>ML799912.1:146996-159402 GCA_009831015.1 Picea engelmannii | reverse complement strand
GAGGCATGGCAAGGAAAGGTCTAGGTATAGGTCATGGTCTAAGTATAGGTCTAGGTGTAGGTATAGGTATTTCCATGCCTTTCCATGTCTAGGTATTGCCATGTGTTAGTCCTCGAGATGTTCTAGGTTGTTATAGGAATGATTCCAAGGATCCTTTGAGCCAAAGCTCAGAAAGGGTTTTAAGGATACCTAGATTTATAATGAGCGATGTGCCTAATTATTCATTCCTCGCAACTCTTTAAACTTTCCAGACATGATGATTAGGTGTGCCTTCAACTAATAGGGGGAATTTCTCCTCTGTGAATTATAATTTTGAGGGAAAATGAGTAGATGACTATGTGGAAAGGGGAAGTGTGTAAGTAAGGTACCCAATTTAGATAATTTTTACTAGTCTTTAGGTGAATAAGAATGCACTGAGCATCCAAGAATTAAACAACTATACAATTATGCATTCTAATTTGAATTGCATTAATTTCATAAAGCTTATTGCTCAATACATCCACATAACAAAATTTCTGCATTACTATAAATATTTCAAAAAACACATGTAACAAGATTGGTCAGGAAATTGAAATCAATCTTATCCATTAAGGAATCCATACACATTCACAACACATATGTGACCAAAATGTTTCTTATGAAAATACATTACAAAGATGGAAGATAGATGTATAACAATGGAGAAGAACAAGAGATGGAAATTGTAGCCTAATACAACATAAAATAATAGAATCCCTATCATCTTCATCGTTTCCCTTTCATAGTCCATCTTTCTGCTGGAGCTCAATTAATCTCTCAACTTTGAGGTTTTGACACTCTTTCTCTCTCTGTTTGATGATGATGATATAATGAACCACATGGCTTATTTATAGATCCCTTCTTGTTTTAAAATCAATTCTTTTTTCTTTAATCTGCCTAATAGTTTCTTGATATTGCTTCTTTATTCTTGAGTGGTTGATTTATTCAAACAAAAATATTTTTTCCAAAATTATTTCCAATCAAGACCAATTAAGGAGGTGTTGGATGTGTGCCACTTGTATGACCTATTTGACCTTTCCTTTGCATTTGTATTTTAACATATTTGCACAATTTTCTCCATACATTACCCACAGTAGACTTTCCACCACCAAAATAGGAAAAATACATCACAAGGAGCTTCTCCACAAAGGTGCGCACCAGTAATTTCAGCCAAGTACCCCAATAGGGAGAAAATTTCAGACCTAAAGTCCTCTTGTGAGGAAGAGTTATGATCTAAAAATGAATTTAGGCTAGACATATTTATATGGGAAATCCTAGCCTCTTTAATCCAAAAGTTTTGTCTTTTCAAGTAATGAGCCTACTTCTTAATTTTCCCATTCAAATTAGAATAAATTCATTTTTTACAAAATGACCATTAAAAGGGTGACGCCATGCCCTTCTAGGGTGACGTTAGGCATCTAATGTGGAACGTTGAGCAAGGGAAGTGTAGTGATTGGCCTACAAAGTCCCTATATCATTCCCACACATGCCAAAATACCATGTCAAGACCTCCTCCAATGAAACCCTAGTCTCCTCTATGACATTAGGAGTTGGGTAAGTGACGTCCAAGCCTCCAAAGGATAGTGTCCAAGTGGAGAGGGTTTGGATTTGGTCTCTAATCCATGCCAGAGTACCTCCCAAGGAAACAACCTCCTCTTTTGATGTGAAAATGGTGATCTCAAGATAGCCCCAGACATGGGGTCTCTCATCCATCCTTTGGGGGCTCCAAATGTCCATGAAGGTCCGAACAAGTCATCTCCTCATGAATACCTGTCCACCGGGTAAGGTCATGCAAGGAAAAATAGGTACACCCTCCAAGGGTCCATAAGTCATAAGAATAATGCCAAGTAAGCCACATATAATAATAGAACCACCTTGATCCATGCGTAAATAGGTGGCCACCCACCTATTCCACTGGCTCAAAACAGGGGTTTCCACCTTGGCAAATTTTCTACAACTTTTCGGGTCGTTTTGAGGCCCTAAATAATGTTTTTTGGGACCACCACAGTCAAATTGTAGGATATCGCTAGACTGTGATGAAAACATGTGTAGTCATTGGATAGAACTTTCAAACGATCTATCATTCTCCCCAAACGAAGATCGTATGAAAAAGTTACACCCTTGGGAAGTTGACGTACCAACTACCCCATCGAGGCCCACAAACCTTTTGACGTTTCATCTTCCGGGGTTAGGGTTTTGGATTTTATTTATGTTAAAAAGGCCTCTAGAGCCTAATTTTTACCATCATCATATTATTGCAAATAAGTGTAGCCATCACATCTCTTCCCAGAGATAAGATGCCACCATTATAGCGACTTCATTCTCTCTGCATTTTTACAGTTTCTGTACATTTCTGTCATTAATAAAAATCATACATTACTGTATCTATGTGTTTATTGCCACATCTTTTTATATTTTATTGTTATATTTCCACCATTTTTTTCTCAAAATAACCTGGATCACACCCAAACATGTGCATCAAACCCCCCTTTTCAAACTAAAGAAATGATCAAATACCTTCTACAATTTGTTAAAATTAGGTGTGGGAGGGGTGTCAAGGCATCCTATTGGGTCAATCAATCCCGAAGTCAAAGGTGTTTCCCAAGGAAAACCCATCTAAGCCATGTATGAGTATGAGGTGGAGTGGGTTAAAACTTCTGGGCATGGGGTTTATGACATACAAGGGTTCATATTGTATCATTTATGGGTGCCTTTATAGAGGGTGCGTTTCACTTTCTTTTTCAGTGCAACCTTTTTCCAAGCCCATTTATTTCCATTAACTAATTAAATTACAAAAAAATTGGGTACTATAAGACATAAAAATAAAAGAGTACCTCAATGTCACTTGAAGCTAGAGGTACATCAATTTCCATATGCATGGAAATAAAGGGACACCGCATACATGTACACACCTTGACAAGATGAACATCTATATAATGTGAGTTTGCTTTTGCGGGTCTTTCAATTCTTCTAGGAGAAACATTTCATTGTTATCAAGACTTCTTGGAGGAGAATATAGAAGGTTATTATTTGGATTTTCTCTTTTTCCAACTACATTTCCCTTTGGGTATTCAACCCCTTCTTCCCATGAAATGAGGTACAATCCCTTCTGGGGTCAGTGCACCCGAAAATCCCAAAATATGAGGAGACGAAAGGGAAGAAGTATGGAAAGTGATAAATATGATCAGGAATGGTATGATGATGCTTAAACGAACCCCCCCAGTAGCACCCTATTCTCTAGGGTGACCAACTTACTAGGATGGAGTGACACCCACCAAGGTTAAATAAGGAAAAGAGTATAATTTCCAAGAAAATGTTCTGTAATCAAGAAAAAATTATTTGCAACATATTTAAATGCTTCAATTACTAGGGTAACACTTACCATGATACCAGACTTATTACTTCATGAAGCAAGACTTTATTTCATTTGGGTCTAGGCCGGTGTGATGGATGTTTCTCTATTGCTGGTTATGTATAGTGGTGCATCAATGAACATGAGGGACCCTACAGGGCTATGCTAGTCATTGTAGCTCTCGACACTCCATGTTAGATACCTATCGGTGATCTAGATTATTTTTGGCACGAAATGAGAGAAGATATGTAACACATAAATATACAGAGATATTGAAAATATCCAATAATATGAATAATATTATAGTAGATATATAACACTAAACATAGAGATACAGTAATACACAATTTCTATTAATGAGCAAAATGTACAAAATTGTAGAAATATAGAGTGAAAGACTCACTAGAATGGCGACAACTTATCTCTGAGAAGATATGTGACGACTACTCACATTCACAAGAAGATGATTTTACAATGAGGATCCAAAGGCCATTTTATCATAAAGAAAATCCAAAACCCTAACCCCGGAAGATGAAAAGCCAACAATTTTGTGGACCCTGTTTTGGGTAGTTTCTGCATCAACTTCCCGAAGGGTGTAACTTTGGCATACGATCTCCGTTTGGGGATGATGATAGCTCGTTGGAAATGTATCATCGAGGAGATTCATTTTGGGGGCTTAATAAAATTGATCGGGAATCAAATAGGTTCTCTATCCTGAAAAAAATTCATTTAGTACCTCAAAATGGCCCCAGAAGTTTAGGAACCCAAAAACTGCTAAAAATAGTAAGTTGCTAGAAAACTATTTGGAGCTAGTTGGAATAGGTGGGTGGCCACCGATATCCACCTGGATAAATCCTCCCTCCTTAGGAATAAATTTTCTCCATTGCATTGAGTGCCCGGGGGATATGGAAAAGTGTTTGTTGAATTTTCATATTGATGAGTTGTTTTCCTTGCTGGAGAAGTTGTGTTGCTTAGCTTGTTGAAGGTTGTCATGAACCTGTGGATGGAAGGGTTGGACCTTTTTAAACAGTCTAAATACATGATATGACACTGTGTAAAAGGAATTGTTTCACTTTGCTTCAATCTTGTCAACCTGCTTCTGTTGGACATAAGGTGCTTGGACTAAGGCTGCAGTGGTTGCAGTGTTCTTTTGTTCACCTTTTTAATAGATTGTGAAGAAGCCGGACTTTGTAGTATGAGATACTACCTCTCGATACTTTTTAGGTGTGATGGTAGTTGGAACTACCTCTGGTATCCTGTAGATATGACCCCCCAAAGTAACAATGCCACTATAGGGTCAAGACTCATAAATAACATGACGCTTCCACATATATGGCTGGCCCAAAAGAACATCACAAACATCCAATGTGGAAACATCACATAATACCTCATCCTTGAATGGATGGATGTTGTATGATAATCGACACTTTTTTCTGACACAAAGGTCTCGTCCCTGGAAAATCCACCCGATATTGTATGGTTGCAAGTGTGGTGTTGTCGACAATCCCAACTGTTTGACGACCTCTACTAAGATGAGGTTCTTCTGGATTCCTCTATCAACAATAAAATGTAGTGGGGTCCACTTCAACCACATCTGTGAATGGAAGAGGCACTCCCCCTCTTCAGGATATGTTGGTTCTTCTGGTTGAATTGTTGAGGTCATGACAGTAACTATGGGGTCTTCGTCGATGATTTGTATTTTCCAATTATTTTTTGAATCAGATTTTGAATGAGTGTTCTGCTCCTTGTATTTGATCTCGACCACCAATGACTATTTTGAGAGACATTCATCAACGTTGTGCCAGGGGTCTTTGTGGAAATAACACCACTTTCCATTTTCTTTGTTTGTCTTCCGGTGACCCTTCGTTTCCTGTGTCTTGGACTGGTTTTTAGGAGGATGTTTGTTAGGGAGGTCTTTATCATACTTTGGTTGTTGCAGATTTGAAGACCCAAACTCCCGTTTGTTTTTGTGCCTAAATTTCTCCTCGATTTTGACAACATATCGATAGGCAAATCCCAACGATGAGATGTCTAGAAACTCCATTTTGGTTTGGATGTGTCTGTGTAGAGCCCCATGGTATTTCATAACTAAATTCCGCTCAGAATATTTAATACTCATATTGGTGCACAAGGTATGGAAAGTATTGGTGAACTTCGACACTGTTTGGCCCCTCTCTTGACAGAGTGTGGTCCATCTCATGTACTGATCATCATAGTTACCAACAGGGTAATATTGTTCCTTGATCGCATCCAAAAACATATCCCGAGTGGGATCGGCTCCAATAATTCTAGAATCCTCTGTGGAAATTTTCTCCCATTAAGTTTCCCACCAATGTTTGACATGGGGGGGAGCCTTAAGGAGTGCAAAGGTGATCTTTTTCTTGTTGGAAAATTTGTGAACAAAGAAATAACCTTCTAGCATATTTAACCATTTTTCTTAGGCATCTACATCTATCTATCCTTCAAATAAGGGAATATCAAAATTAACTTGTACCTTGAAAGGATATATGCCTCCAAAGTGGCCACTTGATGAAGACACGTCAGTTTTTATCAACATACATTGAAGGAAGTGGGAAAAATTCTCCATCATTTCATCCCTCTATCGTGTGAGATTTTGCTCAAGCAATAGATTAATAGAATCATATGCTTTGTCGTTTTTTATTTTCTTCCGCCATGGAGGTTTTCTTGGGCATGCGAGAGCGATTTTCCTTAATAGTTACAAGCTCGAGACCCAAGTTTCTATACTCATACCTTGTTGGGGACATGCACTGAAAAAATATCAAGAGCAACCTGCTCTGATACCACTGATCTATATTATTTTCGGCACGAAATGAGAGTGGATATATAACACAAAAATATACAGAGATATTGAAAATATCTAATAATATGACAGATCTTATAACATAGATATAACAATAAACACAGAGATATAGTAATACACAATTTCTATTAATGAACGAAATGTACAAAATTGTAGAAATACAGAGTGAAAGACTCGCTAGAATGGTGGAAGCTTATCTCTAAGAAGAGATGTGACGGCTACTCACATTCATAATAAGATGATTTTATAATGAGGCTCCAAAGGCCTTTTTATCATAAAGAAAATCCAAAACCCTAACCCCGAAACATGAAAATCAAACAGTTTTGTGGACCCTGTTTTGGGTAGTTTGGTGTATCAACTTCCCGGGGGTGTAACTTTGGCATAGGATCTTCGTTTGGGGCACACAATAGCTCATTGGAAAGGTATCACCGAGGAGATTCATTTTGGGGTCTCAATCAAGTACTATGGCTATCATTGAGGTGTTCGATCCCGAAAAAAACTTCATTTAGGCCCTCAAAATGGCCCTGGAAGTTTAGGAACCGAAAAACTGCTAAAAATACTAAGTTGCTAGAAAACTATTTGGAGCCAATTGGAATAGGTGGGTGGCCACCGATATCCACATGGATTAGTGGGCCTTGAGACATGATATCGTTGGTTACCCCTAGACCGAGGAGGTAACAGACCCTACAACTAGGGAAACTATTGCAACTACTAATGGTGAGGAGTTTGCAGTATCATTGAATATTGCAGAAAGAGATGAAGAAATTGAGAAACACAATACATGGAAAGCCATAAAGGTTAAAAGAAGATGGGAAAATGTTGACATTTTAAGTGTTCATTGTGTAGTTGATGCAGAGTATGAGCATGAAGAGTATGTGCATGAGGAAAATGCTCATTTTGAGGATGGACATGAGGATAATGAAGATGAAGACAATATTTCCATTGCAATAGTAGGATAAAATGTGAAGAAATCCAAAGAGTGGATGAGAAACTACAAACAAGTGGATTTGGAGAAAAATATGATGAAGGAGATATCCTAGAAGAAGATTTGAAGGAAATTAGTATAGGGATGAATTTAATTGAGAAGAAGCAGGATGACACCTAGGGTTTATAAGATTATAACTCTAGGGTTTGTTTCCTATAAGGTTTGACCTATGATTATGATTGGATAATCCTAGGGTTTTTATATTCAAGTCTTATTTTTCCTTTAGCCTCCAATGAAGGTGTTTTATTGACATCATACTCCTAATAATTCAAGACAACACTATTCTTTCTCACTTGAAAGTGATATAAAACCCTAGTTTATCTCTCTCTCTCTCTCTCTCTCTCTCTCTCTCTCTCTCTCTCTCCCCCAATGACTTGTGTTATCTTTAGGATTTTCATTTACATATTCATTCTCTAGAATTCATTGTCTAATGATTTTCATTAATTGTTTAGAATCATCTCTAACATAGTCATTACTGCAATAATTACATTTTCATCCATTAGGGCTTTGTCATATTGCACTCAATTAATATAATTTCATGCTCTTTATTCATGCAATCATTGGGGGATGGTTTACAATTCTTTTCATTGTCATTTTTCATATCTTCATTCGCTTTCTTGTTGATTTAGAGCTAGTATATTTTTTTTGTTGTAAAATTTTTACATTATTAAACATTTACTATTATCATTGAGCTCTTATGTGCACATTTGGAGTGATATTGTGGATGCTTTTCTTATTTCAATGTATTTTTCATGAAACTAGGGTTTCTTCATGCATAGCAATTTGGTCTAGTTAGTGGTATTTTCTAAGTATTTATGTTTTGTTCATAGTATTTAAGTAATATCTCTATTAAAGTGGTAATAAGTGCATGTTAACTTGTTTCCTTTGGATAATTCTTGCTAAAAACCCTAAGCAAGGATTAAGATTGTTTATCTGCTTCCCTTGTTTTTCCATCTTAGTTTTGTTGAAGCATATAAGGTCAAGATTGGGAATTGTGAGTGGACATACCCCTAACCTTGTATTTGAGGTTGAAATATAGGGTTTTTGAGAGGGTGGTATATTAGGCATAATTGCATGAAGGTCGGGCCATTTAGTGTCAACTACACTCAATGTAAAGAAAAATGTTGGGAAACCATTGACTATTATATGATGCATGATTTACACAAGTGAGTAATTTTATTCTACTTGTTTTGGAACATATGACAAGGTATATATCAAATTTAAATTCAAATTTACCTATGAATAAATAATGTCATAAAATAAATTGTTCATGCCATTCATCGCCAAAACACCAAATTTGTGATTTGAACTATTTTTTTCTGGTCTTTCATAGTCATATTACTAGGTTTTCTTATTTATTCATGTCCTTCATCTTCAAAGTACTGTATCCTTTTACCTAACCACACTATTTCTTGTTCACGTCATCGTTGCAAAGTGACCGCTTTCACCCAAGGAAGAAAGGAAATGGCAGGGCAGTTCTTAACATTTTGGTTTGTTGATTTCCAATGTTTCTACTGCAGTTACTCTTTGTGATAATAAGACATGAAATGATGCTTACAACATGCATGACTAGATAAGTTATTGCCAATATATTTTACAAGGACCTTTGACAAGGTGTACTATGAAGGTGACCATGAGATGGTCCTATGTACTTATCCTCTCTTGAGTATTATAGTTTTGCGTACTTTTGGAATCATGTATGTTCCATATTTTTTATGTGTCTGTTAGAAGATGCTATCAATGGTTATCAACAAGAAAATGCATTATAGATTCTATGGACTACCTTTGCGGTGGTGCTATTCATTCTTGTCAAGATTATTTTCTTAGGCTTGGCCATTATTAGGAGGCCAAGAATATGATTTGTTTTCACTCATGGGTGTTTTCATGACTATACCAATGACCACCTTGGGGAAAGTGATTTTGGTGATTCGACAGATCTTTGATGCACTAGCTGTCAAGTAGGTTTTTAAATCTAATGTGAAATCTTAAAAGGATAGTCATCCTTTTGGGTCTAAATCAATTGAATTGTTTTTAGTATCTTTAGAGGGAAGAGATGGAGATGATTCCTTGTTAAGAAAATGAGGTGAGAATGGAGATTAATGGATACTATGAACCTCTATGTGAGATAAAAAAAAATAAGTTGATTTTGCAGTATTTGATGCAATGTTTTAAATATAATTTTCAAACTTGTTAATTTACATCTTCACATTGTGAATAACATAGCTAGATTTTTTTATACCACAAATTGGGTTTTAAGGTTTGTTGCAAGGATGATGTAATAGTAAATCTAGATTGGTAGTAAAGGGCATTTGGAAGTTCAAATGTTCTCTTAAGTTGAGGATCTTCATGTGGCTGCGGATGGAGTTCAAAGGCAATGTTCTTATATGGAATAATTTGTACAACAAGAGTAGGTTTGGTCGTAGTAGGTGTTGTTTATGCAAAGAATAATTTTCTTCCATTATGTCCTTTTCCTGTTCAGGTTTGAAACATGGTTGAGTTCTTCACTGAGCTTAAATAGGTTTGGAAAGGAAATACAGTTGAAGAATGTCTCATGATCCAGTGTGAAAACACTAATGCAAAAAATTATAAAGCATTGATAATCATCATTTCATGTGGTATGTGGCTCTTTAGGAATGCTAGTTTATTTGAGGATAATATTATGCTATCATTTTAATGTGATTCTTAAGTTCTAATATACTCAACAATTTTAAGCAAACATAAAAATGAAAATCTTGTTAGACAAGTATTCCTGGAAGAGGAGGAGGCTTATTTGAGAGGGATTCTCAAGGTGATAGACAAGATAGGGCCTAGTGGTGTAAGATTTATGAGGGATTCTCATGTTATAAAATATAAATCTGTTATAGGAGGGTACTAACAGGTTTCCAGAGCTAATGGTCGTAAAATTATTTTTCTTACTTCTTGTTGAATAAGGTTTTTAAAAAATATAAATCTTTGGAGATTCTATAGTGGTGATAAGTTGGATGAGGAGATTATATAATTTAGATAATTACATGTTAAAGTATATTTTCCATGGGATTCAAACACTTTATTCTAGATTTAGTTATATATCACTACAAGGAAAATACCTTTTAGCGGAGGTTTCTAGTGTTACAAAATTGGCAAAAATTGTCAAAAAAACCTCCGCTACAACATATGTTATCGATAACGGATTTTTTTTGCGGATACTATAACGGAATTTGATTATAACTAAAAAAAAAATTTCGTCTGAAGGTGTTAGTGGATGTTTACAAATCAGTGTGTTTGGATAAGACACAAGCTCCGGTGCATAAAAACACATACAACACCAATGTTGTACACTTAACTTCAAGCACCGGGGCCGTAAAATATGAAAGAACCGGGGCAGTAAAATATTTAAGCACCGAGGCATTTTTCGTATAAGCACCAAGATGTTTGTCATATAAGCATCGGGGCATTAACATCAAAATGCACTGGGAGAGTTAAAAATAATTAAGCACTAGGAATTTCTGCATAGAACGCACCAATGCGTTATTAATAAGAAGGCACCGATGTTGTATAAAATAATATGCACCGGTGCATTATACGGAAAAATGCCCCAATGCATTAAAAATAGAAAGCACTGGTACTTTTCAGTAACAAACAAGCCCCAATGCTTATTGATAACACAATAATGCCAGTGCTTATCAAAAACACATATGCACCGGTGCTTCGTATGAGATTAACGCACCGATGACCAAATTTTTAATATAATTTTGTGGTATTAAATTGATATTGAAACCAGTGCTAATTGATTACATAAAAGCACCGATGCAAATTTCATATGAAATGCACCAGTGAGTTTTAAAATTAAACGTGTGGATGAGATTAATAATTAAAATACATCCCCCGGATGGGGTGACACGCGATAGAACGGAATGACACCTGGACTCGCACTAGCGCTGTATTTACAGCTGCTGGCCGCCACCCTCCTCTCCTCATTTACGTTGATGGTAAGCCGCAGCAGAGGGCAGGCGATGGAGGTACTCCTCCCTTGCGCGACAATTAACTCTCCACTCGCTCATGAGTTCGCTGCTGATATGGATGGACGGAGGATTCATAAGTTTGTTCACGGTTCTCATTTCGAGCCCGAGCTGCGGAGGAAAGCTCCTGGTGCGGCAACGACAGAATTACTTCTTTGTGGGTTCAAACAGGGCTGGCTTGTCTGCACCTTGCACTCGCAGTTGCGCTCGGGTTGGTTTTCTCCTATCCCGGCTCAGCGCTTGATTGGCATCTACTTAATTATAATGGTGAGGAGACGAGGGAAACCTCAAAGGGGTTCCGCCTGGGAGGCGCTCAAAGCGCAGCGACGCAGGGAGGAGGAGCTTGAACGAGCCTTGGCTCTGGCCTCTTCCTTCCTCAGGAAGAAGGCTCGGGTTGAGAGGAGGGCAATGCTCAACACCATTGCTGAGCAAGACGCTGGTTGCAGCAGGATTAAAAAGGAAATCGAGCAAGTGGATTTGTTCCCCGGCTGTGTGGTGGAAGAGGACCCGTCAATGGGGGACTGGCTGTGCGACGAGATGCCAAAAGCCTTGGAGACGTTCAGCAAGCGGGACGACATGAGCTCGTCGACTATGGAAAACGACCCCCCTGGCTGCGTGGTGGAAGAAATCCCATGGGAGGGTGACATGCAAGACACTGATGCAGAGAAGATGGAGAAGGCAGAGCAGGCAACGACTCAGGGGGAGCTTGAGACTGGCACTGGCGATGTGGCGGATCAGGCAACTGCTCCTCCAAGTGGCACGGACGCCGGAACACCTGGCCCTTTCTCCAGCGATGAGCTCATGGCCTTGGTCTTCGAGCTACGTGGACACATTGCGGACTTGGAACACAGGGCTAGCATCATGGGCCAGTGCATTGATCTGCTCCTCGACGCGCTCTCCGGGGTTCCTGCTCAGCGCAAGTGTCCCCTATGCATGCATAATTTCGCTATCTCGGTGGGAACTGGTGGGAGCGACACGTCACCGGGTGACTAGGCTCCTTGTTTTCCTGGTTTTTAAGTCTTTTTGTTCAAATGTTATAGGTTTATCTAGACCACTGGCATTTGTCCTGGTTTCCTAAGGGCAGGACAGATGCCTCTTTTCTTAATGTTTTAACTGTATAACTGCTAGATGTTTCCCAATAATGCTGGTTTCCGGTTACCGGCAGCATCTTTTGTGGTGACTGTAGCTATGAGACTGGTTATTTTGGCATGATTTTGAGATAATATAATATA
>ML799912.1:129190-145258 GCA_009831015.1 Picea engelmannii | reverse complement strand
TATATATATATATATATATATATATATATATATATATATATTTTCTAAAAAAATGTTTTTAGGAATATTGCTTTTTGAATGATTCTTTTTTGTTGTTGTATGTTTTTGCTATTGCAAGTCTGACAGGTCTCATTGACCATTTCTCTGGAAATGCTTCATGTAGTTTAAATATAACCTGCTTCTTGGAATCATTGGATTGATTTCTAAAATGTTAGTGAAAAGTACGTATATATGTTTGTTCCACTATATCCCTCATATTTCTATAAAAAATTGCCCCCCTTTGATTAATCTCCAACACCACTCTAGATGAGCTAAGGACCAATACATTATTATTTACATCTTCTATATTAATTAATTTTGTTTTGTTACGATGAAATTTTGTTCCCTCGTTGTTGGTTCCTGTAGAACATTAAACATATTTGAATTAATAGATTTTTTGAAACATGTCATATAATATTCCTAAGTATATCATTAATGAAAATTCAAAAAAAAATTCATATTGAATAATATTTTTTCATTCATCTGATTCATCCCTCTGCAATTTTTCCATCAATCTTTTACGTTCTTTTGCACTTAGATAAAAAATAATGTTATCGATCTTCCTCATTTTTTTTCTCTACATGAGACACACTAACCAATACATATTAGTTAAACTTACATATAGTTCAACCATATTAATTTTGTATAGAATTTAAAGAGAACCTTCCTTTTTTGTTTTTCCGGATGTGTCATCATTGTGTCGACCATAACTTTTCTTATTTGAACTCTTCTCACTCATATTTTTATCAATATACAACCTGTACCATTCAATACAAAAATTATTAAATATATTTTATAAATAAATCACATATTTTTCAGAAAAAAAAAATCGTTGTATCTGGTGCACTTTTTATATCCAAAGCACTAGTGCATTTATTACATAAAAAACACCAGTGCGTTCCATACAACAACATGCATTGAATAGTTTAATTTATTTTTTAAAATAATATGAATTACAACAATGGAATATATATAGAAGACATCACATCGACTACAGTAGAAAACAAAAACATAGCAAAAAATTAAACATTCATAAAAAAAAACAATAGAAAAATTACACACCGATGAGAAGAAAAATTAAAAAAATTAAAAAAATTATGTGACAAATTTTTTTGTGTTGTTTAGATGAGAACATCGTCAATATTTGTTTTTATGCACCATATTTTTTAATTTTTTTTATATAAATATGGATTAATTGGTGTGTTCCTTATACATAAAAGCACTGGTGCATTTCTGTAACACCCTGTTTCCCCCAGTCTGTAAATATAACTATATTGACCAAGGAACTATGTAAAACCTAAAAGTGTGAATGTTTGATTTAATGGACCTTTGTACAAAAGGTCGATGAATGTAAATTCTATTATTTTAATAGAAAATGGATTACATGCTGCATAACTGCTGAAAGAGGGGATGTGCTAAGAGAAAACCATGAATGCTATGAAAGGTGGTGGAGGGGACCCATAATGGTTGCGTTAACCTCCACCGAACCAGTACCATGTTGGAATTAATTTCTCTGATCAGAACAACCCTCTGACCCAAGAATGAATTACAGTCGGGATGGTAGGTGGGAAGACATCCTCAAGAGTTAATGAGGGGATGGGGCAGACCGCCCATCCATAAGGCTTCCAAACCTGACCATAGACTGGGAATTCGAGACACACGCAACCTTGCCGAGGAAGGAAAGAAAGGAAGTGTGGTGGGGAGAGGGAAGACCTACGAAAAAATGTAGAGATGAGAGTGGAAGCTCTCGGGTTCGAGGAAGCAATGAAAGAGGAACAATGAGTTCTAATCCTAGAAAATAGAGATTGATCCAGGAGAAAGAGAGTAACCTTCATCCTTATCTATTTCTATATTGGGAGAAGGGGAGTAACCTTCATCCCTAACTTTCGTTGAGATGGAAGTAAGAGATTGAATCTCAAAGCATCGTGTCTTAAGCTCGGGGGTGGCCAGTGATAAATCCATTGGGAGTGACTAAGCCTATGGTTGGGTGGAAACGAGAACCCCTTTCAACAATCACATCACACTCTATGGTTCTGATAAGTTCTTTCTTGCCTTATGCTTTAAATTGTAAATAATGGATGCATGCGAGTATTTACATATCTATAAAGGGTTCTTTCTCTGTATTAAATGATTAAGTTATGAGTATGCGTTCGTTCCCTTGAGAACCTATATTTCTTCTTGAATTTCCATACGTCCTAGTTTAATCACTCGAAGGTGCTTTCCCTAGGAATTTACATCACCATTCTAGAGTCGGAGCAAGCCTATGGGCATATCCATCATTTTGGTAACCTCATAAGTTACTTTTCCTTGATTCAGAGCTTAAAGATCTGCGAGTTGAGAAGGTGTTCCCTTCAGAACAGTAGTCTAGGAGACTCTGAACTCACGCGTATTCCTTAACCAAAAACCCGACTAAGAGCGGGGATTATAGCCTAGGATTTATAAGGAGATCCATGTGACCTAGGTCTAGGAACCTTGGAGCTCGAGGCTCCGATACGTCAAATTGCACAATAGTCAAGTTGAACCCTACAATTGCTATGAACCGTCGATCAATGAATGGAGATCGAGGGTGGGGAATCACTACGGAGCACAAAGGTGAAAATAGCAGATGCGCTAGTTCGCGTCCCGCAATTCACCCTTGCCGTTGATATCGAAGGGATGGAAGATCAATGATCCCGGTTAGACTAGAATAGAGTGAGCACTTTCCAGATTGCAGATGTCGAACTCTCTGGTAAAGAGTACGCATGTTGGGGCCCCGCAATTTCTATGGACCATCGATCACCGTTGACCTTCGATCTGAGTTTGACGCGATCCCTAGAATGTAAGGAGTGTGTGGGATGGCGAAAACCTTCAAAGAGATCAAGCTCAGAAGAGATAGCTATTTCAGGAGCGCAGACGAAACCCAGGAGATGGGCCCGTAGGAGGGGCAAAGGTCGAATCCTTTGAGCACTTAGAAAACCTTCGAAGTCAGAGTAAGTCAAAATCCTAGGAGGAGGAGTGACAGTGGTCGTTGGGTCACATCGCAGAGGCTTGAGAATCGTCTGATATAAACAAGGTGCACGAACCTTAGTACCTTGCACACACAAAAGAAGAGGACTTACCAAAGTTTTGAAGTCCCGAAGTAGTTTGGGACTGTCCATCACTAAGGGGGACACGTGGCGACGGATCATGGACTCCGGAGAAACCTGTTCGAGGGTTTTCAGTTAAAAGTTGAAATTCCCAAACCTCGAAGACCCGAAATGAATTTGAACCGCCTGATCCAAAGGGACACATGGCGATAGATCGTGGACTCTGGAGGAATCTGTTCAAGAGGAGGAAAGTTTGAGACTTGATATTTTCGAAGCCCAGAGAGCCAAAAACCCGAAGTAGAATCTGAGTTGTCCATTCGCAGGAAAAACTCTGAGCCATCAGATTGTTCGGGGTAAACTTCAAGCATCATATCACCAGAGTGGATTTGAACTGTCAGATACTTTGAGTCTGGGAGGAGGCAGGTTTAAAACTTGAGATTCCTGAAGCGCGGAAAGACGAAGGGCTGGAGAAAATATGGACCGTTGGATCTAGGAGGACACATGTCGACAGGTCAGAAGATCCAGAGGAAGGCGAAGGTCGAAGTGTTGAAACATCCGAAGCCCAAAGAGCCGACGAGCCATGAGTCATCGATTGGCACGGGGACACTTATCAACAAATCGAGTGCTCTGGGAATATTGTAGTGGGGTTTGAGTTTGAGAACTGAGATTTCTGAACCCCGAAGGCCCAAAGACCCAAAGTGACCCTGGACCGACAGATCTAAGGGAGACGTGGCATGAATCTGTGAACTTCGAGTAAAGTCCAGAAGTGATTCATATCCATTGTATTCGAAGGACACGTGGCACAAATCCGTGAACTCTAGGTAAAGTCCCAAAGTGATTCATAGTCATTGGGTTCAGAGAACACATGGCGCAAATCCGTGAACTCTAGGTAAAGTACCGAAGTGATTCATAGCCGTTGGATTCATAGGACACGTGGCACAAATCTGTGAGCTCCAAGTGAAGACCCGAAGTAATCCTCGATCGTCATAACAAGAGGACACACGTTAGAGGATTGTATCCTTCAGATAAAAATCATTGGGGAAAAGGTTTGAGATTTTAGATCTTAGAAGTCTGAAACCCGAAGGAGATCTCGACTGTCAATCGAGAAGAGGGTTGGAGGACTGTTTATTTGGGTTAAATGGTCAAATACCTGAAGTGGAAGAAAGATCGTTGATCGAACAGGACAGGTGTCTGCAAATCGTCAGCTCTAGAAGTTTGAAGTACGTAAGAAGCAGGGTGTGAGATTTCAAAACCCAGAAGTCCAGAATTACGAAGATATCACAGTCGTTGATCTAGGAGGGACATATCTGGTCTGTAGATTTAAGAGGCGCAGATATGAACCGTCGATTCAGAAAGTATCATCAAAGATCGCGAGATCCATAATCCTGTAGAATTGAGGGGACAAGAGTTGCACAAAGTTTAAAATATCAAGGGTGGGCCACAATTCAAACCGTGGTTTCGTCAGGAGGAAACGTGGAGACTTGAGGAGGATTGTGGGCCCAAAAGTAGTTTGACCCAAAACCACTTGTGGCCACGCTCGCAATTACGTGGTCATCGCCAAGGTCATATCTAAGGAGAGGCCAAGAGAAAAAGGGGCTAACATCAACTCCGAGACTTTGCTGAAGCACGAAGGAGAAGGTCACGAGCATCATAAGACCTGCAACAGAGGCCGAAAGGGCCTGTGTTTGATTTAGAGGTGAGACTATCATGGTCTCAAAGTATCATTTGATTTAGACTCAGAGAATCTTGACCGGAGGCTCGGGATGAGTCCTGGACTTTCAAAATTAGAACCCGTAGAGAGAAAGAGGATGTGTTCTTCTAAGGAGGACAAAATTTTCTTTTTATTTTTCGCCCCATCGTGGGTGTGTTACAATTTATGTCTAAAAGGCACACCAGAAAAGTAGAAAATATTTTAAAAATGTCAAATCAGAAACCGTTTAAAAAAATAAAAATAAAAAGGCAGAGGGTCGACTGCGTTTGGGATCCTATGCAATAAGTGTTCCCTTTGCATCACATGCCAAACACTTATATATAGAAAAACAAACCCATTATATATAAAATACTTAAAATGAAAAAACCCTAATTCTGAAGTGATGGAGGGAGTTAAACCCTAGGATGAAATTTAACATTCACGTAAGAAAAAAAAACAAGGGTTTAAGGTAAGTATGAATTTTTTTATTTTTATTTTTTCTGAATGTAGGGTTTTGAGTGAATCACCATACCCTTCAAATCCTAATTTTTTGAATATTTTTGTTGTTCCAAAGTATTATTCTGCTCCACAGTGTTCCCCAATATGTCTCTCTTCCAAATTCGTCTCCTATAAATTTTGGCAAAATAATGAAAATATTGAATACCTTCTTACTATTAATTTTTTTTTTGTGAAAAGGGTTTAGAGTGAATCACCATACTCTTCAAATTCTCATATTTTGAATAATATTGTGGTTCCAAAGTATTATGATCCTCTACAGTGTTTCTCTGTATGTCTCTCTTGCAAGTTTCTCCCCTGCAAAATTTTGCAAAATAATTAAATAGTGAATAGCTTTTTAGTATTTAAATGACTTTATGAAATTCGATTCATGCTCTTTTTTTAATTTTTTAAAAAAATTGCGCCTTTTTTTTTTTAACTTTTTTGGCATGACAGTGCGTTTATGTAAGACGCACTGGTGCGACCATATTACATTACGCATGGGGCATCCATATTATTTGACACACCGGTGACATAATTTTTTTTTTATTAACAAAATCTAGAAACACGGTGTGGTTTATTTTTCAACGCATTGTGCTTATTATTAATATGTGCACTGGTGCATTTGTGGTTTAAAAGCGCACCGTTATTCTTTTAAAGTTATTTGAACTCTTATTTTCACATAAAATAGTATAGTCATCTCAAATTATCTTTTAAAATGAGTTCAGATGACTTGCAATACTTCAGTATGCATTTTACGTTTTATGTCGCCTTATTCTTAAAAAATGTTTTCAAAACTATATTCAAACTTAGATTGTGGTATGGTCCTCAAAATTTATTTTAGATATGTATAGGAAAATTTGTTTTTAATTTTTTTGAAATGCAGGGAGAAAACCTTATTATATGACCAAATGGCCAATTCTTCAAATTTCATCCCATTCCATATTGCTCAAAGTTCATCATGGAGTTCTCCCTTTCCATCTCCAGTAAGTTTAACTTATTTTATTTATGTTTCGATTATATCATTGATTTTGTTTTTTATCCATGTCAATATGAATAAAAATGTATCCAAATTTGCAGGATCCTGATTCACAATCGAGTTAAGATACAGAAAATATTCCAGTACTGGTTCAAAAACATCGAAAGGTATTATCAGGAGAAACATACCGCAAGAAGTTGGTAAATGAAAATGGACAACTGCTTTACGTTGCCAATTGTGACATTCCATCTTCTAGCTTCAATCCTTGGTCGAAGATGGTAATAATTGTTTGGTATAATGTAATTTGAGCAACCAAATTATTGCATTGTGCTTACGAATATCATCGGTGTAATAATGTTCAATATTTTTGAAATTAGGATTCTTTTGATAATGAGCAACCTACCTACCATCTTTTGTTGCACCCCACAACAATGTCAACTCGAGAGAAGGTTGAAATGAGGGAAAAAATCAGAGAGGAAGTGTACCAAGAATGGTTGAATCAACCACCTATTCAATTCCCACTATGTCTAGATTCACCAATTAGGAATTTCTACAACAAGACTAGTAGTTCTTCAGAAGTTGGCAATGGAGACAATAAAAAAGAGGTTGGTATGGATGATTACTTACGGGATATGTATGCCATAGAGACAATTTTTTTAGATGCATTCTAGAATGATGAGTAAGGGGATGATGCTCATATCAATGATACCATTTTTGAAAGCCTAAAATATGCTTCCACCACCCCTCTCTTTGGACCTAGTGCCCGATCAAAGTCTACCCAGCTTGGGACAAAAATGTTACTATACAACGTGCAAGTGCCTTATATTAATTTTAAAATGTTATTGTATAACATGCAAATGTTATTGACCAACAAGTGCCTTATATTAATTTTAAGAAATCTTGTCACACAATCAACATTAGAAATGGTTGCTTTTATAAATGTTAAATGACCTTGTACATTTCTATTACCCATTAATTGTAGGATATTCAAATATAAGGTTCTTTCTAGTGATAATGTTTTACCCAATAGATGGAAAGAGGCAAAGAAGTTGTTGAAAATGTTGGGTGTTGAGTATATATCATATCATGCATGTCGGAATGATTGTATTCTATATAGAGGAGAATATGCAGACAAAGAGATATGTTTGAAATGTGGGCATGACAGGTACCATAAATCAAATAAAAATGGTAAATTGCATGGTTCTCCTCATAAAATATTGAGTACATGCCTATAATCCCAAGGATTCAAAGGATCTTTCATTGCAAAGAATTAGCTATGTTGCAGGGATGGCATGACTCATACAGACGTGAGTCGAGAGTTATGTGAATCCAAACAAATTCAATAGCCATGAAGCATATAGAGGATACATGGCTAGAAAAATTCAAGGATGAAGTATGAAGTCTACGAATCAAGATAACAATGGATGGCGTGAACCTATATTCCCTCCAAAACACCAACTATTCTGTTTTTCCTGTAGTAGTGATCAATAAAAATACCCCCCCATAGTTTTCCGTGAAGAACAAACATCTTATGTTGGCTCTTATAGTCCCTGGTAGAAGATAAGTGAAGAATATGGATGTCTACCTACAACCATTGGTATATGAATTGAAGGAATTATGGGAAGGGATACATGTATACAATGTATCAAGACCCATCACAATAGAGAGGAGTTTTATGTTGTATGACATATGTGCTTACACCACAGATGATTATCCAAGATTTGGAGTTTTCTCTGGTAATCAACATGATTATTGATTTGTTTATATATGTAACAATATTTATTTTCATATTTAATTCATTGTGATTAATGTTTTATTCTTAAATGGAAACGTGTTATGTATACAATAATTTTGCAGGTCTTGTAACTAAAGGCTATTATGGATGTAAATGTTGTGGACCTTCTTTGAAGGCTAGGTGGTCCAACCACCTACAAAAGCCAGTGTATGATTGCTTGAGGGTATTCCTCCTAGAAGAACACCCTTATAGAAGAGAAACATCTGCTTTAGAACCCAAAGGCCTAAAATAATGACACCAATAGAATGGATTAGAGCATATGAGAGAGAGAAGGAGAAGGAGATTACATAAATGTTTGATTAAATTGGGGAGCCTATGTTCGATGATCCAGAATTATTCCACACATATGTTGAGAAATTTCCCATTGGGATGAAAAGGAAATCTATCTTTTATGAGCTCCCATATTTGGAGAATATTAATATTTCCCACTTACTAGATCCCATGAATATATTTAAAAATATTTTATCTTCTTTATGGAGGAACATATCATTGAAAGAAAGTGACACATTGGATGTGAGGAGAGATGTTATTACTTCAAAAAATAAAAAGAAACATTGGCCAAGACAAGAAAGTAGAGGAGAGGTTGGTCCCTCTTGGTCTTTCAAAGAAGGTGATGTCCCATGGATTTTGAAGAAAGAAGATATTTCTTTCTCAAAGGATGTTATATTAGGTGTGAAGGTGCCTTATTTATATGGGTCTTTCCTACAACGTTGCTTCACTGTGCGTGAATACCATATGTCGAGGTTGAAATCACATGACCATTTGAACCTTCTAAAGGTATGACGTATGTCCAAAATATGATTTTATTATTTGTAATTTTTATTTTTATGCCATGGGATAAAACAAAAATAATTTGTATGTGTTTAATTTGTAGTGTCAATATCCTCTTCTCGTGCATGGGTGTGTGAACCATGACTTCCCCCATGACCTAAGGCATGCCATATATAAATTATCTGCATTTGTACATTGGAGCACATCAAAGGAGATTCATATGTCTAGCGTTCCACGGTGGCATCAATAGATAGATGAGATTGTTTGTATGTTTGAGAAGGAACTACTGCCAAATTTCATGGACTTGCATGTTCATCTTCTAATTCACCTAGTAGATGAGGTTGAATTAGTTGGGGTGGTCTCCTATCATTGGATGCTTTTTAGAGAGGTACATGAATAAATTGAAAGGATTTCTTCATCAAAGGGAAAAAACTGAGGGGTCTATGGCATAGGGAAACAAATCATATGAGTCTTTATATTATTATAGTGAGTACATCAAGCATATCGACAACACACCAAGTGTAGTGATTTGGAATGATGAAAGGGATGGAGACAAAAGATAAAGGGATCTTATCCAAACGAATGGAAAAAGGCATTTGATAAAGAGTAAGTGACTTATTGTTTGTCAAATTTATACACAGTAACTATTCACACTGAACTTCATAATGTATATTTTGATCATGATCTCATATGTAATATATGTTGGTTTCATTTCATGAATACATCAATGAATTTAGAAATTGATTCCATCAATAAATTCATTCTTTACAATTTAGAGGCAACACAGTCGTGGGTTGCATTGTACGCACATAAGAGGAGGAAATGGGAAAGTGACAAGAAATAATTCAGATAGTTGAATGGTAGAAGAATGCCTTATCCTGATCATTTAAAAGAAAATATGCCAATGATATGCCCCAACAGTTGGGTTGTTGACCAAGTCAAAGAGAAATATGGTGTATCCGATCGTTATCCATGTGAATAATAGGATGCACTAAACATAGGGATTGGTTGCAACAACTCAGTAATAATCTATTTGTGTACATAATTTTTAACTTTGTAATGCACATTTGAATTGTAAGTACATATATGTTATTTTATATTTTAATTGTCGGGTTATTAGACACATATTGACACTGTGATTTGTTCACTTTTTTATAGGTTCATTTGTTCCCATCTATGTGGGCATATGGACATCATTTTTTCACAAATGATGTTGTTGATGGACACGTGACACAAGACTATGGAGTGGAAGTCAAGTTCGACCAATCTAGTCGTGCTAGCCTTCACGATCAAAACACCATACATGGGAAGTTAGATTACGTCAGAAAGATACAAGAGATCATTCAAGTGGACTTCTCTTCTTTCCAATGTGTTATTTTTAGGTGCAAGTGGTAGGACACCTTTGATCAGAATAATGTAAAGGAAGATCATGATAGTGGGATGATATTTATCAACTCTAAAAATATGTGGGATGAAGCTAATGAGCCTTATGTTTTTTCAAAATACTACAACCAAGTGTTTTTTTACCCAGATGTGTTGGATAGGGATTGGTGGTTTGTATTAAGACACAACCCTAGATCAAAACATATTTTTGAGAACAACAATGTTATCATGCCAAGCGAGGAAGATAATTAGGGCGATGACAACAAAGAGTGATATATTATACATGTTTTATTCTTTAATTACTTCTTTTATGTTTTCAAATCTATAGTGGATTTTATAATTTGATTATTATTATTATTTTTTTTTTAGTATTTAATATTTGATATGAAATATTATTAATTTTTTGATTGGATGATATAATTAAATGTTGTGTAAATAATATAATATTTTTCCATTGTAAATCTAGATAATATTTGAACTTTTAGTATTTTAATTTTAACTTTTACTTTGAAAAACAATATATTATTGTATTGTAAATATCAAATATTTTATATCATAATTTTAAAATGTATTTTTGTTACCCACCATTTCATATAATTACCATATCATATTATATTGTATCAATTTTTAATTTTGAGTTCATACATACTAATTACGAGAATATTCAGATCTAAAATGAGCCTCTTAAGTGAGTTTTTCAAAAAAACCTCATTGTCCTTAAATAACTAATGCATATGTCCCTCTCTAAACCCATATAATAATATATACTTAAGATATTACATAAAAATAAAATACATAATATATTATGTAATATAATAAATATAATATATTATGTTATATATTAATTTTATATTATAAATATAATAATATAATATATAATAAATAAATATAATGATGATGATGATTAACGTCCACTAAGACCAAATTGGTCTATCGGACCTTACGAGGGTAAGTGATTACTTTCAATTATTTAGAATTGTGTTTCTGTGCTCGAAAAGCATTAAGAGAAGCTTTCCAAGATCACCATACTTTTGTTGAGTTAAGAGGTTAGGAAGGTTGGTAGTGTGACAAATATTTTTAAAATGAGATCTAATATGGGTATGGGCTGGACAATCTAAAAGAAAGTGTTTTTTCATCTTCAAACTTCTTAGTGTTACAAAGGTGACACACTCTTTCATCCCATGACATTTTAGGAATTGACCAACGACTAGTTTCACTATGGAGATCGTGAGAATTTGTTCTTATCTTAACAATTCTTATTTTTTTTCTTTACACTTGGAAAAACAGACAGATAATTTTGATATTCTAGATTAGGGTTGATTACATCCTTATAATACCTTAATTTTATTTTTTCCTCTAAATCTTTATCACACCACATTTTTTCCTTAAATTTGTATTTGACGTTTTTTTTAATAGTAATTTTATTCTGCAAAATGGTGTCTTCCATGATTCTCCAATATTTTAGCCAAGACTGAGCATCTTATGCCATCCTCGCTTGAGTTGATGGTGGTTATGACTCAGTTTTGAAGTAATTTTAGGAAGCCTCTTGTCTTCCATTTTGTTTAACTTGTTCTTATACATTAGGTATCTAGTCATAGCCATGCTCTCAATGGGGGAGATGATTGTTTCTAAGAGGAGGATGGGATAGGGCGTATTTCCTTTAATTTTGAGATTATAGGTTATAAAATTCTTTTTTATTTGCTCTATCTTTCTCCAAGATTCACGAGAGATACTACAACCCTAGAATTCACATCCATAAAGAATAATAGGTGTAACAAGAGTCTCAAAGAGGATTTTCTTTTTATCCCAACTCCAAAGATCAACTGATTTACAATTGTTTTCAAGCCCATAATAAGCTTTCCATGCCCCAATAATCCTTTTCTCAATGCTATAATTCTAATTGAGCTTGTGGTGAATATCAATTCCAAGATATTTGTATGAAGTCACTTCCTCCAAGTTGTTGTTTTCATATACGAAGGTATCATAAGGGATCTTATTGGATTTAATAATCATGACCTTAGTCTTATCGGTATTAACAATCATACCCATATTGAAGAAAAAATCCTTGAGGATTCTTAGTTGGTTTTCAAGATCATGGGGACTCCTTGACATAAGAATGATATCATTGACATAAAGAAGAATATTGATGTCTATAACAGTGAGAGTAGGGCCGACACAACCTTCTTTTTCCAAGCAATCTTCTAACTTGTCAATGTATATGCCAAAAAGGGTAGGGGACAAGGGATAACTGTGCTTTACTCTGATATTGTAGTTAACCTCTTTTGACTAGCCCTCAATGTTTTTAAACTTAGCAATAACGTTCTCATATATCCTTATTGTAGCAACCCTCAAATTGAGAGGCTCTTTTATCTCTTCCAATCTACTCCAAAGGTTTTTCCTAGGAACCATGTCAAAAGATTTTCTAAAGTCAACAAAACAACAAAAAAGATTGGTTTCAGTATTGCATAACTCTTCTGCAATGATCCTAAAGGTAACACAATATTCCAAAGTTGAATGATATCTCCTAAACCCGGCATGGCCTTTATCTCTTTTACAGTGAGTTTCTAGCCAAAGGCTAATCTTCTTTTCCAAAATAATTCCATAAAGCTTGGATAAAATCAAGCTAATCATAATGGTCCTATAATTAAAGAGAATTTTTCTATCCCCATTTTTAAAAATATGAACAATGAGGATTTGCATCCAGGGTTTGGGGAAGCTCTGCTTGACTGCTAAATTGAAGAGCTTGTGTATGTGTGGGATAAGGATAGGCCCTCCGATTTTAAAATTTTCATCTTGGTAGCCTTCAATGTCCTTAGCTTTCCCTTTTGCAAGCCTCTTAACCCCAAAATCTATGTCATCTAAAGAAAAAAATTCTTCCTTTGTATGGACAATAGGAATGGTGTCCATGGCATTAGGGAACTCGTAAATAATTTTAAGGTAGGAATTCCAGTCCCTTAAGGGAATCCTATTATTTTCTTTAGTATTGTGGTTTAGAAATTAGCTCTAGAACTTTTTAGGATCCAGCTTATATAGTTGTGAAAGTTTCTCTTGCCTTTTATTGATATAGTACATTTTTTTCCTTTTAATTAGGGATTTGTACATATTGATATTATCTAGTTTTAAGGACTCATTAGAAGAATCCCTAATGGATTTCTTAGCAATTTTACATTCTTTATCATACCAAGGGTTGGTCGTTTTCTTATTCTTTTTATAGGACACCTCGAAAGAGAACTTGTTAATAGAAGTGGAAAGGGTAGTTGTAAAATTATGATAGAGTTCTTCAATGTTGTCCTTATAAGTTAGGAGATTTAATTTACTATTTAAATCCTTTAAGAAAATGTCAAATTTACTTTTGTCAAAGCACAAATTCCTTTGATTATCATAATTATCTTCATTGGCGCTCCTATGCATGGAAATTTTTAGAGTTAGGGTTAAAGGTTTATGATCAGAGTCATGCTCATGGTCATTTAAAAGGTCAAAAGTTTTTATTTGGCTGGAAATGGGGATATCATATATCACATAATCTACAACACTACTACCTAGCCCATGAATACAAGTCATTTGGTTGGAGTTTGGCCACTTCATTACTCCATTGCAAATTATTAGGTCTTGAGAGTTGCAGAGCTTGACCAAATCGGTACCAAACAAATTCTAAATTAGGTCTTCAGAGCTTCTTTTGTAGCTATTAGATAAAACAAGGTCCTCATCTAGCCATAAAGGATAATGGTTGGAATTAGTACTTAAAAGAGTAGCTTGTTTAGTTGCATTCCTAGAATTAAAGTATCCTAGCAAGAGGATATTACCTTTATTTTTCAAACTATAAATATGTTGTTCTAAATTATTATAGTGACAATTATTATCTAGATTGTTTTTCTTATAAAAAGTAGAATTAATAGGTGAAAAATATCAAATTTCTATATACATGTTCTTAGCATTGGTGTCTGAAATTTCTATCCAAATGTACTGATTGAGAGGGCCAATCTTATGAAGTTGAATGTGAGGAGAAATTTTCTTTCTAATATAACAAGCTATGCCTCATATCCCTCTAAGGTGGGATTTTTTGTTCCATGCCGACCACAAGACAAATCCTTCTATGTTAGGGACCTTAGAATCCTCATGCACCCAAGTTTCAACTAGATAAATAATATCAATATCACTCGATATCCAGCTTATCATAGGACGTTTGCACCATGGAAAGCCACGATAATTCCAAAAAAGGGTCTCGAGTGTCCCAAATTTCTATTTATTATTATCCTTCTAGTCTCTGTCCATAACACTAGTTTTTTATTTCTAATTATTGCCCATTTTCCTTATTTCTTGGCTTCTTTTACCTTTTGAACTTCCTTTGTTAATTTAGCTTGGTCTTCGGGAATGAGGTCTTCATTTATAAATATTCCTGACCCTTTTAAGCTCATAGATTTACTAAGTATGCTATATTTATGGTCATTACAACTTACTTTGACACTGATCAACCTATCTTTGTGATCAATTATTTTTCCTAGCCTCTTTGCTTCTATGAGGTAAGTTGTATCAATTTGTGATTTATTATTTAATTCTTCTTTTACTATTGCTAGCGTATCCTCCTCTTTTTGTTATTTTATGCCAAATATTATGAGGTTCAAGGATCTTTTGTTATGGTCATGGTACAATTCAATTAGCTTATTCATTTCCTCTTTGATGGGTTTGATATCCAATTTGTTTTCCATATTAATGAGGGTCAAATTGTTGGTTAGTTTTTCTTCTAGCTCTTTAATCATATCTCTCAAGTTGTGATTTTCTTCAACTCCTCCTTCTTAGGTTGATTGTTTATGTTTTTCCATTTCTTGAATCATATCCTTCATTGTCTAAAATTCACTCTTGAACCCTAAGAATCTATCCTCTATTTGATTTTGAATGGTATCTTTAATTTTTTTATGAATCATTGTCTCTAACTCTATTTGGTGTTTTACGTCTCTTTCTTCACTCCTTTTTTCTAATGATTCTAACTCTATTTGGATTTTGGCATCTCTCTCTTCTCTCCTTTTTTTATATTGATTCCATATAATCGTAAAGGATCTCTAGGGTGATTTTGGGGGGCCTCCCCCTGTTAGGGTGGGTTTTTAGAATAGGTGGTGGAGTGCTCATACTGAAAAGAATAGAAAAAAATGTAACAATTATTATTTTGGATTGACTTTAAAAATGGAAAGTAAATTTTTCTTAATTGATAATAATGATAATAATTATTATCTCCCAAATCAACTTTTAATTATGAAACTTAAAATAAAAAATAATTAAAATATATTTAAATCTCTTTACTTTAATATATTATAAAAATATTTTAAATTAAAATTGAATCAAAGTAAAAAGTGACTCACCTCATTTCACATGTCCAATTGCTCAACCGATTGAAGAAGCCAAAAATAATTTATGAAAACCGCAGAGAAGTTTCAAAGAGACAGACTGCAGATATAACAGACATATAATTTCAAAACCGTAGAGATATAATTTTAAAAATGCAGAGAAGTATTATTCCCGTTCAAAATCGCAGAGAAGTATTATAATATAAATAACATAATAAATATATTATATTTTATTATATATTAATTATAACATAATACCATATATTAAGTTATATATTAATTTTATATTACATATAATGTATAATAATAAAAAATATATAATTAAAAATTGAATTAAACATGTAGATCATAACATTTTTTTATCCCTTGTCCCCTCTTTTACTTGTGGGTAAGAAATTTTACGGCTGGTAATAGCTAATTGGATATAAATTTTAAGGCTCCTAATACCTAATTCAATTCTTAATATCGATTACAACAACAATTAACAACATGTAACATAAGATATTTTTATT
>ML799912.1:83152-97375 GCA_009831015.1 Picea engelmannii | reverse complement strand
TATATCTTAATATCTGAATCTGACTGAATATAGAATACATGATTGTCAATGAATGGATATTTGCATATTGGTGATATAAGGTTGATAAAATTAAAAAGGATTAATTGTCTATGCTACTGATTCACCCCCCCCTCTCAGTAGCAAGGTGTGTTCAACAGTTGGTGGGCCCACAACGCCACCTTATTTGTACCTGTCACTATAGTGATTTGAAGAGAGTAGCTGGAGGAGATTTTGTGATTACGGGAGCTCAAGTCAACCGATCTGAGAGTTGCGAGAGTCAGGTTAGTGGTCACATCCTTATTCATAGTGTCAATTTTGTAGAATTGAGTTAGGAGTAGTACAGAGGGATGTACAAGGGTAGGTTTAGGGGTGGGCCCACCAATGTGTGGGAGAAGGAAGAATACTCACACGCAGATGCACATATATACCTCCATCTCCTGTGCATAGTCTGCGGATATGCTTGAAACAAATGCATATGGGGTCGCGGGGAAGTTAAATACAAACACACGTGAGATGCACTCCTATGAAGCTGATAGCTGCACACTGTGTGCAACCGTTTCTCAGAAATTTGTGCATTAGTGCGCAACTATGTAGAGGACAAGTGCACATGTGTGCGCACCTGTCAGGGTAAAAATTGCACATTGATGTGTAGTTGTGTCTCAGACAATAACGCATTAGTGCATGGATGTGCAAAGAATAGGCACACACATGTGCACACCTGTATGGGTGAAATCTTCACACTGGAGGCAAGGCTAAGGTTATTTGAAATTTTGAATTTTTTGATGTTTTTGATGGATGATGAGGGCTGACCAAGTTTTTTTGTTTGGATGCAAGTGATAAGCTTGTGACTGGAGAGCACTATGCCAGTCCACTAGAGAGAGTGAGACTGGGAGCGTCTCCAAGAGGTGGTGAGAGAGAAGTCGAGTGTTCAGAGACACTTGGCAACCTGTGGGTTTCTCAAGTTCTTCGACTGCCCCTTGATACGATTACAGGAGTTCTTGTTGTAGTATCTGATAGCTATGTGGAGAATTGACCTATAGTGTTTCATCGTTAGGGGATAGAAGCTGGCATTCTCAGTTGTGGAGGATGTATATTTTCTGACGGGGCTCCCATTCTGAGGGATGGCCCTTCCTGCTGACCCCCAACTACCGGGGAATGAGAGAGTGGTTGACTTGGCGCGTCGACACTTCTCGGGACTAAACCCAACGTTGGGTTCAATCATTAGGATTGAGGCGATCGATGTGCTCTTTATAGAGTGCATCGCCACCATGGTGGTGAGGATCTACGAATCCTTGGTGACTCAGCAGATCACGAGAGGTCAGTTGAGGATGATGGAGAGGGTCCTGGATGGGGACCATTTTTCCTGGGGGATGATGCTACACTCCAGGATGATGGGGAAGATTAACCGATGTCATAACACTGAGTCCAGTGACTTTTCATTTGGGTCCATCCTAGTGGCCTGGTTTCTGGAGAGGGTGCTTCTTTTGCACCCTAGGATTCTGCTGGCACCTGCAAGGCCGTGAGAGCCATGTCTGATGTGGTGGTCCCATGTGCTAGCGTGAAATGGGGGAGGAGAGGGTGTCCATTACTTCACAGCCATGGTGGCACGCATGTGGTGACATATTCCACAGGTGATCCTATGGTACCCATATGGTGGTATGGACTACCGCCACGACACTGACATGGTGTTGCCTCATGGGGAGGACTAGGATCAGAGAGATATGTTTGTGTATCTATGTTTTTTGATTTTGATAGTATATCATATGATTATACATGTATATATGGATGTTGACTCTACCTTTGGTGTTGTTTTGGAGATGTGGGGCTCCGAGGCCGTGAGGCAGAGATGGTCAGGGAGTCGGCTCGTCAGGGACCAGTGCAACCGACACATGCAGAGTCGTGGGTAGGAAAGAGGTGCAAACAAGATGATGTTGGTGCTGGACCAATACATGCACCACCAAAAGGACAAAGGTGGAGACTGGATGACGCTGGTGCGGGACCAATGCATGAGCCGCAGGAAGCGGCTGGAGGGATGTTGGACGACCTGCATCGCTACTTTGAGCGAGTATTATAGGGAATCCCAGAGGTGATGTGGGACCACATTCAAGACGAGGAGGTCCTGGAGTAGTGTATGTGTGTACCTATAGAGTGGAGGACTATGATTCATCGGGTGGTTGTAGCTAGGGAAATGATGAATGACCGACTACTCCCTGGACCGAGAGGACCTCTAGATGGTGGGGCTCTTCCAACTGACGTAGGACCTGGGGGGGAGCTCTGGGGGCACCATGAGTGTCGAGGTATGTATTTTTGTAGGCTTGCGAGCCCATTTTGTACAGGGTAGTTGATACCCATTTTGTATAGGGTAAGGGGTACCCATTGGCCTGTGGGCGATGTATTTTGTATATGTAAACATTTATGACACTCTTTGATGATATATATATATATATATATATATATATATATATATATGGACATATATATTTGGATCAATCATGTCTACATGTGTTTGATGTTTTTGATGATTTATGATGTCTTTTCTATATGTTGTGACAAATGTATGATGTTTATGTATATGTGATGATTTTTTGATGTGATAAATTCCAATCTAATACTAGGTTAGCCATGTTATCTGCTATTTGATTAAATTTTCTTGGAATATGTGTAAATGTGATTGAATCAAAGTTGCGAGACAATAGTCTAACTTGCAGGTATTTGCAAAAGAGGCAAGGATCGCGGACATGATATACATTGTTGAGCTACAGGATGATGAGCTGGGAATGTAAGAGAAATCTAAGGTGATGAATGTGGAGGTGACTGGCCTCGGCAAGGAGACCAATGATGGTGGTGTGTTCAACTTGGCTGTTTGTGGTTGAGCCCAAACATATGCCGTTGGAGTGGAGAAATACATGTGAAGGGGTATAAAGGGCCCAAGAGGCCAAAGTGAGATTCTGTGTCCAACGACTAGCACCATCAACGTAACCAATGTGGTAGGTTGATGAAGGATGCATCTGTCAATAACACGGATGATAGATCAAACATGAGGAGTGGTGGAGAGAAAGGAAGAATAAAATCTCTACAAATGTGTACAAATAAAAAGCGTAAGGTAGAATGGCTACGATCAGGTGTAAAACTTATTTAAGTACAACCCATTGACGGGTGCTTTAAGAGGATAGCCTTTTGAATAGGTCAGGATATATGCGCATTTAGTGAGGCAGTGTTGGACGATGTAGGTTCCATGCCATAATGACTCGAATTTCCTATGGCTAAGAGTATCGTGGGAAATATCGTAGGCTAGGATGAGATATCCTTCATTGAATTAACGAAGTTTGACATGGCGGTTGAAGGTGGATTTGGACCATGTTTTTAGCTGCCTCATTGTTTTGTAATGAAGATCGATGATCTTCAACCAACGACTCCAAGGTCAACAATCGTTTCTTCATTGGAGCATTGTCAGGTAATAACTTGATGGCAGTGCGTAACATGGGAATTTTTCACTCGATAGGGAGGGTGGATTCAATCCCATGGACAAGGTGGAACAATGTAAAACCAATGGCAGTCTTAAATGTCGTGTGATAATCCCATAACACGAAAAAAAACATATGATGCGAGTTAGTATTATGTTTGTTGATGACACGTTGTAGCATGGTTTCTAGGACTTTGTTGACATCCTCGACCTGTCCGTTGGAATGCGGGTAGTATGGGGAGGCAAACTCATGGGAGAAGCCTAATTTTGAGGAGAGTTCCACGAAGATCTCATTCTCAAATTGTTTACCGTGATCAGACACTAACTGTAGTGGGAATCCGAATCAGGTAATGATGTGGTTGAAGAAAAAACGTGCTGCCATGTCAGCGATATTGTTGAAAGTGGGAATGGCTTCAGCCCATTTGGTAAAGTAATCTACTTCCATGATAATCTACTTGTGTCCATTACTAGATGGAGGATTGCAAGTCATAAAGTCTATGCCCCATTTGCAGAAGGGGCTGGTAATGATGAATGGATGTAGAAGATCTAGTGGCACTCACGCTTTGTTTGCATAGAGATGGAATTTATCGCATCGTTTGACAGTGTGGATTCAATCATGAAACAATGTGGGCCAAAAGTAGCCTGCTCAAATAAGTTTTTGGGTGGTGGACATACCCAAGAGGTGACCACCGCAAGCGCTGCTATGGAAATTGTTCAAGCTTCTGTCAACTTCGTTGATGGTCAGACATCGACGAAGGATGGTTTCAACTCCACGTCGATATAAGATGTCGTCGATTAGGAGGTATCGAGGGCCCTGATGTTGAATGCACCGACGATCATATAGGGGGATATGAGACCAAAACTTCTGTGTTTGAAGGTAGATGAGAAGGTGACCATACCAAGTTTAGTTAAAGGGGATGAGGAAGAGGTGTTCGTTGGGGAAATCCATATTGACGGGGGATGCTTTGGCGTCTGAGGGAAAAGTCGTAATGAGTTTGGCGAGGAAAAATACTTTCTTTATTTTGGGAGTTGAGAACTCTAGGTTGTATTCCTGGAGGATGACGATCCATCGAGAAAATTTTCCATTAAGTTTCCAACGAATAAGCAAGTACTGCATGGGGTTGGAATCTACTACGACCTTGGTAGTTCGAAGCAGGATATAATGGCACAGATTTTGGACTACGAGGAAAACTGCTAGGGAGAGTTTCTCATCATGATTTTACTTCAAGGGTGGCCTTGAAAGATTTTTACTGATGTATTAAATGACATGTTCACGCTCTTCTTCCCCTATTTGGATGAGGACCCCTCATACTGAGACGGCTAAGGATGACAAGTAGAGGATGTAATTGCAATCATAGTCTAGAGGAATAATCAAAGGGGCATTAGATAAGGCATATTTTAAATCATAAAAATATGTTTGAGCATGTTCATCCCATCGAAATGGGATATCATGAAGCAAAAGGTGGAGGAAACCATGCATGTGAGTGGCATAGTCTGGGACAAATCGATGTAAAAAGTTGTCTTTTCCTTGTAAGCTCTATAGTTGGTGTAAATTTTGCGATGGGGGAATTTTCATCATATCTTGGACCTTGAGGGGGTCCATCATGATGCCGTGTTGGGAGACAATGAACCCAAGAAGGAATCCGACAGTGATGCAAAATACACACTTGAGGGGGTTCAAGCAGATATTGTACTAGGGACATCGTTGAAAAATGATGCATAAGTGAGGTCATCCAAATAAATGAGGATGATGCGAGGAAGATCATGGAAAACATAGGTCATGGCCCATTGAAACGTAGCACCTGCGTTATTGAGTCCAAAAGGCATGACGCAATAAGCAAAGGTACCCCAAGGGGTAGTAAAAGCGGTTTTATATTGATCTGCTGGATGGATTTGGATTTGGTTGTAGCTGGAGAACCCATCGATAAAGGAAAATGCTTCATGGCTGTCACATTCATTGATAATTTGGTCGATGAAGGGAGTTGTAAAGTTGTCCTTGGGAAAAGCATGGTTGAGATCGCAAAAGTTTGTGAAAATGCGAATAGTGCCCTTTGTTTTGTCAACATTGAAGGGGTTGGATACCCATGAAGTGTATGCAATGGGGTAAATAAACCCGATAGAGCATAACTTGTGAATTTTGGCTTTGATAGCCACAACTTTGGATGGGTGAAGTGGTCATTGCTTTTGATGAACTGGGGCGATATCTGGCCAAGTGTCGATTCAATGTTCAACGATAGATGGATCAAGGCCAGGAATATTCATATATGAGAAAGAAATAATATCCTTGTATTCTTGAAAGAGAGATTTGTAAGCTATGATTTCTTCAGGGGAGCATGCGACGTCGATGGTGATTTCTTCTACGATTCTCGATTTAATGGAAATGTTGATTTTGATAGTGGAGGAAATGTTGGCCATGTTTCCTTCGTCAAAAGCATATGGGGTAGGGATAGGATTATTAAACCAGTCTATATGCCCTGGAGGGATAAAATCCTTGGTTTCGATTGCACATATGGAGGTTTGGGTAGAAGGGTGAAAGGCCTCCTGCAAGAGAAAAACTTCTCTATGATGGAGCGCAGTCCATGGGAAATAGGGGGTAGTGATTTATTCCTAGATATCTTCATCGCAATGAAAAATGCGATAATATAGTGGATATTGGGAGATGATAGGGAGAACTGTCAAAGTTTGATTGTCCTATAATGGTGAGGATTCAGGCAAGATATCGTGTATAGGGTATGAGGGACCGCTGGACATAAAGTGAATGTCCAGATACTGTGGAGAGTTCCTCGTTCACCCAGTTATTAACGATGAAATGTATTGAATATCAGTAATGTGAGCCTCGGTAGAAGGTGGTCGAGCGGGCTCTGACCGAGACATTTGATGTATTGTGGCTAAGGTTTAGCGAAATTGAGGTAGAGATGAGAAATGATGAGTATAATGGTCGTATTTTGATCATATGGAACAAGTGAATTTGGTTCACAACCCTTTCTTTCTTGTAGTGGAGGACTCTGGAGTAGTACTGGATGTACTCGATGGAGTGGTGAGTAATGTGGTTTCTCTAGGGAGTTGGATCAGATTTCGTAACTCGGGAAGAGTACGACATAGATTAGTGGGGTGTCCATATCTTTCGCATAATGTGCAAGGAGGTTGAACTCGGGGAGGAAGTGGAGCTGTGGGATCTTTATTCTTTCTTTTTCCCTGAGTAGCAGCATAGGTGCCTATAGTGGGGGGGGGATGGCGGTGTGGAAGGTGCTTGTACTAGAATTTGCGTCATTATTTTCCTCTGTTTGAGGAGGGAGAGATGGTTGAGGAACCATAGCAACTGGGTGTAGATACCAGACATGGATGGAAAACACCATGTTAGAAAGGGTAAGGGTTGTAGCTACTTGGAATGCTTGTACTTTAGGTGGGGGGTAGAACAAGGGAATTTGGGTAATGGCTTGGGGGACTGTCTCCCAAACCAGGATTTTCCCCTGGAGGGGGGGGGGAATCAGGGATAAGTGGTGTAGTGGGATTCTCAGGGGATTCCTAAGGCAATGGTTCTTCCACGGGTGGAATGAAAATGTGAGGGGATGCCTCTGTAGGAGAAATGGTATCTCTAGTATCTTTCCCATTAGAATATACTACACACACTTGTGTTGAAGGGTGTAGGATGGGTGGCACTCCATGATATGCCCCTAGCAAGGATGGGTATTTGAAAACTCCAGGACCCATGTCAATGAATGAATAAGCATCCATGATAGTGTGGACAAGGGGAAGAATGTTATCAATGTTGGAGGAATGGTTAGGCTCATAATGTGTGATTTGGTCGATGGTGACGATCTTCCCGTTGTGGGGGAAAATCATCATTCGAAGCACAGAAGAGGACACCGCCTTCATAGCGTACATGTAGCTACGTCCGAAAAAGATATTGTAATCAAGTGGGGCGACGATAAATTCAATTTCAATGAGGATGGTTTTTCTCCTGAGTTCGACTGGGACATTTTGGAAGATCCCTTCAGGGGACGAGGGTTGACTTTCATAGTCTCTTAGGGTGATGGTGAATGGTACTGGCTCAGGGGAGATAAGTTTTTTCCATACTACTTTGGACATGATGCATGTGGATGCACCTTCATCGATGATACATCGATGTACTGTGATGTTCCTGATCTTAACTAGTATATGGAAATCTACCAGGGCGGGGAGGCATGGTTCTCCACTATCTAGATCGAAGGTGATGAGTCTAGTATCAGCTGGGTCGACTACCCCCAAGGCAGAAAGAAATGATTTCCACTGAGTTGGATAGGTTTGGAGGACCTCCAATATAAACATGGCTGCAAGAGGCTGAGCTAAGTCGTCGACCAAACTGTAGTTATGGGTTGCCCTAGCATGAGGGTTATTGACATTTGGTCATAATGGAACGCAAGGTATGCAAATTTTTGGTTCAGTGTTAGGGAGTGGAATCATCAAGGGTTGTCTAGCTATAGTTGGAGGTTCTTTCGAAGTGGTGGGAGTAGATTCAGGGGGAACACCATACTAGTGAACACATGTTTGAAACATAATTTATTCTTTGCTGGTAAGGAGGATGTTGTGATTGGTCGGATTTCCAGGTTGAATGGGACCTGGATTTTGATACTGCCCTATTTGGGGTGGAGCAGGGTGTACCTCATGTTGGGTATTCATCATGCCTTGGTGTGAAATAGGTTTTTTCAACACAGTCAAGAGTATTGCTATGGGGCCTAGTGAGGGGAAGGTGGCACTGGAGGACGTGGAACATTCATGGATTCTTTCATCCGTTTGATGTCAGAAATTTGGGGGAATTGATGTGTATAGTGTCCATACTCACCACAGAGAGAAAAAGGGAATCTAGTCCGAAGATTTTTGTTGTTCTTACCTTGGCATTTGTTGTTATTGTCCCCTTGGGGTTTCTGGTTTCCTTGGTTTGGATTTCCCCTAGCAGGATGGTTGTGTTGGGGGTTATTTCCGCCTGGTCATTGGTTATTATTGTTTCCATTTTTTCCTTTATTTTTGGCATTATTTGGCTGATGAGCCAGATTTTCCATATTCAGCTGTTCAAAATTATGAAGTTGTTGAATGGGAGAGTGTTGAACAAAGTTAACTTCAACATGTGGTTTTCCGTGTGGAGGAGAAACTGGCTGTGGGGGACCGAGAAATGGAAAATATGGATTGTTTTGTGGAAATGATCCATAGGGCGCATAGGAAGGTGAAGGAATTTCACTAGTGACTAGTTTATATGCTGAGTTAGAAGGGGTACCTGAATTTGGTTGAGAGGTTGGATGCATCATGGGTACCGATAAGGGCTCACTCATGGGTAGGGGGGGTAACAGGATATGGCTATTGGTAAGGGGGAGGAGGGTAATAAGATGACCCTTAATAGGGTTGAAAATATTGAGGTGCACCATACACAGGTGGTAGTTCGCTGTAAGGGTTGTGATGTTTCATGGTACCAATCAACCCATCAATAGTGTGGGACATCCCAGGATTTTCCTGGCCAAATGGTACGGGTCGAGGTGCATCAGGTAACACCATGTATAAGTAACCTGACTAAGAATAGATAAGGTTGAATTGTTGGGCCTTGTTGATGGCTTCCTCTTCTATCTAAGGGAAAGTGGATGCTACATCTTTGTCAAGTATAGAGACGAGTGATTTAAGAAACCAATCAAGGTGTTGTTCTTTGGTGGTTTCTTCTTTACACAAATTATGTCACTGACGCCATTCGTGGATGTGGTCGACGATATGCATAGCTGAGGTTTGTTTGCACTCAAAGAGAATTTCTAAGCCAATATCATGATGAACTAGTAATTGAAAAAAGGCCAAAAATTCTTTGGCCAAGGATTCAAAAGTCACGTGGGACCCTGATTTTTGTCCACATACCATTTGGCTAATGGACCAGTGAGTGTTCTTTGAAATAACCTTAAGAAAATAGAATCATCCATGATGTTGTTTGAAGAGGACCATAAGTGTAAGGTCATAACATGGTTGGCGGGATCTTCCCCCTGTTTGCCTTCAAATTTTGGAATATTTGAAGGTAGTTTGGTAAGCATATTGGTCCAAGCGGGATCATGCAAAATGGGTTCATTCGTGAGTTTGGTTAAATCAAGAATGTTAAGGGATGCCAAGTATGGCATAGGGAGAGTTGGTGGAGGATTATTTCCAGCCATTGTATGAGTAGGTGGTGGACCTGTCCCTTGAGAGGGATTAATTGGGGTGGTACTTCTCCCTTGAGAAGAAGTTTTCCCCTCACCTCCTTGTGAAGGAGAACTACTGGATGGATGGCCTTGGTAAGTGGACCCAATAAAAGTGGAACCAAGTAAAGTGGATCCCAAAATAGTAGCACTCACGGGGGTGTGAGATGGTTGAGCCGATGAGTTGGAAAGACTAGGGACTCCTCCGAGAATAGGAAGAAGATTTTGAAAGTGTCTAGAACGATGGGTATTCTATGGGTCCCCTATGGTGTCTGACTAGAAAAGTGAATGTGTGAAGGTGGCGATAAGAGAAATAAATGAACAAGAGATTTGTATATTTTAGACCTTCACAAGATAGTGTAAACTCACAATTTCATGTAATCAAATGAGCATCATACATATATCAACTGTAAATAAGCAAACATGTGGGTAGGTGGATTTTTCCACGTGGGGGAACAAATAACAGAAAATGCTCGTTCCCTAAAAGACGTATCGTCCTTCCTCTCAAATAGCACTAGACCTTCCAAAATCACTCGGAAGTGGGGTCTAAATCCACCAGAAGAGGAACTAGTGAAGGATGAAATAATCAATATTAATGAGGGGTAGAGGGTGCATATCTCGAAAGAGTTGGAGATATTTTCCAATGGCCACACAAACTTTGATCAAGGTGCAATTGCAGCCCACAATTTCCACCTGGGTAGATGTCCTAAATTTTGGTCACTAGGTACCTCGGTCAAAGTGCGACATTTAGATTTTCGGCCTAAGAAATGGGTCACGGGCTGGATCCTTTCCAAGAGTTGGGTGACTTAAGGGGGGATGCATAGAACAACTGGACCTCAACCTTCAACCCTTCATGAGTATCTCTCTGCCTTATGGTGTAGAAACACTTGACTTGGAGGATTTAAAAGTTCCCTATTTGTCAACTTCTAATGTTTGGAAATGTGAGAACCAGATAACGGGGGGTTATTTGGATGCCTACCCCCGAGATCCTACCTAGACTAAAAAAATTATTTTGGCACCTCCTGTGGAGGAAAATTTAGTGAGTTTTTAGAATTTTTTTATATGTAGTGGGTTGAGAGATTGGGGGTGTGAACCAATCTCGTTTGAATTAAGTGGGTGTTGATAATTTCCAAAATGAAGTAGTGGAACGTTTCAAAATTCCTTCGGAGAAAACCTTCTTCAACCTCCACAATTCGAAATGGAAATTATGTGAGTGAGGAGTGACTTTGTGTGTAAGCAAGTGAATTTTTTTTTTTGCCAAGTTTTTAATAATTTAGGTGTGAGATTGCAACATGTGGACTTCTTGTGGTCCTTACAAATCTTTGTTACCTAACTTACTAAGTGTCATTGGTACAACCTTGAGAAATTTAAAATCCCTAAAGAACTATAATGTGGACATATGGGTCCTTACAAATCCTTTAAACTCCCTAAACATGGCTTACACTAAGAAATCTTTGAAAAGCTATCCTAGTTTGCAAGCATGTGGGCATGTATGGGCATGTTACTTTGATCTTTAAACTTCCCTAGTGATGTAAGCTAAGAAAGCAATTTCAGGAAACTATCATAATTTTGCAACATGTGGGCATGTATGGGCCCTTACAACTTTAAGATTATTTGAAAAGAAACTAAGAGGAGCCCTAGGGGGCCTTTGGTCCTCTCCTAAAGATTTTTGTTTAAGGGAGATGAAATGTCCCTTTAACCACATTTATGATTCTCAAGATCTCTCAATGGTGCGAGAGAAGAGCATACTCAATGATCAAAGTTAATTTCTAGTCCCAATGTAAGAGTTTTTATGTGTGATAGAAATAATCTCAACTTAAATTTTACAAACCAAACAAGCCATCCATGTGGGAACCAAAGAAAAAGAGGAGAATATTTGGTTCTTTTTACCCCCTAAGTGCCTATGTTTAGCTAACCTTTTATATGGGAAATGATTCTAAGTGGAGTGCATATGAATTACAAATTGTATGAAAGCAAAAATATGAAGGCTAGGGGCCTTCAAATCATTAAAAACCCTTACAATTTTGAAAAACTGGATATGTGCGCGGGTTACAATTCTGACAGGTGCGCAGAGGGTGCACAATGTGTAGAGAAAAGAATCATGTGGGGTGCACAGTGCTCTGAGTGCGCGTCTGTGGGCAGGAAAATCCACGCACTTTCTGATACGTGTTGGGGGGGGGATTTTTTGAGTGAAATTCTCCTCCTCCAACTCAGAATTTTGCCTTTGACAGGTAAGGCGAGGCCGGTTTTGGTACCCGCAAGACAAATTGATTAAAATAAGTGCTCTCTAAGCCAAAATAGGGTGAAATTTGATACCTTTTCCCCAGTATGGTTGCCAATCTGTTGTGTTGGTTTTGTCTCTTGGGTGAGAAAAACAACAACACTTGCATGCCGAGTTGGGCCTGCTAGACAAGACAAAAGTTTGTGAGTGGGTTAAACAAGCCAAACACATGTAATTAACAAAGAAAAAAACTAAAACAACTAATAAATAAAAGTTAGAATGCATGAGAAACTTAGAACCATAAACAATCAACCAATGACCAAGATAATGCTACCAATGGATAATTATATTAGTAGGAGAAACACCGTAGAGAAAAATGAGGACTTATGAGTCCCCTCTTCCTCCTAGGGAGGGATGTTGAGTTCCCTAATGGAGATCTCTTCTTACAATGGAAGAAAAATGGAAAATTCTGAAGAAAATCAATTCCTATTACCTCAAGAGGTGAGTGGAATGGCCTATTACAATGATGCTTGAATACTCCAAGGAGAAAAGAGGATTCTCAAGGGAGAATTGAGGCAGCATAACAATACTATGAAGATATTGGTTTCTTAGTGCACCCATGGCTCTTATTTATAACATTTCTTCAATGCAAAATGTAATTAGTTCTTGGTGTGAACAAGGGGCCTTTTAGGGTACCCTTTGGTCCTTGACCAACCCCCCATTCAGATTTCGCTCAGATATGGAGGTCAAATCAGGTTGGGAGTTGGTCCATAAGTGGTTGGGGGGCTGACAATAACCATAAATGCACCATTCACAGGAGTGTGTGGATTTCCTCGTACATTGTCGTGCATTTGGAGCATTGTACACTCTGCTAGATTTGTTGGCTCGTGCACTGTGCGCAGGCTTTCTTTGGTGAATTTGCACATGTCAATTTTTGTCCAATTGTATAGTTTTTGCCATTTGAAATGTATTTTAGTGCTACAGGTGAACTAATTGTTGTTGGAATTGTTGTGCTTCTATAACCATTTTCATGCGACAATGTGGACGATATTTCAGTGATAACAAGGACATCGAGTGGTTTTTGACCTGGGTGTGGTTCGTTGCTCCAGAGATTGGAGAAAGAAAAAAAATATTTATAATTTTTTTTCCACAATGAATTATCAAAAGTACAAAATGATATAGAAAACTCACTACAGATGATATTGAAAATCATGAGGTGTTTCCCTCCTTCGTGGCCTTAATCTCTCAACGATGCCACCTTGTAGTAGTTATAAGGATCAAAGCATGAAATTTAAATAAAAATGAAAAAAAATCAACTCCATTCATGATACATAAAAAATCATCAACAAATAATTTCACAATGAATAACTCGAGAAACAATGGAGAGTCATTAGTAGGTGGAGCACTCAATTGTACAAGTTTCTCTGAGGCAACATCTATTTTGGAAGCCTCACTAGATGGCATAGTCTGGTCTATAACAAAGATGATTGATGGGTGACGTATGGGTGAAACCATTATTGATAGATGAAATGGAAAAGGTGGTGGGGATGTGTGGCGTACGAGTGCATCGAATGTGGATGGATGGGATGGAAAATGTGGTGGGGGTGGGTGGCATACAGGTGCATCCACTGTGGATGGATGTGATAGAAACAATGGTGGGGGTGGGTGGTGTGTGGGTGAAACCAATGTATATGTATGCGATGGAAATGGTGTTAAGGGTGGGTGGATATAAACCCCCACGTGTTCTACGATCAATGGTAAAACCCTTGGGGTGGAAATAGGTATCCCAAGAGCTAGGGTAGGATGGACAATTTCTAAACTAGCCTTATAGCTAGGTAAAAATGATGGGGGGAATGTTGGTCATGTTGGTGAATGGAACGGTGGTGGCATAGAAAACCTAGCAATGAATGAAACAACCTACATACATAATTATAATATTTTTATTGTGACAAAAATGTAAAATTCAACCAAAAAAATATAACAAATTTCACATTTAAACAAGATTTAACTCGACACATGATACTTGTGAAGGGGGAAACTTGTCCATCCCAGGTGGACATGGTTCATCACTGTAAGGTACCACAACCTGTAGAAACACAACAACATTATATTTGAGGATTCTAGAGAATAAGAAAATAATTGTAGTGAATTTATCAAATATGACACATACTTGTGTATGCGACACACCAAATGAGCATGTTGCCTCTACCACTGCATCAATAGTGGAAATTGGAACTAATGCATCTATCAGTGTTGAGGGTATGTTATCCAAGCATAGAAGCTACAAATATTATTTAATAAGATATGGAAACAAATACACAAAAAACTATATATATATATATATATATATATATATA
>ML799912.1:54625-82990 GCA_009831015.1 Picea engelmannii | reverse complement strand
CACACACACATATGTATATATCAATGAAGAACATATAGATGGTCAAGATACTAACCTCCTACATTAAACTCTCATCTTTGTTGGCCTCCATCGTCCCATAACAAATCTTCCCGTAACTCAATCATCTGCGAGGGCCATATGAATGCCTAGTTTTTCCATGTGCTCTCTCTTGGCTACACTCTACTATAGGGATTAAAGGTTCAACTCCTCTCCCAACATCACCTGTAGGTACCTCTTTTCGAGATAATGATACAAAATTGTCATTCTACACGAAACTCCAAGTCAAGGATGATATGGATAATTGTGTCTTGGTGATTCCTTCCACGATGGGAGGATGCTCAACAAGGGGTTAGGCATTTTCCTAAGAGGATGAGGACCAAGCCCTAGGTCATGCCTACCATTTTATCTATCCTATGTGGACTCATGACCCACACAGTGGAATTCACCAATATCAAAGTAGTTGACATGGTAACACAACATAAACTCTACCCATAATTTCTTAAGGAATATAGAGGCACCTCCCTATTATTGCAGGGAGGTTTATCAAAAATCATAAACCACCTATCCATCCAATTATCCTTAAATTTTTGGTCACTGCACTAGTCCATACAAATGTGTCTCTTTGTGATTGGTGGTTGTAGTCCAGTTCTAGGATTAATGAATCATGAAATCAATTCTTGTTTTGTAATGTTCAAGTCTCTCACTTGGTTTTTATTTAGGTTGGTCATGTAATATTCAAACATCCTAGCCTTGTAATCAACAATATAGTTTAATTTCGCTTGGGAACTTGCAATGGATGATACAATGGTGTCCAACATGGTAGCTAACAATAATCAGGTGGGATCTCTATTACTTTGTAAGTATTGGACAATATATATAAGACATCTCAACCCTTCATCAATTTCTATGTTTACATATTTTGGTTGTGGTCAGGGGTTTTGTCCCTTCCCGTGGTGGTGCCAAGTTTTGGTTTTCTCTAGGTTCCATATTACTTATGTTTGTTTCAATTTAATAATGCAATTTCTATAAATTAGGTTCATTTTTTAATCATTTAAATAAATTAGGAAATTTAAAAAACATGAAATTTCATGCGAATAAATACTTGGACTACCTCAAAGTTGACGTCAAGATCATGTGGACACATCGTCAGTAAATCATAAGGATTCAATTTGCTTAATAAATCCTCAAATGCACCATGTGTTCGGTAGAATGAGGCAAAAAAGTTCATGCAGACCCTTTTATTTGGGTCCAACGGGAACACATAGACATTCCTAGAGCATGTGCACATTGTTGAACACATACATGTTCCTATCACAGAGTCGAGTTGGAAACCTTAGTGGTGGCTAAGGGTTCGCCGAGCCCATCTCACCAGGAATGCATGCACATTCTTAGGAACATGCACACATTCCCATGTGAGCGCGCTCTTGCTCACCCCGTTGCCACTTTTTGTCCACCAACTTCTTGTGAACAACCTCTTTGAGATTCTTGTTTTCTGAAGGGATAAATAAATTATGAGAATTGATTCCTCACTTGTAGATGGGTACCTATCATGGCCTTGTTTTCTAGGACCCATATCAAGGATTGTTGTCCATGATGGCCTGTATTTTTGGTACCTCTCTTTTGCACATTGAGTAGTGTATTTTAGGCCACTTGTGCACACATTCTTAGAGTGTCACCAATTATTTATCTCCATGACCATCCTTGTTTTGTTGGCCTTGTAGCTAGCCACTTTGGAGTGTTTTTGCATGGTTGTTTAGCATTGATGTCATGGTCAACTAGCACCTTCATACTTTGCCATCATTTGTGACATCCATTTCCAACATCTATAGTCACCTAGTTCAACATTATGGGGGATGGTGTTCAATGCTTCCTCGAGTGATTCTTTATGCTTCACAATTTTCTTCGACATCAACTATTTTTAAGAGTGAGCCTCGTATCAAACATCGATTCCTATTTTGACTTGGCGGTTGCAGTGGCTAGTGACCCATGCACTCCAACAAGATGGAATGCCATCCATAATAAGACTCATTTTATGATGTTTTTTTCAATTGTACATGAGTACTTGATCAAGATTTTTTTATCAGGACTCATTTCAAAGGATGAGTACAGAGATGGAAGATAGATATATAACAATGAAGAAGAAGAAGAGATGGGAATTACAACTTGATACAACAAAAAATAATAGAATCCCTATCAACCTCATGGCTTCCCTTTCATAGTTCGTCTTTTTGCTAGAGCTCGATTGATCTCTTGACTTTCAGGTTCATAAACTCTTCCTCTCTTTTTCTATTGATGATGATCTAATGAGCCTCATGGCTTATTTATAGATCCCTTCTTGTGTGAAAACCAATTTTTGTTTCTTTAAATTGCCTAATAGTTTCTTGATATTGCTTCTTTATTCTTGAGTGGTTGATTTATTCAAACAAAAAGAATTTTTCCAAAATTATTTCCAATCACAACCAACTAAGGAGGTGTTGGATGTGTGCCACTTGTCTGACCTATTTGACATTTCCTTGGCATTTTTACTTTAACATATTTGCACAATTTTCTCCATACATTACCCATAGTATATTCCAGTTTCTTGAGGTGTCTTCTCTTTTCTTCCAAGTCTATGAATCTTTCATAATATGGTGGAGGAACACCCTTCAAAATTAGTATTAGAGTGCACAGTGACACAAAATCCCCTGCCAACATATCCATTACATCATGTCCATTAAATGGTCCTTCAAACTTATTGAACCTAACATCATCATTCCTTCTGTTATATAAAATTCTATGGCAATTATTCTCCAAATAGAGGTCTCCAGCACTATCCCAAAAACTAGGAAACCTAAAATTTATTACTTCCTTGAAAATATTCCTAAATGAAGATACTTGTCCAGTCATCTCATGTGCCTTTTTCTCTGTGATCTGTATGAGTTCCCTTTTATCTAACACTTTCTTTGCCTCCTTTACCGAGTTGGTCTTATCCTCTATATTTAACATCTTTAACTTCTTTTTAGATAAGCTATTCATAAACTTAATTAACTCCTCAATCACTTCTGGTTTATCTCATAATTTAGTAGCTATAATCTTGATTTCCTTGGAAAATTCAACTATTAACTCATATTCTTCTTGTGTTAACTTAAATTGATCCTGATTCTTAAAAACCAATGATGCTATCTGGTCCCGAACTAGGTGTTTTGCTCCTTTAAATACTACTTTACCAGTAACCTTAAGTCTTATCTACTTTAATTCTTTCTCAACTTGCTCCTTTTCATAACCAATTTATTGTAGGATTATCTCCCTACTCTTGGCCTGTTCCTGTAAATATGTTACTTTGGATGAACCAAAATTGCGATTATTTGTGCGTGAATTAATCTCTACTTCCATTACACTCAATTATGACATAACTTTCGTAAGACATTCATAATCATCTAAAGGTGTAAGTGGGGATTTAGGATCTTTATCTAGCTATAAGGCCTTTTCTAGTTGTTTAGTTAAGGACTTATTTTCTTCTTGCAATCTCTCCAAATATGTTGGCTCTGAACACACGATTGGTACATTTTCTCCTTCTCATCATAGCTAGCTTGTAGCTCAAGAGTATGTACATGCCGAATATCCAGGATATGAAGCTTCTTCTTGAGTACTTTGATCTCATTATCTTTCTTGTTTATCAATTTCCAATACTTTAGGATCCTTAGGATTTTCACTCAAGGCCATAATATTCTTTTCTAGATTAGCTATTTGAATTGTCTTGGATCTTACTGATTTTATTTCATGCTTCAATTGCTTCTCAACCTTTCACTTACAGTGGCCTGAAATAATATTTTGTACATCATTTCACTAGTATATCTATGCAACTCACACATATCCCCAGGTTGAACATTTTCCAAAGGAAGCCTAAGATTAGTGGTTTTATAGTCTGCAGTTGTACGAGGCTTAGGAACCTTTGCCTCTAACACTGCCAATATCAATACATTTTCCTTATAATCCATGGCTAAAAGTAATTTAGTTAGATAATTCACTGGAGTACATAATTCCTTCTTAAAATCTATATTTCTTCTTCTGATATCATAATAATAATTAAAGAAGGAGGGATGACTCTCAAAATATCCCCTTGAAGTAGTAGGAATATCCTCTCCAACTGACAATATAGTTGATGGATAACGATGTATGGTAAAAACAGGAGGAGGATTATTTGTAGCGGATAAAGACCCTTCATTAGATCCTTCTTTTAGTTGTAAGAAACTTTTACCTTTATCGAGAAGGTATGTGATGGTGTCATCTATATTTGACACTTCTTCACTCTTAAACATTTTTATTATCTGTTCATTTGTCTCCATCTCAGATTTAAAGTAAAAGAAGGCCATTTTTCCCAATAAAACTTCTTTCTTCTGAGAAGTCTGTGAAGACTTTGTGGAATTTGATCTATCTACTAGTGAATTTTGCACTTATGCCATTAGGATTTGTTTTACTTCTTCCCATGTATGCAAGTTAGTAGTGCTTTCTATTACAGGATATTTTTTATGCTTGTATGTAGGATTCCTGGCTGCAATGATTCCTTGTGTATCATATACCCAAATACTTTCTTTCTCAAAGTCAAAGTTTTGCAACATGTCTTCTACCAAGATAAGTTCACTCCTTAGCTTAACTTGGAATGGACCTACATCATTTGGAAGATTGAATGTGACTGATAGGTTGGGCCATGTGTCTCTTAGTCAACAATGGTCATTTCTGGGTTCCTACATGGATTAACATGACTGTGAATTGGCCTCTTGTCACTTATCTGGCCATGTCATTTCCAGGTGGGAGTAAATGTGTCTAGGTGTTGTCCACGTCGTTATCCAACTAAGTGCTAATTGAACATGTGACAGTGTGGTTTCTGGGATACCAAAAATGGTATTGCATGCCTGAGTGAGTGGTTTTCCTATATTACCAAGCGATGCAAAACTAATTAACAAAAAAAATGCATCATGTATGAAAACCACTCCTTGCATTCCCAAGTCTCATTAAAGGTCAAGAAAATTGTGGATTCTATATGTGTTATACACCGTATATCATGTGAGGTCATATTCTCTTCACTATGGATCATTGATCTCATTTATTTGGGTGGGGCACATCAAAATATTGACCTTTGTCCCTCGGTTGAATCCATCAGTCACTGGTGTAAGAAGTCTACTTGGAGCGACCTTATTACCATGTATTTTAAGCCCCTAGTGGCTCAAGTTAAGTGCCTTTTACCTAATTGAGTTATTTTTCCTCATTTTAAAACCTTTTTCCTTTCAATTTGATCAACTTGAGGCTAGATATTTTACCTAATTGAGCATACCCCACATAGTTTCTTTTCTTGTCAAAACAATATACAACGAAGTAACTATTCCTACCTGTATAGTGTACATAAAAATTTTGATCCTATACTAACACCATGTCTAGGTCTTACCATATCCAGGTCAAGGCCATATCTTTCCTTACCATTCCTTGCCTTGTGATGTACGAAACTTGCTAGTGTGTGAGAGTGTGAGAGGTAGAGAGAGTGTGTGTGAGAGTGTTGTTGAGGAAAATACATGAAATGATCTTACTCAATAATTTTCAGACCTTGCTTGGATAAAGAAAAGTAGACGGGAAACCCTATGTTTATAACCAACAAAAATAACATCCTAACTCACAACTATTAATTACGAGTGCTTAGGCTAGTCTTTTTTCAATAAAAAGCTTGCCAAAAATTTACTTTTTATTTAATTTTCTAAACATATCAGTTGCTGAAATAAATGTAAAGATAGAAGTAGAGTCACCAAGATGATGATCAAGACAGATGAGACATAAAGCAATCCTTTGTTTCATTCAAATTCATCAAAGAGTCATTTTATTTACAAAATCTCATGCAGAAATTTTGGATCAAAGTCAAACTTAGACATCCCCGATGGAACATACAAAAGGACCTCTGACAGAAAACCAAAATTGAACTCTAAAAGATGGATCATCTTGCCACATATTTTTGCCCACTCGACTCTGCACGATATCCTTTGTCAGTCATGAAAACTAATTCACAAATAGACAAGTCTACACAGACTATCAAAGATAGATCAAAACCTATGAAAAACAAGTTTCTGAATGATGTGATTCAACCCTAAATATTGTTGTCTACAATAAGACCCTGCTATCATAAAAGAGAATTAGGCATGTGATGAATAAATGAATGAATGAAAACTGAACTATCTCAACATAAACTCAAAGAGAAAACCTTAGTATGCTTCTGCTTCTATCCTCCTTTGTTCGTCCCTTTCCTTTTTATTTTAAACAATTTAGAATTGGTTGAAGTAGTTGAACCAACTCATTAGTTAGGTTAATTAAAATACTCAACCAAATTTAGTTAGGGGGAAAAGTAATAATCATAATAAAGGTCATAAATAAATAATAACTAGTAGGTGGGACCCCTTGTGACTCCCTTTAGCTCATAACAATCATAACACAACTAGTTAGTTAAGTAAACATACCTCCTTGTGTCTCCCATCCACATATTCACATTTGACAATTTAGCTCATGACATTTGAAATTATTTTCAAAAAATATTACTCATGTAACCAAAAATAAAACATGATGTCCAAAGTTTCCTGAAGTGAACTTTCATCAACAATAGATAAAAATAAAAACTCAAAAGCCATATTTCCCACTCTGCGATGCAATATTTCCTTGATTGCTGCTGTCACCCTTTGATTTTCCTGAATTTGCCTTTGGATGCACTGAGCCCTTAGGCCTAATCTCACTGATCACGTGGGAACAATTGTCCCTCAAATGCATCCGGGAAGACACTGACGTTTTAGAGCCATTGGAGGGTGAGGAAGGGGCAACAATGGCTTTCCCTTTGTCAAGGGCATGGTGGGCATCAGTTTTCAATCTCTTGCTAGCATGGGAGGATTGCACTGGTGAGTGGGGAGCAACTTGGACAATCTGGTTGTTAGGCGGAGGAGCAGGCAAGGACAAATTGGGCCAGCCACGATGTTGGGAGACTGCCGTGTGGACAATCTCTTACCATCCATCATTTTTTAGGAACCTCGGGTTGTAATGGGATGTGAGGAGGCACAGGGATACCAGGGCTTGTAGAACTTGGAAAGGAGGCCTTTCAGGTGTAGGTTGGACTACTCCCTGCCCAATCCAATTCAAAAATCTGGCTTGAAACAACTAGTCAAACACTTGTGAATCAACATCAAAATGTATGGAGCACCTTGGCCTTCTTGGGCCCCTGTTCCAATTACCTCTCCCTCTGTTTCCTCGACCATGGCTACCTCGGCTGAAAAAAATCATTACTGCATGCATGATTGATTAGAAAATAGTATTTTCAATAACCATACACGAAAAATCTTAAAAATATGAAACAAATTTGGCTCAGTAATGTATCAGACTCATGCAATCCAATCCATACAAATTGTTTTACTGTTTATCAATGAGTAGGGGGGTGAATAAAGGGTCCTAGGATATGTGAGGGGTTTGTATTGAGTGAAACATGATATGATGAGGGGGAAAAAATATGATTACTGCTCAAAGACAACAACAATAAACTGCAAACCAAAGAAAACATCACTGTAATTCACCAAGACACTTCTATTGCCAATTGTTTCACAAAAAATTTTCCTTGACTACAATCAATTTTAGAACAGGGAGTGAAAAATGAATGTGGGAAGGTGATGGGGTTGTAATTAGCGAAAAGTGAAATAATGGTGTGGAATGAGAGCGGGTACTGTTCACAAAATTAATCAAATAATCCATATATTCATTCTGTTAAAAGGAGATTCACCAACCAAATGATCATAACAATCAATGTGTATTAGCTAGTTCACTACTTATAGTCACAAAATCTAACACAGTGCCATCAACAAGACAATATGCATTCCACAAAATATGTAAGGAGTTTTGTTCCTCTTATTTATAACAATTCTCAAATGTGTAATAGTAATCATTTCCACTATGTTAATCATCAAAACAACCACTGCCCACACATTTCTTCAATCATCAAATACGCCCAAAGTCATGTTTCAAAAATTGCAGTGAAGTTATACTCTCACTGTAATCGGGCTTATCTTTTAAAATGCATGAAATTCCTTAAACATACATAATGGCAGTTAGCCAAATAATCTAGATTAAAATTGCAAAAACACGGATCATCATTTAAACAGACAGACAATAGCCACCATTCCAACACATGCTATGCACAAAATAATTCAATCATGCAAGTGTAATTATGTCACTGTACAAGCCCAATTCAATGTGACTCTAAAATGCTGGGCTATCCATCCACTACGACGAGGTATCAACAACATTCCTATCTTCATAAAAAAAAAAATCGAAATGCAACAAAGTCGTGCTTAAAACTTTGTGATTATCTCTGAGTGTGAAACCCAAAAAATCTGTATTATACACAGTGCAAAGCCACCCAAAACACCATGATGTGACATTCCCATTTTAAAACTACAAACACACAGTCACAGTATTAAATCAACCCATCGTATCGAGCTTTCAACCTCATACAATATTGCTTCAAATTGATCAAATTGCAACCAACCATGTGGTGTAAAACTCAGGCTCATGTAATCAAATAATCATAACGCATACAGTGAATGGAATTTCTACAGTCATCCCAGTTGCAATAACCATTTGGCCCCAAAATAACTCATAGTTACAATGACCATTTGTTCATTGTGTATAAAATCTACACACACAAATGAAGCATGCACGAGCATCATTAAGCAATTGTAGCCAATGCCAAGCTAAACATCCAAATAATCCTCAGTGAAAAAATACCGTGACTGTGTATCAACCAATCAACCAATCAACCAAACATGTTGTGGCAACCACGCATACCCACGCATAAACATGGAGCGAGGTTGTGACCTTCTTAGTTACACAATACCGGGTTATCAAACACAAGGAGAGTGATTGTGTAACAACCCTAGTTAAATAATTGTTAAAGGTTTATTAAGTTTAATTAATTGTCCTAATGTATATTAGTTAATTAATGATTATTTATTAATAATATTAATAAATTATTTATTTATTGTTTAATGTATATTAATTAACTGATTAGTTAATTAATTAACTCATTAAATGTTTGGGTAACGAATTAAAGTTTAATAAATTTTAATTTATTAAAAGAAAACTTAACGTATTGAAGGATGGTTGGCATTGAATGGAGAGGCGATGAATGGACGGGGGGGTTTTTTTGGGGGGCGGGGGGAGTGAGAATTTTTGCAGAGGAGGAGATTATATTGGAGCATTTTTCCAAGGGAGGGATTGGAAAACTGTATTTCTGGTTTTGGCTTGAGGAATTGGTTGGACTGTTACAGGGGAGCATCGGTTGCTGGGAGTTTTGGGCTTGGGGGCCAGGAATCCTTACGGAATACTGGAGCTAGGGAGCCGGATAGGCTCTGTTCCTAGCTGGCAGGGAGGAAAGATTCGGTTTTGGGCAGAGTTTGGGCAGAGCAGCTTGGACAGACAGAGTGGGAAACAACATCACTGAGAGGTATTTATGTCATTATCGTTATGATGGTTCACTATTTTACTAAGCTGTGTATTTTTTTTTATATATGATTTTTGTATCATGTTGCTCATTTATAATTTGTTGAACCATGAACTGTTAGTTTGTTAGCTTGTTGGATATAAAATTGTAATTTTTTTATCAAAATCAATGTTATGATTAAATTTAATTAATTTTGTAGTTCTGTTAGCAAGGATCTCACACATGGTATCAGAGCTCGGTTTCAAAACTGAAACCTGGGCTTGACCACCCACAACACTGAGATTCTATCTTTTTCATCTGCAATCCAATTTGGGTTGTTACAGTCTTGGAGTGAAGTCTTCAGACTACACACAAAAAAAAATCTGTGCGAACCTATAAGAAGCCTCACCTGTAATAACGACACAATTTTTTTTTTAATTAGGCATGACCTATGAAGGAGATAGAAATTATATATTAAAAATATCTTCACCCCAAAAGAAAGTACCATTTTCAACCGCAACTGCAAGCTCTTTGCCTGGTGGTAACCTTTCAACTGCCTCAGGATTAAGCTCCTTGATGGTCATATAATTTTCAAGTCTATCCAAGGACACCACTTAGGAGTGATCTCAAAAAAAACAAAACAAACAAAGAACAATTTTTAGCAAAATTTTACCCCTTATTCAATTATTCCCTCAGTGATGCAACTTTGTATGGAGTTTCTTAGCTTCTAAAAATTCCATTTCTTAGGAGCATCACTTGAGAGGTGGTTGGGTAAATGCTATGTCAATTTGACTTGGTGGATGCCTCGACTCAAAAACGTGTTGTTCAAAATGTTGTGTACCTATTCAAGGGAACAAGTTGGGGTAGAGGAAGGTGGTCTATCCAAGGATGTGATGGCTTGTAAAGAGGTTTCAGCCAATGGATTCTCTGCTAAAACAATTGAGGTTGAAACGAAACTTGATGAAGGAAACATTGAGGAAGTTGATTCTTCACTCTGTGAGGCATTATCTCTAAATTATGAGGAGGCTAGAGCTCTATTAGGAAGATTAGAGTATCAAAGAGGAAACATTGAGGTTGCCTTGCAGGTATTTGAGGGAATTGAATTACATGCTGTAAAGCAACGCTTACGATCTTCTATTTTAGAAAAGGCTCATTCTAAATGAGGCCGATCACGCCAAGAACCATCAAATTTATTTTCACTGCATGCAGCCAGCCTATTGCTTGAGGCGATATACTTGAAGACAGTGTCACTGCAAAAGCTGGGTCATCTAATAGAAGTTGTTCAAGAATGCAAAATTATTCTAGACACGATTGAAACAGTTTTTCCTAAGGGCATGCCTGAGTCATTGGGGGACAACATATCCTGATTCAAAAGGGGCATAGTCAAGCATGCAAATAAGTTACCAGTTTAGTAAATAAAAAATCTTGGAATTGTTGTAGCCGCACACACAACATAGACCCTGGCACTGATAGGAAAACCAACTATCATTAGCTTATTAAGTGCACCTGCCATACACCACACACAAGACATAAAAAAAATAAGAGGCAATATATAAATAAAATAAACAAGTTTACATGTTATGATATGCGGACAGGGTATTTTATTGAATGAAAGCTATTTTATATTTGTTTGTAAATTAAACAGTGATTGAGTGAAGTCATGGACTAAAGGTCAGATTAAAAGCATGTGTCTGTTCTATATTTAACCATATTTCATAACAGTATTATGACTATCATCAAAACAAAACTACAGAGCTGCCGTTGTGCAAAGGAATTAGAGATCCTACCAAACTTATAAACACCCAAATTTCATTTATTACTCAACATACAATGTAGATTATTGTTTCAAAGAAAAACTTGACTCTATGTTTACCTCAGATATCGACCTACTCAACTGTAGGGAATCATAACGATACACACTCAAACTTGGTCATTTCGAGGTATTCGAGATTGGGCAACCTGTAGCTATTTAAATTATTAAAGACACCAACAAAAGGTGATAGGAACAATAGTTAAAAATGCCGTGGGTATATAATAGTCGGAGGTAATAGAACCCTGACCTGTTAGTCTACAACATCATACACCAGGCATCAAGAGAGACCCCACAGGGGCATTGCAAGTGCTCTACTTGTCCAAACACCAGCCAGCGCACAAGTGCCAAGCACCAAACCAAGTCACATGGAGGAGAAGCCTACAGGGGAATTTTATTGTGCACAATGCATGGACATACAACTCAGCACCAAGAGCCTACTGTTCAAGGATATAGACTCGCGCCCACATCATCGTTCGAGAATTTTGATGCTTTAAACATAGAATCAAATCAAACGGATAGTTGGACATTGAAGTCTTAGGCTTGGGAATGAGCTACCTGACCAATAAAAGTGAGGAGTAGAAGGAATGGAATCGACAACCTCTCCTACCAGCGTAACACCTTCACAAAGGCTAGAAAACTGTGGAGAGCTGACAAAAACAATATAAACCCTAACAAAAACATTCACAAGCTAAAAAAAAAACCCTCAAAATGCAGAACAGTAGAAGAAGTAATATCAAACCCTACCATCATAAACTCAGAATCCAATAAAGCTGCACGTTTTAAAAAAAAGAGACCGATACATGTCAACAGTTAAATAGTAACAGTATAAGCACAAAGCTACTCCGTGCCGCAATACCTACTAATCTATCACTGTTGACCTCATTTACGAGATCTCTTATCATTGCTTTAGCTCCGAACATCAGATACCAAAGGCCACCGACATGATGAAGCTGAATCAGATTTAAGGAGGTCAGCTAGTGATGCATGATTCAATTTCCTCACACAAACTCGAAAGATATTTGGGTTTTAGTCATCACACCTCCCAAAGGATTCGAACCCGATACATTGATTAAAAGGAAAAAAAAAAAAAACTAAGAAAAGAAGGATAAAGAAAAAATCGTGACAAGCATCAAAGAAGTTCAAGTGTTAAGCACTGAGAAGGAAGCCCACAAAGGGAGAAGGCCTTGCACGGTTTCAAGTCCTGCAGAAGAGCCACACCGAGGAGAGCCCACATCTCCATACCCCTCAAGCACCAATGACTGACAGAGAACCATATCTCAGTGATAGAGACCGAGAGAGGAACCGAACCCTGGCCGCGCCTAACTTCCACCTTCACCCTCGGCGTGAAAATGCACTAGACGACCCAACAAATGAAAAAGGGATAGTGATGTTTAGGGTTTAAATGATCATTTTTTTTTATTAGTTCCAGAAACAAGTGGGAGTAACACGTGGAACGCATGCAAAATACACGTTATTACTTGCTGGGTAAGTTCATTTTATTTATTTATTTATCAGATATTTTTTTTTATTCTCTTTCTTTATTATAACAATTTCTTAAAAAACAAATATATATATATATATAATAATAAACCAATAAACTATAAATTAATTTTAAATAAATAGGATTTTTATTTAATTTAAGGGTGAGTGTTTAGATTTAATAATAATAAAAAAAACATATATATAGATATAATAATAATAATAATAAATAATTAATTATAAGTGTGGTGTGTGCGCACAAGTAACCTACTTACCACCTTAAGCCAAAGCACCTACTAAACCAAAGCCAAACTCTGAGTTCACACAAGCCCAACGCAAGCACCGAGCCTTCATATTATAAGGGTGGTTGATATGAATGTTGTATATTGATATAGGGAAGGAACTCATTTAAGAGACAGTCACAGAACAATGCGTAGGTTCAATCTCATGTTACTTGTTAGGGATGTGGAGGACCCCATTACCAACGTGACTGCCTAGAGTTACAATCAGGATTTGTGCATAGAGAAGGAAAGGCCCCGATGGGAAAAACAAGTGACAGCCACCAGATTTACGCAGCGGTTAATAATCACCAAGCAGAACATCAATCCACGGTGGTGGAGTCATCAGGTACACTAAATCATATCAATGTTAAGATTTTATTTGATTTTGGTGCTACAGATAGTTTCATTTCACCATCTGCATTAGAAAATACTAGGTTGGCAGCCTACGAGCATGATGACTTTAAACAAGTCGAGGTGGCTTCGGGGGAAAAACAAGCGGTAGGACCTAGCGTAGATAATTGTCTAGTAGACCTGGGAGTGTGTACTACCAGGTTGAAGGTATACGTCACTACTCTCAAGACGTATGACCTAATCACTGGAATGGATTGGTTAGAAGCTCATCGAGCTTTGGTAGATTGTTTCGCAAAAGGGGTGCTTTGTGTTGACGATGAAGGAAGACCAGTAGATATCGACGGTGTACGGAGACGGGTGTCTCTACGCTTTATCTCAACTATGAAGGTTAAGCGGTGCATGAGGCAAGGGTGTCGACTGTATGTAGTGGAAACAGTGAATGAAAGGAAGGGACCCTCCTTGGATCAGTACCCAATATTGTTAGAATTTAAGGATGTTTTTCCGAACGAGTTACCAGGGTTACCTCCTGAGAGGGAGCTTGATTTTACTATTAAGCTAAAACCTGGTGCAGAACCAATTTCCAAGACTCTGTATCGGATGACTGCGCTAGGACTTTGTGAGATGCAAATGCAGTTGAAAGAGCTACTGGACTTAGGGCTAATAAGGCCCAGTGTCTCACCTTGGGATGCACCGATAATTTTTGTGAAGAAGAAGGACGGTTCCTTATGACTGTGTATAGATTACAAGGACTTGAACCGTGCTACAGTGAAAAAAAAAAATAGGTACCCAATGCCACGAATAGATGATCTCTTTGATCAGATGAAAGAAGCAATGGTATTCTAAAAAAAAATTGATTTGCGATCAGGGTATCACCAGTTAAGGATTAAGGAAGGCGATATTCCTAAAACTGCCTTTTGAACTCGGTTTGGAGATTACGAGTTCTTCGTAGTACCTTTTGGATTGTCCAATGCACCAATAGTATTCATGAGCCTCATGAATGGAGTATTCCGGAAGTACTTAGACCGTTTTGTACAAGTCTTTCTAGATGACATCCTCATCTATTCCAAGAACGAAAGAGAACATGAGGAACACTTATGAGTGGTGTTGTCCTACCTTAGAGAGAACAAATTGTATGGGAAGTTTTCGAAGTGTTCCTTCTTCCATAAATAAATCCACTATTTAGGTCATATCATTTCCGGTGAAGGAATCTCTGTGGACCCAAAAAAGGTAAAGGCCATTATGGAATGGCCAGTGCTAAAAAATGCCCATGAGGTAAGAAGCTTCATGGGGCTAGCAGGGTATTATCGAAGATTTGTGGAGGGATTATCTAAAATAGTGAAACCCATTACCACTTTGTAGCGCAAAGGGGTCAGGTATGATTGGATAGAAGAATGTAATAGTGCACTCATCGAGATTAAGAGATTACTAACTAGTGCACCAATTCTGCGAGTGCCAGATATGGAAAAGGACTTCACGGTCTGTACATTTGCCTTGAAGAAAGGGTTGGGGGCTGTGCTAATGCAGGATGGAGGTGTGATATCTTATGTGTCAAGGAAGCTGAAGAAACACGAGGAACTTTCACTACTCATGATTTAGAGTTGACAGCTGTAATGCTAGCTTTGAAACTTTGGAGGCAGTATCTTGTGGGGCGAAACTTTGAAATCAAAATGGACCATCAAAGTTTAAAATATCTCTTCACTCAAAGAAATCTGAATGCCAGGCAAAGGCGATGGAGTGAGTACGATTTCGATATTTCATACATCAAGGGAAAGGAAAATGTGGTCGCAGATGCCTTGAGTAGGAGACCATGTGTCTTCTCCTTGGTACCCTTAAAGGTCAATCTGAGGGAACGTGTGTTGATGCAACTCCGAGGAGACAGTTGGTATTTAAAGGTTACTTCAAACCTCTAGAGTGGGAGGCAATTAGATCCAAAGTATGAAGGATATATTCTGGAAGTAGACAGACTATTGAGATATCAAGGAAGGATGTACGTCCCCGAAAGTGGGGATATTCGAAGCATCATACTGAAGGAATCCCATAGAGCACTTTATTGTGTGCATCTGGGTGTGAAGAAGATGTACGCAGACATGAAGAAGCTCTTCTTTTGGGTAGGCATGAAGCAAAATGTAGTCCATTTCGTCGCCAAGTGCCTAGAGTGTCAACAAGTGAAAGTCGACCACCATCACCCAGCAGGCCTCCTACAACCACATCATGTTCCTATGTCAAAGTGGGAAGTCATCTCTATGGATTTTGTTGTGGGGTTGCCACTCACATCTCATAGACACAATGCCATTCTTGTGATAGTTGATAAGTTAACCAAGAGTGATCATTTTATTCCGGTTAGAGACACTTATGATGTCACTGATGTGGCACACGTGTTTGTAAGTGAGGTCATTCGTTTGCACGGGATACCTAAGAAGATCATTTCAGATAGGGACTCCAGATTCACTTCTAGGTTTTGGACAAGTTTGCAGTCAGCATTGGGGACTCAGTTGAACTTAAGCACAACTTATCATCCTGAAACAGATGGGCAAATTGAGAGAGTAAATCAAGTCATGGAAGAAATTCTTAGGATGTATGTCATGGATAATCAAACCCATTCGGAGAAGTACCTACCTTTGGTAGAGTTCACCTACAATAACAGTTTTCATAGCTCCATCGGAATGCCACCCTACGAAGCTCTGTATGGAAGGCCATGCAGAACGCTGTTGAGTTGGGATAGATTAGAAGACCGAGTAATAGTTGGGCTAGAATAGATTCAAGGGATGGAGGAATAGGTGATTTAGATTAGGCAGAGACTAAAGGAAGCACAAGATAGACAGAAAAGTTATGCGAATGCACACAGGACTGATCGAAGTTATAAAGTGGGAGATTAGGTTTTCATTTGTATCAGGCCTAATAAGAGTACCATTCAGTTCGGGAAGGGGACAAAGTTGTCACCTCGATTTATAAGACCGTTCAGAATCCAAGAGAAGATTGGACCCGTTGCCTATTGTCTCGTACTGCCACCCCACTTGCATAAAACTCATAATGTTTTTCATGTATCTATTCTACGTCATTATGTTGTTGATGAATCACATAATCTAAATTGGAAGGAATTGCAGGTATCAAACACGGGAACCCTCATAGTAGAACCGTTACGCATATTGGACCATAGAGTCCAACAGCTCAGGAACCGTCTGGTAGACCAAGTTAAGGTCCAGTGGGACAAGTATAGTCCAGGATGTGCTACTTGGGAAGATGCCGAGACGTTACGACGAGATTTTCCCTCACTTTTGACGACCTCGAGAATATGTTTCTCGAAGGTTGGGTGTATGTAACACCACCTTTTGACTTAGACAACCAGGATTACCTAAGGTCTAAACCCCTTTATTTTCTATTCACAGTGAAACTATTAAATGATACGCTTGAACTTTTAAGACGTATGAACCTTTATGAATGTTTAAATGTATTTGAATAATGATGGATATGATGCGATATATTGTGAGAATGTAAATTTTATGAATGTTTAAATGTTATTGATGATGATAGATATGATGCGATATATTGTGAGAATGTAAATTTTATGAATGTTTAATTATTATTGATGATGATGGATATGATGTGATATATTGTGTGAATGAGAATCCTATGAAGGTTTAAATGCTATTTGAATGATGTTGGATAAGATGCAATCTATTATGTAAATGATAATTCTATGAATGGGTAACGTTAATTGAATTATGGGATATTATGAGATCTATTTCTAACTTGAAAACTTTGATGTTAAAGTTGTTGGTACGGGGATACCGAATTGAGATTTTAGTTGTATGCAATTACATGATAATAATGCATAGATGCGTATGATTTTGTGTTATAGACTAATCTGCAGGTCATTGGGCTATGAAATAGCCAAGGGATAATGATAATGAAAGTGGATGTCATGACCACTGACCGAGAAACCAAAATGGTATGAATATTTGTATGTGAAATTATATTGGTTTAGATTCATTGCTATGATATGTGGACCAGTGCAGGATTTCAGGTGGTGAGACTACCCAAAACTAAATAAACGATGACAAAACTCCCAGCAACACGGTGCCACTGTATATTCCATTGTAGGGTGTGGACCCTAGTCATGTTAGGAGGGGTGGAGGCATTTCCCACAGTGTATCCTCTGAGACCTAGAGTCATGGGAGGACGGGGTTAGCTCACACTCCCCTAGACATGTGATGATGACTGCCAGTTGCCTGTTGGGGAAGCTTGGTCAAGATAGCAACACTTCCACTTACGGGTTCTATTTGGAGTTAGGTCAATATAGTTGACGTTCCAAGATAGTCTAGCAGAGGAAGGATAGGAATGGAAGATGGAAGTAGGTTAGGGAGGAAGGATGAGTAGAAATAGTTGAGAGTGTATGGAGATTTGTCTTATGGTGGAATTTATTGTTTTTCCTTCTAAAAATAAAATGAGTATATATGAATATTCATAATTATGTAACTAAACTACAATTGTATAAATAACATTGTTGAGCTAGATAATTGTAATTAAAGGATTTCACAAACATTTGATTGGTTTATTGTCTTTTATAAAATGAATAGTCTTGTTGAATGGATTGGATGCATATGGAAATTACTATAGAGATGATAGTTATTGATATTAGTACATGGACGAGACTTGTATGTACTAGCTACACATGCATTTCTTGCACATGTATACTAGTATGTATGAGTTTTCTTGGCTTATTTACTAATAATGTCGGTTATTTGTTATGAATGTGTGAACCATGTGTCTTTTCCCTTGTATCATAAAATACTTTAACTTCGGGATGAAGTTTCTTGAAGGGTGGGTGTATGTAACAACCCTAGTTAAATAATTGTTAAAGGTTTATTAAGTTTAATTAATTGTCCTAATGTATATTAGTTAATTAATGATTATTTATTAATAATATTAATTAATTAATTATTGTTTAATGTATATTAATTAACTCATTAATTGTTTGGGTAACGAATTAAAGTTTAATAAATTTTAATTTATTAAAAGAAAACTTAACGTATTGAAGGATGGTTGGCATTGAATGGAGGGATAAGGTGGTTGGCATTGAATGGAGAGGCGGTGAATGGACGGGGGGATTTTTTTGGGGGGGAGTGAGAATTTCTGCAGAGGAGGAGATTGTATTGGAGCATTTTTCCAAGGGAGGGATTGGAAAACTGTATTTCTGGTTTTGGCTTGAGGAATTGGTTGGACTGTTACAGGGGAGCATTGGTTGCTGGGAGTTTTGGGCTCGGGGGCCAGGAATCCTTACAGAATCCTGGAGCTAGGGAGCTAGATAGACTCTATTCCTAGCTGGCAGGGAGGAAAGATTTGGTTTTAGGCAGAGTTTGGGCAGAGCAGCTTGGACAGACAGAGTGGGAAACAACATCACTGAGAGGTATTTATGTCATTATCGTTATGATGGTTCACTATTTTACTAAGCTCTGTATTTTTGTTTTTATATATGATTTTTGTATCATGTTTCTCATTTATAATTTGTTGAACCATGAATTGTTAGTTTGTTAGCTTGTTGAATATAAAACCATAAAGAATTTATCAAAATCAATGTTATTCTTAAATTTAATTAATTTTGTAGTTTTGTTAGCAAGGATCTTACAGATTGTGTAATTTGAATTGTCCAATTAACAATGCAGGGTTTATCCATTGTAAAAACAGAGGTCATGACTGGATACCAAAAACCAACGTGACTGTCACATGACCAACTGGGCGAGCCTGTACTCATTTTTTTCAACAATACACAACTACCCAACAATAACCAGGTAGTAAACTCGACAAGCTACACTAGTCTTTTATGTCAAACCTCAGACCTATAGAGTTAAGGGTTTGCTCTGTGACCAACATAGGGAAATCTAAAGTTGACTCCTTCCAATGGTGAAAGCCTCCAATACCAATGGTGCATACACAAAGAGAACCATGACTTATTCGTGGACAGGTAACAAATCTTGTGACAAGAGGGATATAACAGAAGAGCGAGGCTCCAACTTGGCTAGTAATGATACTTAACACACATAGGGTATAACCCTCATGGCTCTCAATCAAACAACCACAATGTTGAAGTGAAGACAGAGCCGAGAAAGATCAAAATAACCCATTGTGCAACATTTAGTGGTGAAAACAAACCAATGCTCAAGCAAACAAACACAATGACATAGAGTGCCTCCAACCATTAAAACCCATAAAATCCAGAGATTGGATATGTTGATGTGAATGCGTGAGGATAGCCAGCCACCCAAGACAAAAAAAAAAACCCTCCAACTAAACCAACAAGGATAACAAAGAGCCCTTATGGTTGCTAACCCCCGGGATGACCAATAACACCATGACTTCAACACTATTGTAGAGAGAACCATTAACGCTTCATTCCAAAATCAAAAGTTTACACAGTTGCAAAACTTAAAGAAAGCGCAAACCAATACACCTGAGCCAATAATCATTTCATAACTAGAGCAGATTCATGAATGGCCAAAAAAAGACATACCTGTAAACGAACACCTTAAAACGCGAGTTGGTTGAGCGGTTCCTCTCTACTAAGAAATCAGAGCATAACCACAACAACAAGGTTGAAAAATAGCCCGACTAGGGTGACGACCAATGAAAGGAGTAATGGTGACATTCAGTAAATGCACGTTGCCTCCACCCATAGTCAATTAATTCAATAGTAGACGCGAGCCATTAATCTATCAACAATACATTTAAACCATGCATTGGAAATTGCATCAAACACGCCACCCACATCATTCCTTCCATTCCAACTCGACCATATTACATATCAACTATATGATCCAATAAACCATGTATCGAATTATCACCAATATCGTGATCTACATCAACCTGTACCATAGCATAATCATCATGCATATCGACTATATAACTCAAATAAAATCGCATAGTTATTAACTTAATAGCTAGGATAGCAACAATCCATTTAATATTGATGCATGTAGTACAATATATAGCATAGTTAAAATTCTTCCATTTTCATTTGTTACACTGCTTTTCATTTCTTTCCAATTTCTTGTCTATGTTATTTTCTAATATGTTTATTATGCAAGTCTTCTTGCAATAGATCCAACAAAAGATTGCAGTGATAGCAAGGATGACATAGGCCATTGTAAATAAAACTTGAAACTAGGGCAACAGATAAAACAAAAACCATAGAACATGCCTTATCCATCGCCAATAAAACATAATTATATCACCATGTAAGCAGTGTCAAACCTCATCACAACATCAAATAAGGACCGGACCTGATCTCCAATCTACAAGGGGGTCCCACTTACTAGTATTATTTAGCTTTTATAATAATAGGCTTTAGCAACACTTTGCGGGCAAAACTTCGTTGATGATTTTTAATTGTCAACAACTGGTGACTCCACAGGGAAATTTGTTTTCAACATATTTAGAACTCATAACTCATGGTTTCATGGACCAATAACAACAGGTCAATAAGATAAAACGAGGATGATTATGCAATAGGGTGAAGTGAGCGGATTTAATGGAAAGATGACCGGGAAGTTAGGAATAATTTATGAAACGTGTTAAGTATGTGGGGTCTTTACCACTGTATGCATAATCATTCGACCGGGATCTTCTCCCACTTTAAGGGAAAAATTTTATACTTGCTCTTGAAAACTTAATGGATGAAGAAATGGAAAGAAGGAGCGAGAGATAACCAATTCTTTACAAGTCGGTAGTGGAAATATATAACAATTTCAAGGGTCCTTCAGAGGAGAAATCATAATAGTTGTGTAATATTGATTGTTATTGACTAACAATGCTTCGTAGGAGTGTCACTGTGGTAGAGTCGATCCAACTTCCTATATTGACCAAACAACTAAAAGATGGTAGGAAGTAAAATTATGACAGAAGTAAAAGCCGAAATGAAACTAGCAACAATAAAAGATAGAAATGAAGAAGCGACAAGAAAAGTTTTGAAACATAAAGTAGAAATCAAACTACTGTAAAGAAGAAGGAAAATAGCGCAAAAAATGAAAGCAGAGCTAAGCTACTAATATATAGAAAATCCAATCAGCGTTAGAACTTTTCATGCTGGTCCCTCACAATATTTCAAGCGAGGAATGTTAGTGCTGTAGGAAAACAATTTCTTCTATAGATCCTTCAAAATGTAAGAGTTAGTGTCCAAGACAAAAGAAGTTTGGAAAAGACCCAACACTTGGAATTCTGATGTAATTATCAGCCCCTTGACACACACAATTAGATCATCAAGATAGAGATGGATATTGACCAATTCATCGAGGTTCATGTACATAGGTATTTTAAAAGTGGTACTTGTATCAAGTAAGCAAGAAAGTTGGAATTGGTAAGACATAGTACCCCAATAAGTGATAAGAGTGGTTTTGTGAACATTTTCCCCTTTTATCTTGATTTTATTGTAACCCAAAATTTCGTCAAGTAAGGGCTTCAACTGTAACTCTACAACCTACTGCAGAATCATTCTTGTATTGAGGGGGGGAGCAAGATTTATTATGATAGCCATACTGAAGGTGTGAAGATGAATGCAAGTTCTAATATGATTTATGGTCTTTGAAGAAGCTACCCAATTTGGAACCCGTTCACGGTGGACAAAAAAAATAATCCTAGACCTTAAGCAATTTCCCAACTCCTTTTGAAAGGGTGCTTCTAGTGCAGAGTTAACAAGTTCTTGTTTTTTCCTAGTTGGTTTCATTGTATGTTGAACAAGACATGTCTCAAAACCATGAATATCCTCATAATACCAAGAAAAAACATTTTGAGATTCACCGAGTAACCCGGTGTACCTCATATCTTCTTTATCAGAACATTGGACATTTATTTTAACATTCGTCGAAGATTCAGGTGTCCTAATGTTCATGGGGATGGTTTCAACCACCTTCTTTCGTAGCTCCTCTTCTTTCTATTTTTCTTTATTTCCTACATCACTCGATGAAAACGAATTCTCAAGAGGAGTCAATCCCTCAAGAATTTATTGTTCTCTATGGATATAATTCTTGATTAAGGTTGGTTGCCATTGATGTCAACCCTTGAAGAAAGCCTGATAGCACAAATGTTTGGGTAATGGACCCAATTTTGTTTGATGTAAATATGACTCATTATTGGCTTTTCATGGTTTATAATAAATAGAAATGGATGAACTCCAAAGTGGTCCCCTTATGGTGAAATCCCTCACGGGAAGACGCTTTGCAGATTGAGTTATCCTAGAAGTATGGTTAGAGGACGCATGCTTATTTGTGGAATAATGAGATGAAGGTCAGTTAATTTGTCAGCTAAAATATCCTATATGGATATTTTTTTTCATTCCATTTCTGGTGGTATGTGGAACGTCACATAACTCCTCACAGTTAGAGAGTTATGGCCATGAGAAGTTGGAGAACCCAGGTTTGGGTAATGGACCCAAGTTTGTTTGATGGATAATGGTATGATTTTTGATATATTTGTATGTACTACTATTCTATATGGATAGTACATGTCATTCCGTTTCTGGTGGTATGTGGAATGCCACATAACTCCTCATGGTTTTAGAGTTAAGGCCTTACGAAGTTGGAGGACCCTCATATGTCATCTAGAAGCCCCAAAAGGTCAAAGTAGTCAAAGTGGTTTAAGAGATTTTAGAAGGTAAATAATAAAGTGAAGTGATGATTTTACTATAATTCAAAGTGAATACAAATGAATTATTTAAATAATAAATTTAATGGAGAAATTAGAAGTGGGTTAACCCTAAAATAAGGAAAGTGGGCAAAGTGACCTAGAAGATGTTTTTAAGGAAGCTACTTGGAGAGTATAAATAAGAGGCAAGGCTCTCTCATTTCAGAACACACTTGAGAATATTGAATATCTATAGGTTTCTAAGGTAGCCAAAGGATATCTAAGCCGAATTTTTGAGGGAAAGTGAAGAAAAGAAGGCCAGAATTCAAGGAAGGATAAATTCTTTTGATGATGCTTTCTAAGGTATGTTATTTACAGGTCATCTCACCATTTTCTCAATAACTTGTTTTCTAGAATGATTTAGACTGTGAAATTGCTATTCCATTGAGGAAACATATCCAAGTATCTATGGTAAATGATTAATCTTGTGGGTCGTTTTATTTTTGGAGTTACACTCCGTAGAAAATAGGGTTTGTGGCTTGTCCTGAAACTAATCTAAAACAAGTGTTTCAGGTAAAAATGTCATAAATTCTTCATAACAGATCCAAATTAAGTAAGACCATATGTGTTGGTTAGAGTACGATATTTAGTATTTTGTGGAATAGGTTCATATCGATTCAACAAATATTCTGTGCGGGGCATGCTCTACAAGGTCGCTCTCTAGAATAATCCAAAATTCAACAATGTATGCCATTTTTGCTATAAATCCTTTTCTAAGAGGTTCCAAGTAGTGACACCTGGAGGAATTGCATAAAAAAAAACTGAAGAAAATTGTGTATCAGTTTCAAATATTTATTCATTACAGGTACAAAGTTATGATTATTTCAAGTTAGGGTTGTTAACTAATCCAAAACTAGTCATGTGAGACTAAAGAAAAGTTTGATGAAAATGCTAGTCTCTTGTTGTTAAAGTTAAGGAAGGTTTGCAGGTATGTGATCATATACACCAGGCTTATGACAGAGTTACAAATAATATTTGGATGATGAAATTGATGAGGACTTTTGGTTAAGGTACATGTTGTGTACATGGTTGAGACAAGTAGTTGATGAGTTGACACATACACGAGGTGTATAGTTGATGATGTTGGTACATATTGATGATTCATAGTTGATGAGTAGTTGAAACATTATTGGTACAATATACTTGGTACATGGTTGGTTGCACTTGTTTATGGTACAGGTTGATTACAGGTTGTTTGGTATAGGTTGGTGCATGGTTGATGCACTTGTTTATGGTATAGGTTAATTACAGGCTGAGGTACAGGTTGATGCATGGTTGATGCATGGTTTAGGTTTATTGGTACAGGTTTAAAATATTATATCTTTCAGTGATAGTGTGACAGTGGTTCCATCATTCTACTTCTGCTTCAGGGCGGTTGGATGGGGCAAGGACATGTGGTTGTAGCCACCTTCCGGTTGTAGCCATAGAACATAGCGGGTTGTAGACTCCTTCTTGTTGTAGCCAGAGAATTGGGGAGTTGGAACTTCCCTCAGGTGGTAGCATGAGAAACTAGGGGGTTGGAGCCTCCTTCTAGTTACATTTGGAAAACAAAGGAAGGTGGTGGTTCCAATGAATGTAATTCTTCAATACATATAATAAAAATCATTCTGTGGTTTTCTCCCACTTTGGGTTTCCACGTAAAACACTGGTGTACTATGTATGTGTACGATTTTTCATTGCTCATTATTGGATGATAATTCTACATTGATATAACACTTGGATTATTTGGTTTTAAAAGGATTATAATTGTTCTATTACTGATTCACCCCCCTCTTAGTAATCCAACAATTGGTATCAGAGGCAGTTCCTTCAAAAATCAGTTTAACCACTGAAAGGTAGATCACGGAGAGAAAAAAATTGTATAAAAATGGAATACCACAATTTTATGGACAAAAGTATGCTTTTTGGAGCATAAGGATGAAGAAATATATACAGGCACAGGGATTTGAAATTTGGAAATCAATTGTAGATGGATACACAACACCAGTAGTTCCACCAACAAATGACAAAACAGTGAAAATCGGTCAGAATAATTCCAAAGCCACAAATGCACTTCTGAATGGTCTCAGTGAAATGGTATTCACCAAAGTTGCACATTGTAAATCTGCTAAAGAGATTTGGAACAAGCTTCGAAATATTTATGAAGTAGATTCAAAAGTCAAAGAAACAAATCTTCAAACTTACAAAGGTCAGTTTGAACAACTAAATATGAGGGAAGATGAGAATATTGCAGCCTACTTCTTACGAGTCGATGGAACAATGAATGAAATCATAGGATTGGGAGAAGAAATCAAAGAATCTGTAATGGTTCAAAAGGTACTAAGATATCTTCCTATGATATTTGACCCTAAGATATTAGCACTAGAAGAAAGATCAGATCTAAACTCAATAAGCATTGATGAACTTCATGGAATCTTCACAGCATATGAAATGAGAACTGAACAAGAAAATCCGTATGTAAAAGAAGCAACTTTCAAATCATCCAAAAGATCAATGAAAAAGGAAAATCAATAAGAAGAACATAGCAACAACAATGGCATCTCGGAAAATGATGAAGAAGTGGTCAACTTTGTCAAAAGACTGAACAAGGGAACCGATGGTAGGTATAGAGGTAAGATTCCTTTAATTTGTTTTAATTGTGATGGTATTGGTCATTTTTCTAACAAATTTGGTCATAAGAAAAAGATAAATGATGAAGGTTACTCAAAAGGAAAACAAACATATAAAGGAAAAATAACTACAAAGAAAGTTTTCAAGAAAATCTTATGCACCAAAGAAGACATCTCATCATCAGATGAAGATGAAGTCAGTGACAGTGATACATGAAGAGTTCTACTCATGGAAGTAGAAGACTCTGATAAAGAAGACTCCAAAGAAGAATATGAATAAGTCGAAGAAGAAATTGAAGAAGCAGAAGTTGACTACCGAGAAGAATTGATGTGTGCCATAGAAGTTATCACAAGAGAAAAGAATAAAAAAAAGAAACTACAAGATGAACTATACAAGAAAGAAGACACTCAAGAACTAGAACAAATGATCACAAATTTGAAGGTTCAAATAAAAGAAGATAAAAGAATTGAAGAAGCACTCAAAGAACAACTAGAAGAAAAGGACAAGATCATTGGAAATTTGGAAGCAGAGATTGTTACATTAAGAAAGGATATTCAAAAGAAAAATATGCAGAAAAGTTTTGGATGACATTATCAACAGTAAAAAATATCATCTTGACAAGTCCATACTTGGATAAAATCAGACAGAAAAGGTATCATGCTCCAAAACAACAGAGAAAGAAACATATCCAAAAAGCTATGCAGAAACAATCAAATGGGATAGGAAGATATACAAGGAAGATTACAGGGACACTCATCCACCAAGAAGATTCGTATTTCAGAATCAACAACAGACATATAGGCCTCAAGAAGAAGAAGGATTCATAAGAGCACCTCCTTTCATAAGATCTTTAACTCCTAGGCATCAAACTATATTTTTTGGTTTATGTTATGCATGTAATAATTTTGGACATAAAGATGTGAATTGCAGAGCTAACAACAGGAACATAAACAACTTTGAAAGTCACACACAAAAGGGTTATCCAAGAAGGCCTAGTGAAACACAGAGAAGAAGTTACAACATGTTTGAATCTTTGAGCACTAAAGTGGAATGTTACAAATGTAACAACTTTGGACACATGGCCAAATATTGCAGAATGATAGTCCCTCCGAGAGAACCACAACAGAATAACAACAATGATAGACATGAACCTCAAAAAAGGAGATGGATAAGAAAGAAGAATCAATATAGAAATGAAGAATGCACTCTCTCTCTACAAGCTAAGAAGAATAAACGTGGTTGGTATGTGGTTGTTCAAAACACATGAAAGGTGATAGAGATAGATTTCTTACATTAAGAAAGGAAAGATATGGATCAGTCTCGTTCGAAAATGATGATTCAACTAAAATCATTGGAAAAGGCACAGTCAGAATTGGGAACAAGAATACAAAGGTAGAAAATTTTCTACTTTGGTTAGTGTTTAGTATCATGGATAAGAAAGAAACAATCATCAATATCTCTATCTACAGCCGAGGCAGAGCATATTGCAACAACAACATGTTGTACACAGGTTCTTTGGATGAAACAAACGTTGACAGATATACAGGTTGATTATGATGAGCCCATTCCAATCTATTGTGATAATACAAGCACCATCAATATCTCAAAGAACCTGGTGATGTGCTCCAAGACAAAGCACATTCCAATCAAGTATCACTTTCTACGGGAACAAGTTACATAAAATAACATTAGAGTTGAGTATGCGGGCACACAAGAACAAGTGGCAAACGTTTTTACAAAACCACTTCCATGGGAAGCCTTTGAGTATCTTTGCTAGATACTCAAAGTTATTTCTACTCCAAAATGAACGATTTTTAATGCTTATCTTATATGTCTTAGATGTACATGAGGAAGAACCATAAAGAGGGCAGTTCATTCAGGGGATGCAACCCTGAATGGAAAGATACCTTTTCCATTGATGACAAGGGGGAGAGATTCATCAGATGTAAAGGACAAAGGCATGGTTCCAATGGGAGAAATGGTCACAGAGATGCAGAGGACAAAGGCATGTGTCCAGGCGGAGCATGAGTGATATGACTTCAGTATTGCATGACATAATTTTAGTTTTCCATCAGAGTGTTTCCATCAATGCCAAAGGGGGAGATTGTTGATTAAGGTTGGTTGTCATTGATGTCAACCCTTGAAGAAAGCCCGATAGCACAAAGGTTTGGGTAATGGACCCAAGTTTGTTTGATGAAAAGATGAATCATTATTGTCTTGTCATGGTTTATAATAAGTAGAAATGGATCAACTCCAAAGTATTCCCCTTATGGTGAAATCCCTCACGGGAAGATGCTTTGCGGATTGAGTTACCCTAGAAGTATGGTTAGAGAACCCATGCTTATTTGTGGAATAATGAGATGAAGGTCAATGATTTTTTCAGTGAAACTATCCTAGGTGGATATTTCTTGTCATGCCATTTCCATTGGTATGTGGAACGTCACATAACTCCTCACGGTTAGAGAGTTATGGCCATCAGAAGTTGGAGAACCCAGGTTTGGGTAATGGACCCAAGTTTGTTTGATGGATAATGGTATGGTTTTGATATACTTGCAGGTAATATATTACATGTCATTCCATTTCTGGTGGTATGTGGAACGTCATATAACTCCTCACGGTTTGAGAGTTATGGTCTTACAAAGTTGGAGGACCCTCATATGTCATCTAGAAGCCCCAAAAGGTCAAAG
>ML799912.1:17518-48599 GCA_009831015.1 Picea engelmannii | reverse complement strand
GACTTATTCTTAACTGGAGAAGAAAAGCTCATCGTTGAATGTAAACAGAGACTTGCCGCAGAATTTGAAATGAAAGACCTTGGCCTAATGCATTACTTCTTAGGTCTTGAGGTATGGTAGAGTCCAGAAAGGATCTTCCTTAACCAAGGGAAGTACATGATTGAAATCTTAAAGAGATTCGACATGCTAGAATGCAAGCCCGTGAATACACCCATGGAAGCGAAGCTGAAGATGTTGGTCGATACTTCGTCAGACTTGATAGATGCCACACTGTATACACAAATTATTGGATTGCTGATGTATCTGACGAACACTAGACCAAACATCTATTTTGCAGTGAACACCTTGAGTCAGTTTCTGGTAGAGCCCAGACGTGTTCACCTAGTGGCTGCAAAACATGTGATGAGGTACCTTAAAGGTACAATGGATTATGGTCTCAGCTATGACGGAGATCATGACTTCACATTGAGTGGATATACTGATGCATATTGGGCAGGAAGCGTTGCAGACAGAAAAATCACTTCCGGATGTTGTTTCAGTTTGGGATCAGCCATGATCTCGTGGTAGAGTAGGAAGCAATCTAGTATTGCTCTCAGCACAATGGAAGTAGAGTACATTTCCACATGTTCTGCTAGCTACGAAGCTATATGGCTTCGAAAGTTGCTGACTGGCCTATTTGACTTGGAGATGAGAGCAACCGTGATTCTATGTGACAACCAGAGCTGCATAAAGATGATAGAGAATCCTGTATTCCATGACAAGTCGAAGCACATAGAAATCCGCTATCATTTCATCTGCGACATGGTACAGAGAGGAGCATTGAAGCTCTAGTACATTAGCACGGATGAACAGGTTGCTGACGTGTTGACCAAACCTCTATATCGTGTAAAGTTTGAACACTTTTGAGATAAGCTTGGTATAGTCTGGAAGGACCCTCCCTGAAAGGGGGAGTATATATTTATTCCTTGCTTCTGACCTCGTTGTTAGAAATAAAGCAAGATGAGTCATTGCTTCTAACCTCCCTGTTAGACATAAAGCATGACGTTGTGTGTTCCTTGCTTATGACCTCATTGTTAGGCGTAAAGTAAGATGAGTCATTGCTTCTGACCTCGCTGTTAGACGTAAAGCATGATGCTGTGTGATTCCTTGCTTCTGACCTCGCTGTTAGACGTAAAGCAAGATGAGTCATTGCTTCTGACCTCGTTGTTAGACGTAAAGCATGACACTATGTGTTCCTTGCTTCTGACCTAGATTTTATACATAAAGCAAGATGAGTCATTGCTTTTGACCTCGCTATTAGACGTAAAGCATGAAGCTGTGTGATTCCTTGCTTCTGACCTAGTTGTTAGACGTAAAGAAAGATGATTCCTCACTTCTGACCTCATTGTTAGACATAAAGTGAGATGTTGATGTGTTCCTTGCTTCTGACCTAGTTGTTAGACGTAAAGCAAGATGATTCCTTGCTTTTGACCTTGTTGTTAGACGTAAAGCAAGATGTGACTGACACTGAGCTACCAGCTTATCAGTTGTGACATTGAGCCAATGCAGTACTGTGATGTGTCAGCCTAGTGCTGTGATGAGGTATCATTTTATTGATACATATTGATGCAGATGATGATGGCATTCTTTTGAGAATGATGATGTTGCCGATGAAGAAAACTTCCGATGACTCGTAAATGTGCTAGCCAATGCTTCAAGATGATATTGACGATATTGTCCTCTTGATGCCATTGATGATGCATACCTCTCTCGCCTGATGCTGTTGAAGAAGACCCTTCTTGTTAATGGGGAGTGTTGAAATAATGTAACTTCGAAGAGTATTCTTATTATTATTGTTATTTTATTCATAGGATTAATCCCCATTGACGATTAATCATGTTGGTAATTGTATTAGGACCAAATTCCCTTTTACGGATTGGTCAACGGACAATTATAATAGGAAGAATAAGAAGTCGGCCCCAGCAGTTAATAAGAAGACCCAGAAATATAGTAAAGGTGGGTTTACCCACCCAGATTAAGAAGTCGGCCCTGCTAGAGAAGAGACACTTCACACATTCCAGAACTTGTATAAATAAAGGAGGCTAGTGCCTCATTTGAACACAACTCACTTGCTCAATTTGAGAGACAAGTTCTGATCTATTATCGGCAAAGGAGAGAGGGAGAAGAGTGGCACATCTTTTGGGGAGGACTATCTGTATTGGTTTGAGTTATCTCTTCAACATTGTATTGGCAATTTACGATAAGAAAGTTTTTGCTAGGTTTTCTTCCCCTAGAGGGTTTCCCAGGATAAATGTTGTGTCTCTTGTGAATGTCTATTTCTCAGTGATCTTGTTCTTATGTTTCTCTTATCTACTGAAATGAAAAGAACTATAATAATGGCATAAACATTAACAGTACAGACGATATAAAGACTGAAAGGAACAGTCAGGCCTGTGAGATAAAAGTTGTTGATTAGGAGAAGATGAAAAGATAGATAACTATCCATCCACTGAATTTAACTCCCTCTTAACATGAGTGATGTTGAAGGATAAAAGGCTCGAGATAAGAGCCTAAACAATTAGAGAGTATCATTCCATCATCTTGTTGCTAGGAGAGCATATTTTTCGTATCAAGTTCACAACGAGCTCAGAATCTCTAAAAACTGAAAGGTGACCACAACCAAGATTAAGGGTGTGTTCAATGCCTAATAATAAAGCTTTGAACTTAGTGGAATTGTTTAAGAAAGAGAACTCTAACCTGTAATATAGATTATGAATTCTTCCTGTAGGGGAAACCAAGATCATTCCAGCCCCATTTCCTTCATTAGATCTTGAACCATTAAAGTTCATATGCCACACATCATCTTCTAAATCGATTATTTCAAAAGGAATATTATCCTCTTCAAAAAAGATGGAGTACACTCCTAGGTCCTCTTCGATATAGTTTATGCTAGATTGTGCAACACTCTCTATGTAGGGTGAAATTATTCCCTCTCTAAGGACTATATTGTTCTTACCATTCCGAGGAATGGATAAATGTGTCTCATTGAATGAGAGGTATCCACCTGTTAAGGCTTGCCAATCTCTTCCCAAGATAATTGAGTAATTTCTTATAGGCATATCGATGACCTGAATGTTGAGGGTTGTCCTTATCTCAAGATGAGTGCATAAAACCAAGGTCACATCTTTAATATCGCCTATGCTTTTTTGTTGTAGACTATTATAGGAGAACATGCTTCTCGCGTTTTCATTTGTACAAGGCAGGCCTAACTCTTCCATAATAATCTTCGACATCACACTTGGGCCCGAACCACCATCAATGAGGAAATAATGGGCAATATTATCCATAATCGTTACTGAAATATAAAAGGGGGGATTTTTTACAGGGTATCTAAAGTTATGTACACCTACTTTATTTACAGAAGAATCCTCTTCGTCTACCTCTTCGGAAATATTATCTACAACATAAGCTTTTCCTTCCATGAATTATTTTAGATGCATCTGTTGTTCAGGGACGAAAACCATGTCTAGAAGGGTTGCATCTGCTTTGATGTTGGCCAACTGATTCAAGATATTATATTTAGAAGGGGGAAGAGGGGAAGTAATTCCTTGACTCTTGGGAACTTTAGGAACCTGGATAGTTGCGGTGAGCGAGGATGAGATAGGGGTAGAAGAAGTGCGGGGAGGATCAAATTTTCTATTGGGAGTATAGGCTTTGTTCCTAGTGTTGATGACCATAAAATCTTTTGGATTTGCAAAATATAGGACAACGATAGTAGCTTCCAGTATTTTACCATGTGGTTTCCTCATGGTGTTCCTCACAAAAGTTACACCAACTCCGAGGCAGGATAGAGTTAGGTTGGAAATTGTTTTCAACCAAATTTATAAAGGGGGGTGCAGAAGAGGATGAAGTTCTAGTGGTGAGAGGGGAGACATTACCCTTCCACTCAAACACTATCATATGGTTGTTCATATCTTGTACTAGATGTAAGAGAGCAGACATGTCTATCTTTCTAACTGATTCTCCCTGGGGAAGACCAGTTCTTTCAAGTTGTTCTTCATACTCTGAACAGGTATGCAGAGTGGAGCCGAGATTATCAATGGATTTTTCCTCAAGTATATGATGGTAGGGATAAGGCAATGCATTGTAGTAATTTATGAAATCGGCTTGGTTCTAAGGGAAGATAAGTTCAGGGATTTGATTGTATAACTTGGTGAAACACAAGTTAAAAGACTTGATGGTTTCACCATCCTTATAGGTGATGTTATTGTATTCCCTTAACTTCTTGGAAAGGATTTTGGATTGCCCATAAGTGGATCAGAATCAATGGATTAAATCCTCCCAAGTAGACAGAATCTTAGGAGGAACGTCAAAGAAATCGATCGCACCCTTTCCTTCCAAGGAATTGACGAACAAGCACATGCAAGTGTCATTGTCGTTGGCCCCTATGTTATGACAATCATTATAAAATGCCACCAGGTGTTTGTTTGTACTAACAGTGTTATTTCCTGAAAACCTAGGAAGGTGCTCTTTAAATTTTTGAAGTGGACGAGTAGTAGGTGCTAGGTTAAGAGGAGAGGACACATGCCATGGTGTGGTTGTGGTGTCTTCCTCGAATTGAAAAATCCCATACTTTTTAATGACTTTGGTGGGGTTTGTGGTAGATTGTACGGTGATGTGGTGGCTATATAAGCTACCAATCATCGATGACGATGAATATTGAGAAGATGGAGCACTTCCAGTGCCACTAGAACCACCACTAGATGCCATCCTGTGGATGATAGATGAGGGAAAGAAGGACAAACTGGATGAATCAGATAAAGTTCTCCTTAAAGAACTTTGTTGGGAAGATAACACAATGTTTCTCCTTCCTATTTCAGAAATAGGATTGATTTCAGGTGACAAGCCTCTTCTTCTTCTAGAAGCACGAGAGTCTAAGGACATGAAAGAAATGACAAAAATTGAAGAAACAAAAGGGTCACTGCTGATTTCTACGTTGTCTAAGTCTAGCTTCCAATTTTTCTTGAGCACTAATATCTCGTTCAATTGCTACCCAAGAATGGTTAAGCTCAACACGGGTGTTGGCAGTGTCTAAGATGGTATTAAACAGATTTAAAGCAATGTTGGTTTGATCTTGAAGACTGGGCTCAATGTTGGGCTTCCTTGCAACAAGAACAATTATTAAGGATAAACAGTCAAAGAATCAATATCAGAAAAAGAAAGATGTGTTGATGAAAATCGAGTATAGAAATTAACCAGAGAGATATTGAAGATCTCCCTGGTATGGTTGCCAAATAAATGTTGAGGAAAATATATGAAATGATCTTACTCAAGCATTTTCAGACCTTTCTTGGATAAATCAAAGTAGACGAGAATATCACCCTACGTTTATAGCCAACAAAAATAACATCCTAACTCACAAGTATTAATTACGAGTGCTTAGGCTAGTCTTTTTTCAATAAAAAGCTTGTTGGAAATTTACTTTTTATGTAATTTTCTAAACATATCAGTTTCTGAAATAAATGTAAATATAGAAGTAAAGTCACCAAGATGATAATCAAGATAGATGAGACATAAAGCAATCCTTTATTTCATTCAAATTTACCAAAGAATCATTTTCTTTACAAAATCTCATGCAGAAATTTTGGACCAAAGTCAAACTTAGACATCCTCGATGGAACATACAAAAGGACTTATGACAGAAAACCAAAACTGAACTCTAAAATATGGATCATCTTGCCATAGATTTCTTCCCACTCGACTCGGCACAATAGCCTTTGTCAGTCATGAAAACTAATTCACAAAAAAACAAGTCTACACAGACTATCAAAGATAGATCAACACCTCTGAAAAACAAGTGTCTGAATGATGTGATTCAACCTTGAATATTGTTGTCTACAATAAGACCCTGCTATCATAAAAGAGAATTAGGCTTATGATGAATAAATGAATGAATGAAAATTGAACTATCTCAACATAAACTCAAAGAGCAAAGCTTAGTATGCTTCTGCTTCTATCCTCCTTTGTTCCTCCCTTTCATTTTTCTTTTAAACAATTTAGAATTGGTTGAAGTAGTTGAACCAACTCATTAGTTAAGTTAATTAGAAGACTCAACCAACTTTAGTTATGGGGAAAAGTAATAATCCTAATAAAGGTCATAAATAAATAATAACTAGTAGGTGGGACCCCTTGTGACTCCCTTTAGCTCATAACAATCATAACATAACTATTTAGTTAAGTAAACATACCTCCTTGTGTCTCCCGTCCACATATTCACATTTGACAATTTAGCTCATGACATTTGAAATTATTTTCAAAAAACATTACTCATGTAACCAAAAATAAAACATGTTATCCAAAGTTTCCTGAAGTCAACTGTCATCAACAATAGATAAAAATAAAAACTCAAAAGCCATATTTCCCACTCTGTGATGCAATCTTTCCTTGATTGTTGCTGCCACCCTTTGATTTTCTTGAATTTTCCTTTGGCTGCGTCGATCCCTTACACCTAATATCAGCGATCTTGTGGGAACAATCGTCCCTCAAATGCATCCGGGAAGACACATATTTGTTAGAGCCATTGGAGGGTGAGGAAGGGGAAACACTGGATTTCCCTTTGTCAAGGGCATGGTGGGCCTCAATTTTCAATATCTTGCTAGCATGGGAGGATTGCACTGGTGAGTGGGGAGTAGCTTGGACAATATGGTTGTTAGGTAGAGGAGTAGGAAAAGACAAATTGGGCCAGCCACAACGTTGGGATACTATCGGGTGCACAATCTCTTTCCATCCATCATTTTCAAGAACCTTGGGTTGCAATGAGACGTGAGGAGGCACAGGGATACCAACGGCTTACAGAACTTGGAAAGGAGGCCTTTCAGGCCTAGGTTGGACTACTCCCTACCCAATCCAATTGAAAAATATGGCTTGAAACAACTGGCCAAGCTCTTGTGAATCAACATCAAAATGTATGGAGAACCTGGGCCTTCTTGGGCCCTTGTTCCAATTACTGGTCCCTCTGTTTCCTCGGCCATGGCTACCTCAGCTAAAAAAACTCATTCCTGCATGCATGATTGATTAGAAAATAGTCTTTTCAATAACCATACATGAAAACTCTTAAAAATATGAAACAAATTTGGCTCAGTAATGTATCAGAATCATGCAATCCAATCCATACATTTTTTTTTACTGTTTATCAATGAGCAGGGTGGTGAATAAAGGGTCCTGGGATATGTGAGGGGTTTGTATTGAGTGAAACATGATATGATGAGGGGGAAAAAATATGATTAATGCTCAAAGACAACAACAATCAACTGCAAACCAAAGAAAACATCATTGTAATTCACCAAGACACTGCTACTGCCAACTGTTTCACACATAATTTTCCTTGACTACAATCAATTTTAGAACAAGGAGTGAAAAATGAATGTGGGAAGGCGATGGGGTTGTAATTGCGAAAAGTGAAATAATTGTGGGGAATGAGAGCAGGTATTGTTCAAAAAATTAATCAAGTAATCCATATATTCATTCTTTTAAAAGGAGATTCACCAACCAAACAATCATAACAATCTCTGTGTATTAGCTAGTTCGTTGTTCATAATAAAAAAATCTAACACATTGCCATCAACAAGACAATATGTATTCCAAAAAATCTATAAGGAGTTATGTTCCTCTTATTTATAACAATTCTCAAATGTGTAATAGTAATCATTTCCACTCTGTTAATCATAAAAACAACCGTTTCCCACACATTTCTTCAATCATCAAATATGCCCAAAGTCGTGTTTCAAAAATTGCAATGAAGTTATACTGCCACCGTAATCGGGCTTATCTTTTAAAATGCATGGCATTCCTTAAACATACATAATGGCAGTCAACCAAATAATCCAGATTAAAATTGAAAAAACATGGATCGTCATTTAAACAGAGAGACAATAGACACCATTCCAACACATGCTATGCACAGAATAATTCAATCATGCAAACTTGTAGTTCTATCATTGTACAAGCCCAATTCTATGTGACTCTAACATTCTATGCTATCCATCCAATACGACGAGGTATCAACAACATGCCTGTCTTCATAAAAAAAATAATCTAAATGCAACAAAGTCGTGCTTAAAACTCTGTGATTATCTCTGAGTGTGGAACCCAAAAAATCCATATTATACACAGTACGCAGCCACCCAAAACACCACGATGTAACATTGCCATTTTAAAACTCTAGGCAAACAGTCACAATATCAACTTAACCCATCGTGTCGAGCTTTCAAACTCATACAATATTGCTTCAAATTGATCAAATTGCAACCAACCATGTTGTGTAAAACTCGGGCTCATGCAATCAGATAATCATAATGCATACAATGAATGGATTTTCTACAGTCATCCCGGTTGCAATAAACATTTGGACCCAAAATAAATCATAGTTACAATGACCATTTTTTCATTGTGTAGAAACACCACACACACAAATGCAACATGCACGAGAATCATTAAAAAATTGTACCCAATTCCAAGCTAAACATCCAAATAATCCTTAGTGTAAAAATACCGTGACTTTGTATCAACCAATCAACCAATCAACCAAACATTTTGTGGAAACCATGCATACCCACGCATCGACATGGAGTGAGGATGTGACCTTCTTAATTAAACATTATCGGGTTATCAAACAAAAGGAGAGCGATTGTGTAATTTGAACTGTCCAATTAACAATGCAAGGTTTGTCCATTGTAAAAACAAAGGCAGTGACTGGATACCAAAAACCAACATGACTGTCACATGACCAACTGAGCGAGCCTGTATGCAATTTTTTTGATAATACACAGCTACCCAACAATAACCAGGTAGTAAACCCGACAAACTACGTTGATCTTCTATGTCAACCCTCAGACTTGTAGAGTTAAGGGTTTTCTCTGTGACCAACATAGGGAAAGCTAAAGCCGAATCCTTCCAATTGTGAAAACCTTTGATACCAGCGGTGCATACATAGAGAGAACCACGACTTATTCATGGACAGGGAACAAATCCCGCGACAGGAGGGCTATAATAAAGGAGCGAGGCTCCAACTTGGCCAGTAATGATACTTAACACACGCAGGGTATAACCCTCGTGGCTCTCAATTGAACAAACACAACATTGAAGTGAAGACAGGGCCGAGAAAGAACCAAATAACCCAATACGTAACCTTTAGTGGTGAAAACAAACCAATTCTCAAGAGAACAAACGATGTGACACAGAGTGCCTCCAACCATTAAAACCCATAAAAGATAGAGACCGGATATGGTGATGCGAATGCGTGAGGACAACTAGGCACCCAAGACCAAACAAAAAACCATCCAACTAAACCAGCAATGATAAGAAAGATCCCTTATGGATGCTAACCTCTGGGATGACCAATAACATCATGACTTCAACACTATTGCAAAGAGAACCATCAACGCTTCACTCCAAAATCAAAATTTTACACAGTTGAAAAAATTAAAGAAAACACAAACCAATACACCTGAGCTAATGATCATTTCATAACTAGAGAAGATTCATGAATGGCCAAAAAAAGACATACATGTAATCGAACACCTTAAAACGCGAGTTGGCCGAGCAGTTCCTCTTTGCTAAGAAATTGAAGCGTAACCATAACAACAAGGTTGAACAATAGCCTGACTAGGGTGACGACCAATGGAAGGAGTAAGGGTGACGTGCAGTAAATTCATGTCACCTCCACCCACAATCAATTAATTCAATAGTACATGCCAACCATTAATCTATCAACAATACATTTAAACCATGCATTGGAAATTGCATCAAACGCATCGCCCACATCATTCCTTCCATTTCAACTTGACCATATTACATATCAACTATATGATTCAATAAACCATGTATCGAATTATCACCAATAGCGGGATCTACATCAACCTGTACCATATCATAATCACCGTGCATATCGAATATATAACTCAAATAAAATCTCATAGCTATTAACTTAATAGCTAGGACAACAACAATCCATTTAAAATCGATGCATGTAGTATAGTATATAGAATAGTTAAAATTCTTCCATTTGCATTTGTTACACTGCTTTTCATTTCTTTTCAATTTCTTGTCTATGTTATTTTCTAATATGTTTATTGTGCAGGTCTTATTGCAATAGATCCAACAACAGATTGCAGTGATATCAAGGATGACATAGGCTGTTGTAAATAAAACTTGAACCTAGGGCAGAAGAAAAAAAAAACCACAGAACATGCCTTATCCATCGCTAATAATAAAAAAATTCTATCACCATGTAAGCAGTGTTGAAACTTAACACAACATCAAATAAGGACTAGACCTGATATCCAATCTACAAGGGGGTCCCACCTACTAGTATTATTTATATTTTATAATAATAGGCTTTAGCAACACTTTGTGGGAAAAACTTCGTTGACGATTGTTAATCATCAACAAGTGTGAGATGGAGTGAGAGGAAGAAAAATATGGGAGGTAGAGAGAGTGCGCATGAGAGTATGAGGAAGAGAGAGGAAGACATAGAGGGGGCGTAGAGAGAGTGTGTGTGAGAGTGCACTAGTACATTTGACTCATTTCTTGACAATGTTTCAATTCCCTTTCGAACAACGCATGTATGTATTCCAATGAATCCAATTTCATAGGTTCGTCAAAGGCCTTTCGTCACACTATCAACGTCCCTATCCATCTATCGAAATTATGATGCAAAAATATTCCACGTGGTATCTATGGAGAGATTTAATAAAACAAAATTTCATCACAACCAATCATCCCAATTTTGACAATCATAGAGTTGTCCTTAATTCGATGCATGGGCCTTCCACATGGAATTTTCCAGGAAACCATCATCAACCAAGTCGTCTTCGTGTTACTGAAATACTCAGTTGTTACTGTGACATTGACACACATAAATATTGTCGGAAATACGATGTCGTCACCATCGAAATTGAAACCTCATGGGTGGTTGCCTCCGTTGGAGGGGTGACACTCTAGAGGGAGGATTCGATCAATGGTCCAATGATATGGAGAGGTAAAACCATCAGAGGGGTGATTCTAGTGTGGAAAATGTACGTCAGATCAGTTATACTATGGAGGGCAATGTATGTTGGATCGACGACGCTAGAGTGGGAAACTTCCTTCGGAGTGGCGACACTTGAGAGATTGAAGTCTATCGGGGTTGAGATGGATGGGAGGAATGATTCCATTTAAATACCATCATTGATTCAATGATGAACCTAGGTTTTGGAGGTCTAACATCTGTATAATAAAGTAAAAAAAATGAAAGTGATGTTGAACACCAAAAGCCATGCTTATGATGCATTAGACATAGGGAGCATATGGATGTGTTAGATTAAGAAGTCGAAGAGGTTGATCCAGATGTAGATGACAATATTCTGAATATATATGATGATATAAATGATTAGGATTAGGGTTTATGTTGTTTCTAATTCAATATTGTTATAGCCTCAATATCTAAAATTCCACACTCACACTTAAGAAATACATGTTTTGATCTTAAACTGTAATTTCTAGCCTTGTAGAAAATGCACACCCGAGTCTTAAAACACCTCCAATTTGGGTGTTTCAAGTTGGTGAGGGTTTCTTATGTAATTTTACAACTTTTTACATATTTATTTTTTTATTTGCAAACATAAAAGTGGCTACTGTGTAAAAGAGGCAAAATCTACCTTGTAAATTGAGAGACCAAAACAATTGAAAGTGCCCTAATGGAAATGCATGTCCATGCTTCTATATAGATCCAAATGTAATGATCTATGTTTTGGGGTGAATTTAATAACATTACAAATATATACATATCATAGAGAGTGCATTTTCAAATGAAAAAGGACTTCTACCTAGAACCCAAATTCAAGACTTCTTGTAAAATGGAGGGTAAAACTAGATTACTATAAAATGCACACCTATGACTCATATGACCTGCAAATTGAGTGTTTAAATTTGTGGATTTTGTATTTGATCATTTTAAATCTTTTTCTACCTTTAGTTTTGCATTTAAAAACTAAAATTGTTGATTTTTGTATCTTCAAGAAGGTATTCTCACATTCCCTAGGTGTTGGGCATGTGGGAATCATCATGGGCACCACATTACACTCTTTGTTTAGAGAAAACCACCATCAAAATAAAGTTGCAGATTCATGGGTTTGGTGATGGGATTTCTGGGTTTTTTTAGGGCCTTCACACCCACAAGAAAGTCCAATTTGATTTTGACTTGTGGAGGGGCTTCTAAGTTGACCCCTAAGACTTGTATATAAAGGAGAGAGGTCATTGTCAAATTTCATATTGTGTAGAGTGTGTGGAAACATGATGGAGTTTGCATAAGTGAGTTTTCACTTCTTCCAAGGAGCATGGTGATTTTAGAAAAGGGAAATTATTCAATTGTGGAAAATCGGGCCTAGGAGAGAGGAAGGACACACATGCAAAGGAAGACGAGTTTTATGTACATGTACACAGGTCATAGGAAGGTGAATCACGTATGTATGCCAGTCATAGGAAGTTGAATCATGTATATATGTAGGTCACTAGAACATGAATCACATATGTACGTAGGTCATAGGAAGGTGAATTACGTATGTATGCAGGTTGAAAGAAGGTGAAACATGTATGTACGGAGGTTGCAAGAAGGTGAATCACGTATGTATGTAAGTCGCGGGAAGGTGAATTGGCATACGCCCGTATAGAGTTTTTTGGGGAAGGAGAAGGTCCATACATGCTAACATAAACATGTACAGGTGACATCAGTAGGCCATAGATGTGGTCTACAACATATTTGTGGGAATAATATATTTCCAAGTTTTTTTATTTGTTGAGGTTTGGTTTTATGATTTGTATGGTTATTGGACGACAAGGCTATCCTCAAAATTTGGTAGATTTTTATTTTTTAGGAGGGATGGTTTTTCCCTTGGAATTTCTAAAATTAACAAGGTTACATAATAGAAAATGTGTGTCTCATATGTATTGATGATTCATATATGTTCTTGTTTCTTTTGTTTCATATATTTTCAGTCAATAATTTTCAGTGTAAAATTGTTCAGTGATAACAACTAGGTTTTTATTGTTAGTTCACTAGGAAACAATTTTTAGATCTGAATATTTCTCACATGGCGTTTTATGTGAAAATTGACATGGTATCAAAACTTGGGATCTGAAGACAAGGACACATAACTGCTACAGTTGGTTGCATATTTCTTTTTCATTTTTTCCGAGCAGGTCACAGGTGACAACTATGAGAGGGAGCTACAATGGCAGTTGTAGGTGGAAACATATTAGACGGTATTGGGTTTGAGACATGGAGTAGACCATTATGATGATGATTTGTGGAATATTGCATCTTGGCAGTGTGATAGGTTGGGAGTTACGGTGGATTGGCAGAGAGCCTGGATCACATCAGTATGTTGTGTGGCAGATTTCCAACCCTATAGTTGGACTTCTAGTGGCTTGTCATGGTGAGTTGCGATGGGTGCATCTCATGTGATTTGACATGAACCAGATGGATTCATGTGTATGTCAAGTTGATGAGATAGAGTCTTCATTGGTGTTAGCACTAATATTTTCATGATCAAATTTTGGTCTTTAAAAATCATATTTTTCTTATGTAAAGATAATAAGGTCTTCTTAGCATATTTTTGTCCATATTAAGGTCATATAAGGGGTTTTAAAGTATAAAACTAATTTTGTGAAAAGGGTGCTATAGGAAGTTCATGCAATTTTCCTATGCAGAAAAAGTGCGCTAGCGCTACAGGAAGTTCCTATAGTGCAACCTGTTTTTAGGAAAATGACACGGTTTTGGAGGATCATTATGAGACCAACCACCTATTCAACCTATTTACTGGTTGAGGTGATTTGTATATCAATCACTTAATATTAGAGAGAAGGTTGAATTTTTGATGGAGAATATTTTTGGAACACATCATCATGTTGACCTAATTTTTATCAAGAAGTTACCAAAAAATCAAGAATTTTCCTGTTTTAGTCATTATCTTTGGGAACAGATCCCGAGAGGTTGGAGGGTTATTTTTGAAATGTGAATTTTTTTTTTCTCAATAACAGACGCATCTACAAAAACCTCTCTCAGATTTTACACAGGTGTCATGGTTTGGGAGAAACAGGTGGATCTCTGAGCATCATTTTTCCATAATTTCGATAGTTTAGTTTTCCTAAAAATTGCCTAGCCACATCATCATTTTGAATTTGGGGTGGAGTTTTTGGACCCATTTTTCTTGGATCTTGAGAAGAATTTAATCTATATATAAAAGAGAGGTATGAAAAGAGTGAGAGAGGGGGGGAGATCCCTATTTTGGATTTCATTGTAAAACTTTTAAGGGCTAATTTTTGCTTTTATTTTCTTATGTAAAGATATCAACTGCTTATGAAGCCAATGGTTAGTGTGTGTTTCTATTTTCTATTTATCATATCTTTTACTTCATCTTGAACATATTTTTTTGTTGTATGATATATGACTGCAAATCCGTGTTGAGAAGGTTTATTTATAGGATATATTGCAATCTTTTCCACATAAATGTTTAAGCCCTTTGAATCTTATTTGTAAATGGTTTCTGAGTAAATATTCATTCTTCTACTAATTAAAGGAATTAAAGAACATGTTTCTCTTTGGTGAATTTATCATTTTTTGTTCCAATAGTATTCCATACCATATCAATTATCTTATTTCACTGATTAGAGGTTTTATTTACCTGGTTTGCTGCACATAGGAAAGTGGTTTAAATAGCTCAAGTCATAAGCCTCATTGAAACCAAATGTGTGATCTTTCCACCTTCATAAACTTATTGAGAATTTTGAAACAAGATGTGCTAGGCTTGACTCAATAGAAATCTTTAGTTGACTTCTAGAATGCTAACATATCTTTGCGTCGTTGTCGGGGAGTGAAGAAAGAAGTGATCTTCCCTGGGAGAACGACATTGAATAGATCCAACTCTTGATGGTAGACAAGAGTAAGACACTAGTTAGACTGCAATTTTCTACCTAGTGACTCTAGTTTCATGATAGATGAATTTATTGGAGACTTCACTGGTTTGAAATGGATGTTATTCTTACTCATAGGTATGCATTTTGTAATTTCTCAAACATAGATGGTTTTCCACATCTAGTGCCTACTATAGCTGAATGGGATGACTATCTTCCCAAATTCAGAGGAATACAGCATGATCATCCTGGTGAGCACTTATTAAATTTTCATAAATGCATGCTTGAACATGATCTTGTTCACGAGGATGTCTTAATCAATATGTTTATATTCTCTTTGGAAGAACATGCTCTTGAATGGTTTCAATCCCTTCCTGGTGCTAGTATTCATTCATTGAAGGACTTTCATGCTGCATTTAAGAAAATATATTTTGTTGAACTTCCTTATGAAAGATGTTGTCATGAGTTTGATTTGTTATGTAAAGGATTTGATAGTCATGAAGAATATGCTTTTGTTGAAGAGATTGAGAAAGATATTAGTTCATATCATATTCTTGAAGATATAGTTTTGCCTTCTTTACCTATTGACCATAATGAAGAATCTTATGAGTATGATGTTTTTCCTCTTCATAATACAATGTTGCCTTATGATTTTCATGAAATTCCTGCTATTCTAAACATTGAAAATGAGTCTCTTGTTCAAGGAATTAATCAAGAATTTAAAGAGTGTTTTGTTTCCCTTAGTGGTTGTGAAGCATATGATTTTCATAAGCTATTGCAAGGAGAGCAAGAGAAATTGAATCTTATTCATGTAGTGGGTTTCAAGCAACAACATTTTGATATTTTACATCAATTAAAACCTTTCCATGTTCTTTAGGATCCAGTAGAAGCCTCGATGGATTTGTCATTTCCACAGATCCAAAATGTTGCAAGTTTTGGAATCTCATCTATTTGCAGTTGTGAGTACATGCTTTTTGTGGAATTTTTGTTGTTCATGACATGCTCTCTTCATGTCCTATTACTTAGATGGAAACAAGGATTACATTTCATCATTCAAATGCTTTTATGGATTCATTGGAAATTTTATTACACTTGATCAAGAAGAAGTTCAGTTGATTGGAGTAGGAGTAGGAGTGTGCATAAATAAGCTTGCAATGCAAGTATTTGATTTTCAGTTAGAGTACAACATTTGATTTATATTTGGTTTGCAACAATATGTTTTGGTTTCAGAATAAGTTGCAGAAGTTTGGAATGAGATGAATGACTCCATATCCCAGTGGATGAAGGCACAAGTCTTCTTGTTCTTGACTTCTTGCAAGGGGCATGCCATCCCCCGTGGAGCCAATCTTAGCACTAGTATTTTCATGATCAAATTTTGGTCTTAAAAATTCATATTTTGCTTATATAAAGATAATAAGGTCTTATTAGCATCTTTTTCTCCATATTAAGGTCATATGAGGGGTTTTAAAGTCTAAAAATAATATTTTGAAAATGGCGCTATAGGAAGTTCCTACAATTTTCCTATGCAAAAAAAGTGTGCTAGTGTTACAAGAAGTTCATGTAGCGCAACCTATTTTTAGGAAAATGACATGGTTTTGGAGGATGATTATGAGACCAACCACCTATTCAACCTATACTTGCTAAGGTGAGCTAGATATCAATCAATTAACATCATAGGGAAGGTCTAATTCTTGATGGATAATATTTTGGGAACACATCATCACGTTGACCTAATTTTTAGCAAGACATTACCAAAAATTCAAGAATTTTCATGTTTTAGTCATTATCTTTGGGAACAGATCCCAGGCATATGGAAGGTTATTTTTGAAAGGTGAAAGAGTTTTTTATTAGTAATTGAATCATATACAAAAACCTCTTTCCATTTTTAGACAGGTGTCATTCTTTGGGATGTTTAAATGAATATTTACAACTCATTTTTGAGTTACTAAAAATTCAAGAATTTTCATGTTTTAGTCATTATCTTTGGGAATGGATCTCGGGTAGCTGGAAGGTTATGTTTGAAATGTGAAATAGGTTTTTCTCAAAAAAATAATTATATAAAAAAACCTCTTTCCATTTCTACACAGGTGTCATGGTTTGGGATAGTCGAATGACACTTTACAACTCATTTTTCAGATTCAGAAATTCCAGAATTTTCTTGTTTTAGTCATTATCTTTGGGAATAGATCCCGGGAAGATGGAAGGTTATTTTTAAAAAGTGAAAGTGGTTTGAGAGAAACAGGTGGTTAATAACAGAATCATCTAAAAAAAAATCTCTCGGATTTTACACAGGTGTCATGGTTTGAGATAAACAGGGGGATCTATGAGCATCATTTTTCCATAATTTCGACTGTTTATTTTTCCTAAAAATTGCCTAGCAACCTCATCATTTCAAATTTGGGATGGAGGTTTTTGGATCCATTTTTATTTGATCTTGATAATATATATATATATATATATATATATATATATATATATATATATATATATATAAGAGGTATGAAAAGAGTGAGAGAGGGGGGGAGATCCATATTTTTCCTTTCATTGTAAAATTTTCAAGAGCTAATTTTTGCTTTTATATTCTTATGTAAAGATATCAATTGCTTATGAAGCCAATGGTTAGTGTGTGTTTCTATTCTCTGTTTATCATCTCTTTTACTTCATCTTGAACATATTTTTTTGTTGTATGATACATGACTGCAAATCTTTGTTGAGAATGTTTCTTTATAGGATATATTGCAATATTTTCCACATAAATGTTTAAGCCCTTTGAATATTATTTGGAAATGGTTTCGGAGTAATGATTCATTCTTCTACTGATTAAAGTAATTAAAGAATAGGTTTCTCTTTGGTGAATTTATCAGTTTTTGTTCAACAATTCTTCCATACCATATCACTTATCTTATTTCATTGATCAGAGATTTTATTTACCTGGTTTGCCGCACATAGGAAAGTGGTTTAAATAGCTAAAATCATAAGCCTCATTGAAACCAAATGTGTGATCTTTCCACCTTCATAAAGTTATTGAGAATTTTGAAACAAGATGTGTTAGGCTTGACTCAATAGCAATCTTGAGTTGACTTCTAGCACTAACAATCAGGATAAAGAGTTTCACATTGTTGAAGTATGAATATGTATGAGGCATTTGACCTAGGAGGATGAGGACACTTACAAAGATGAGTTGTGGAGGTTTATAGTGGACTAGACTGAGTGTCCATACCCAACTCGAGACCGTTCAAAGAGAGGGAATATGATCAATTGTAGCATATGTGTAGAAACAGAGAGGTCTTCCTAGTTCTTGGGAACCATTTTTTATGGGATCTGTTCATGAGAGGTATCGCTAGGGTTTAACAAACTATGGACTAATTTTATCTAGGAGGAGACTCGGTTAGAGTCTAGGGATGAATTGGATGATGGACTTGGGAAAAAGTTCATTGGATGGTCATGACTTAGGTAAGAAGGATGCTTTCCTTAGAGGATTGCTTGGTTCTTATACAATGGGAGCCATTGGCACATGATAGGGGCACAATATTTGTTTGATATCTTCGTAGGAGTTGACTCAGGTATGTACAAGGAGATTGATATGGGGACCATGCATGTAGTAAAGGGATATGGTTCAATGTCATTTCAGATAGAGTCAAGGGATGTGTTGTGAGTGGAAAATTTACTATAGGTTCTGGGATTGTGTTCTTAGCCTCAACGATTAAGGAGTAGGGATATGCAATGTTGTTCTATGGTGGACATGTGTTATTGGATTCCTAGAGGATCTAGCCCAGGCACAATAATGGTCATGGAGTTAGAGAGAGAAAAATATATAGGTTGAGGGACCAACCTATGCATGTTGTGACCAAAAGGAGTAAAGAGACAGATTCATAGGGAGCAGGTAGCTCCACTAGTGGTGAAGCAGGTAACTTTTCCAGTGGTACAGGATCAGAGGAAGCTAGAGTTAGGATGTGGGAGTCATCCCTTAGGATCTAGTGGGGAAGAGAAGCCTCCCATGACTATGTAGAGGAAAGTGGATAGTGATTAGGTAGCTACATAGGTTGTGCAGACTTAGAAGGAGTGAATATACTCAGAGGGAGTTTGAATTTATAGGGAGTCAGGAGCCTCAAAGGGAGTTTGACTTCAAAGGAGGTCAACAAGTTCAGAGGGAGCATATGGCTTCAGAGATTGTACAAAATCAGAGGGAGTTAGGTTTCAGAGGGAGTATGTGGACTTAGAGGGATCCCGATTTGATACATATTTAGTTGGATCAAAGGGATATTCAACCATTCAAAGAGAGTTACCCCTCAAGTTCAAGTGGGATAGAGGAATATTACCAGACTAACATGAAGGTGTCATGGGTTGAGGAGGACATATATGATGTTCAAAGGTAGGTGGCTTATAGGAAATATGTGCCATCCATAGAGGATCCATTTTTTTTAGTAGTTTTTTCTACAGTGACAGAGGAGGTAGCCAGTCAGGAAGACTAGGCAGTAGGATTTTATTTAGTCATAGAGGGGACAACCAGAGAGGTAGATTGCACAACATGGCTTGCTTCAGTGACCGAGGATGAAACTGGTTAGAAGGACTAGAGAGAAGAATTTTCTTTAGTGATAGAGGGAGTAGGAAGTCAGGAGGATTTGAGTGCAACTATGTTAGAGGAGACTTAGTCACTTCTAGTGTGGGAGACATAGCTACTTATAGGTGATTGTGGAGTGTAGTGAAAATACCTCCCTCGCTAAGAGAGAGTGTTTATTTTTGTAGCTTTTGGTAGGTATTCTCATGTGCCCTTGATCTGGGAGGATCCATAAAGGCTCAAAGTTTGAATTCCTCAAATCTCAACAAAATTGACACCAAGTCCAAGAGATATTCGAGAAATTTCCAATGATGCAAACAACACCTCAATCGGCCTCCATATAAAGAATTTATGGTCGTCTGAAGTTTTTGTCCAAAAACAAAGTTGGGAGTCTGTTGAATGTGCAGCTCGTGCAGTGCTAATGTGGCAACACGAGAGGATGTCACGTGCCATGCAATTTTGGTACTTTTGGGGTCCCCTTGGGCCAATAAAAATGTCTCACATGGCACTATACGGATGCCACGTGGACATACAAACATGACATGGCATCTTGTCAATAGTCCTAGTCGGTAGTTGTATGAGCCAGTGGTAGATGTGTTGGCAATGATGTGGACCAATCTGGGGCTACCACGTGGTAGGACTTGGTTGGCCAGTTGGTTCAACGGTGAAAAAAAAATTGTTTGGGAGGATCAGACAAGAGTCAAACCCTTGACCTCTATGGAAAGGCTCAAGAACATGACCAAATCCTCTACAAAAATATCCTAACAACTATACGTTGCCGACTCCAGTTAAAGGATAAGTTTGTTGGAGAATTAAAAATGGGCCCGACCAGAACCCAAAAACTCTGACAGGAACCCAAATTTTGGCGCGTAAATATATATATTTTTATAACCAATTCCCAAAGGGAGGATCCCGCGGGTTTGACCCTGGGTCTCCCCTCTAATATTACCACCAAATTTCCAATGATCCACAAGGGGTGGCTTTGTAAAGTCCGCCCCATAGAAATTATTTAAGCCATTTATTCAACCGCCAAGGGGGGAGGATCTGCGTGCCCATCCATGGGCATGAATTTCTATGCAGAGCCTACAATTAATGTAGAGAGGAGATTGTCATGGAACATATTTTGAGGTAGGGAGCTCAGGAGTGGCCTGAAGTGACAGTGACAAAATTATATGAAACTATAGTCATTTTTGCATGATTTTTCTATTTGAGTCCATTGGTGCAGTCATAATTTGGATCTGATCAGTGTATTTTCAGGGCATAGGAAAAACTGAGGTATTTCCATGTATTTTGCCAAAATTTTGTTGAGATAATATAAAGGCCTCTCCACTGAGAAGTGGGCTCGAAGACGTAGTCCATATTTGGGACGAACTTCGTTATCAAGTCTGGTGCAATTTTTTATTCTTGTTACTTCTTCCCATGTATGATTTCTTCATGTGTGTTGCACATATTCTTTGTTCATTCTCTTTAATACAATGTATGTTATAGTCATCGAATAAAATATCCCAGATCATGTTGGTATCAGAGCAATGTTCTTTGTTTTGAATTTCTACTGTGAATGCTTACTAGGGCCAATCTCAAAGAGGGTGAAGGAAAACTTAAGACTTTCAACCCAGAGATTGGACATGCAACTCGAAGAAGGAAAATGGGGGATGAAGAACTTCGTACAGAGTATGAGAAGAATTTTCATAAGGATTTCTACCAGATGTCAGATATGGTAGAAAAATTGTTTGCAAATTATGAAAAGAGAGTGGCAAAGAAGAAAAAGAAGAAGGAAGTTACAACATAGGATAATGCTTCAGTGAACTAGGGAATTGGAGGAGACCCTAATGAGCCTCTTTCTCCGTCTTTAAGTTCAAGCTCTTCTTCTTCCTCTCATTCTCACAATTCTAATTGTCATAAGAAAAATTCTTTTAAAAAGCCATTATTGAAATTAGATGACAAATTTAATTTTCCCATGTTTAATGGAGAAGCTAATGAAAATAAGTTGAGCAAGTGGATTAGACATATCGAGGTTTACATCCATGTACAATAGATCGAAGAGGAAGAGGTGAAGATCCAATTTGCTTCTCTTCGGCTGGAAGGCACAACCCTTGTATGGTGGGAGAGAAAACTTCAGAAAGGTAGCGAGCATAATGGTAAACTCCTTTGTTCATGGTCTAAATTTACTTCTACATCAAGAAATAAATTCTACCCATTGGGTCATACACAAAAATCCATGATGTAATGGAAAATTTTGAGACAGGTTAAAGGTCAGAATGTTCATAGTTTCACAGAAGAGTTTATGAAAAAGGCACTTGCATTGAACATTCCTTTAGACTCTAGAGAAACTTTCATGAAATATATTGGTGGAATTTATAGTTACATTCTTCACACATTGTTGTTTTCTAATCCCACTAATTTAGATGAAGTGTGTGTGCAAGCAAATCATCTTGAAAGAAGGGGAAATAATGTACAAGAAGATCAAACAAATAATCCTTCCAAGTTCCAAAACAACAATTTCAAAGGAAAAGGAAAGGGAAAAAAGACAACTACAACAAAGAAATACGAAGGAAATCCATCTTGCACTCATTGCAAAATAGATGGGCATGATGATGAGCACTGCTGGAAACTACATCTTGAGGTTAAGCATAAAACATTTGGTGGAAAAGGGAAGTAAAAAATTGTTACTACAGTGCAACAAGGCCTAGGTTCTGATTCAGGTGATGAAATGAAAATAACAACACTTGGAGTACAAGGTAAAGTCTCCTCTCATGCTAGTTCAATTTCTACAATTCCATCCTCTGAAAATGAAAAGAATAGAAGTGAACTTTTTCACACCAGAGTAATAGCCAAGCATACTAAATCAGATACTTTGTTTGATATAGGTTCTCAAGTTAATTTGATATCTGAGGTGATTGTTAAAAAGTTGGGCTTAGAGACAGTACCTCATCCTAAACCTTACCCTCTTGGTTGGGTGTGTGAACATGAAAAACTTCAAGTTACCAGGCAGTGTAGATTGAAATTTTTTATTGCTTCAAAGTTGGTAGATGAGGTTGAGCTTGTTGTAGTCTCGCTTGATATCTGTGGTATTTTCTTTGGAAGTCCCTATTTGTATGATAGGAATCCTATCTTGTTTTGACAGGAGAACAAATACCATCTCCCAAAAGGTGGTGTGGAATATATTTTCATAGCTCACAGTATGAAGAACTTAACTTTTGTTATTCCGAGAAAGTTGAAGAAAGCCATCAATGCTAGCAAGAAATTTTTTCTTCTAGTTTTGAAAGAAAAATATAATAATAAATCTAATGCTTTTGATGATTGAAATCCTTATCATAAAGATGAAATGATTGATGTTATTTCTAACTATGATGATTTTTTTTAGGATCCAAAAGGATTTCCTCCCAAGAGTGAGATCCAACATGAAATATAGTTGCACCAAGATGTTTCCTTACCAAACATTGGCATGTACAAGATGTTTGAGACTAAGAATGAGGATATCAAGAAGTAGGTGCATGAATTTCTTGAAAGAGGGGTCATGAGACCAAGCTCTTCTCCCTTTGGCTCTCCTATAGTGATGGTTCCAAAGAAGGATGGAACATGGAAGATGTGCATGGATTTCCGAGCACTAAACAAAATAATGGTGAAGAAACGCTACCCCTTGCCTCATATAGATGACTTGTTGGATCAACTAAAGGATGCAATGTACTTCACTAAGTTGGATTTTGAGGAGTAGTTACCACTAGGTCAGAATTGCAGAAGTTGACATGTGGAAGACGGTCTTCAAGAAAAAACAAGGTATATTTGAATGGTTGGTAATGCCATTTGGGCTTTGTAATGCCCCAATGACATTCATGTGTGTTATGAATGATGTTTTTAGGCCTTTCATAAATGACTTTGTGATTATATACTTAGATGACATTCTTGTATTTAGTAGGACTTGGGATGAACATGTAATACATGTAAAGCAAGTATTGGATGTCCTTAAAAGAGAAAAGTTGTATGTAAAATTGCCAAAGTGTGACTTTGGAAAAACCTCATTGGTTTACTTGGGTCCTAATGTAGGGGGTGGTAAACTAAATATAGATCCCTCCAAAGTTGAAGTCATTGTAAATTTTCCTAAGCCAACATCAACTACAGAAGTTAGGATCTTTTTAGGAGAATTTTAGTATTGGAGAAAGGTTCATTTCTAACTTCTCCTATATTACATCTCCTTTGCATGCCTTAAACAATGTGAAACAACTCTTCCAGTGGGGAGGAAGACACCAAAAATCCTTCAACACTTTGAAGGAAAAGATCAACACTACACCAATGCTAGCTCTACCTAACCTACAACAATTGTTCAAGATTGAGACCGTTTCTAGTGCATATGCCATGGGACCAGTCCTAATACAACAACATAAGCCCATTTTTATTCATTCTGAAACTTTTTCTAATGATGTTTGTAATTATCCTACATATGAAAAAGAATTGTATGCATTGGTACATAGTGTGAAGAAATGGAAACTCTACTTGATGGGGAAGGAAACGATCATACACACTGATTGCCAACCCTTACAGTACCTCCATTCACAAACCAAGCTACAATAGTCAAGACACTATAGGTGGATGGGATTTTGTCCTCTTATTTATGCATCTATTGTTTTGAAAAATTATTCCTTAGCTCATGTCATTTATATTGAACAATATGTTATTGATGAATATTTCAAAGATGTATATGAGAGGATAACCCATGGTTCACAGGTGGAGAATTTTCATTTGCATGATAAACTACTCTACCATTTGGGAAGACTTTGTAATCCTACAAATGAAAGAGTGCATGTAGTTAGCGAAGCTCACACTTCTCTAGTATCTGGGCATTTTGGGTAGGAAAGACTGTAGCACATTTGCATAGGTTTTTTTATTGGCCTCGAATGAAAGAAATTGTAACCAAATATGTAAAAAGGTGTGTGTTGTGCTTAAATTGTAAACCCATTAATAGAAAATTGGGGCTATACACACCACTTCATGTTCCTTCTCTCCCTTGGGAGAGAATGTCAATGGATTTTGTAGGGGGGTTACCTATGCATAGGAGAGTTAATGACTACTTGTATGTGGTAATGGATAGGTTTAGAAATATGTGTATCTTGATTCCATGTAAAAAGAATTTCACAACTGAGCAAGATGCTCACTTATTCTTCCAACATGTATTGGTTCATTTTGGGTTTCCCATGTCCATTATCTCTAATCGTGATTCTCGATTTTTAGGGGAAATTTGGACAAATTTATGGAAGCTCATGGAAACCAAGTTGAAGAGGAGCATTTTTTTCCATCCACAGACTGATGAACATGCATAGGTTTTCAACAAAACAATGGTTCATTTGCTTCGAGGGTATTGCAAAAAACATCCTAAGCTTTGGGATGAACAACTTCACTATGTCTAGCATTCCTACAACAAATCATTACACTCCTCCACAAAAAGTTCACCATTTGAGACATGTTTTGGGTATATACCTAAGACTCCCTTGGAATTGACATTTGGGAAAGATGTTGACTCAATTGAAAAAATAGATGCAGACAAAGCCCATAAGTTCATCAAGAGGATTCAATAGTTACACCAGACAGTCCAAGAACAATTGGAAAAGAGCCAATCTTAGTATAAGGAAATACATGATAAGCACTGGGTAGATCATCAATTTCAAGTAGGTGATCAAGTATGTTTTCACATCAGCATAGACAGGTTGAAGGGTGAAGGAAAAAGTCTCAATCCCATCAGATATGGACCCTTCACCATCTTAGAAAATATTGGTACAAATGCTTTCCACCTAGATTTGTCGCCGTATATGCATATGTATTCAGTTGTGAATGTAAAGAACTTGAAACTTTATGAGCCTCCAATGATCATGGATCAAAGGGAGATTGTTTTAGTACCTTTAGTTGATGAGTTTTCTCCCAATTACTTGGACGAGTTGAAGGAATATACCATCCTATACAAAAGGATAAGGACTGCATGTAGGGGTGATGTTGAACATCTTCAAGTGGGCCTTAAAGGCACACATCCAAGCAAGGAACTGTGGATTCAGAAGGGGAAAATGAGGGAGAATTTCCCTCACCTCTTTGTTGAAAGATAAGGATTTTGGTGGTCCAAAAGATTCCCAGTGGGGAGGAATGATCCAGGAGGATCCATAAAGGATAAAAAATTGAAGTCCTCAAATCTCAGCAAAAATGGCACCAAGTCGAAGAGTTTGTCAAGATCTTTCCAACATTGCAAACGACACCTCAATCGGCCTCTGTATGAAAACGTTATGGCCATCTGAATTTTTTGTCAAACAAAAAAGTTGGGAGTCTGTTGAATATGAATTTTGTATAGCGTTGACGTCAGCATGATGACGTGGCACCATGAGAGGCTACCACATGTCATGCAAATTTGGCACTTTTTGGGTCCCCTTGGGCTAGTAAAAATGTGCGACGTGGCACTATATAGATGGCACATGGCTATATGGATGTGACATGGCATCTCACCAGTAGTCCCAGTCAAGAGTCCTGTGATCCAATGGAATATGCGTTAGCAATGATGTGGACCAATTTGGGGCTGCCACATGGAAACACCCGATTGGCCAGTTGGTTCAACAATGTAACAATTTTTTTTTGGGCAGATCAGATGAGGCTTGAACCCCTAACCTCTATGGAAAGGCCCAACGACACAACCAAATCCTCTACCAACAAATAATAACTACTATATGTCATTGAATCTAGTTAAAGGATAAGTTTGTTGGAGGCTGAAAAAGGGGCTCGACCAACAGGTGCAGGATCCGGTGTTTGAACCAGTCGAAACCCCAATACTCCGACAAGAACCCAAAACTTGGAACATAAATATATATATTGTTATAACCAATTCCCAAAGGGAGGATCCCGTGATTTTGACCCCGGGTCTCCCCTCTAATATTACCACCAACTTGTCAATGAGCCACGAGGGGTGGATTTGTAAAGTTCGCCCCAAATAAATTATTTAAGACAATTATTCATCTTCCTAGGGGAGAGGATTCACACACCCATCCACAAGAATTAATTTCTATGGAGAGCTTGCAATTAATGCAGAGAGGAGACTATTGTGTCACAGATTTCAAGGTAGGGACCTCAGGAGGGGCCCTAAAGTGATAAGGATAAAATTATATGAAATTATAGTCATTTTTGCACAATATTTCGAGCTGAGTCCACTAGTGTAGTCAGAATTTGGATTTGAGCAGCGGATTCTCAAAACATCACCAAAATTGAGGTATTTCCATGTATTTTTCCAAAATTTTGATGAGATAATATAAAGGCCTCTCCACTGAGAAGTGGGCCTGGAGACATAGTTCGTGTTTGGGACAGACTCCATTATCAAGTCTGGTGCAATTGTTTCTTCTCTTTATTTCCCCTTGTGTATTCTTTCTTCATGTATGTTGCACATATGCTTTGTTCCCACTCTTTAATACAATTCGTGTTATAGTCATCGAATAAAAGATCCTGATCAACCCTAGGTGTTGGGCATGTGGGAATTGTCATGGGGACCACATTACACTCTTCATTTGGAGAAAACCATCATTGTAATTAAGTTGGGGATTCATGGGTTTGGTGATGGGATTTGTGGGTTTGTGATGGGGCTTCAAACCCACAAGAAAGTCCAATTTGATGTTGACTTTTGGAGGGGCTTCTATGTTGACCCCTAATACTTGTATATTAAGGAGAGAGGAAATTGTGACATTTCATACTATGTAGAGTGTGTGGAGACATGATGGAGTTGGCATAAATGAGTTTCCACTTTTTCCAAGGAGCATGGTGATTTCAGCAAAGAGAAATTCTGCAATTGTGGAAAATATGGCCTAGGAGAAAGAAAGGATGTATGTGCGAAGGAAGTCGATTTTTCCATACATGTACGTAGGTTACATGAAGGTGAATTGTGTATGTAGGTAGGTCATAGGAAGTTGAATCACATATGTACATAGGTCACAGGAAGGTGAATCTCATATATATCCAGGTTTCAAGAAGGTGAATCATGTATGTACCTAGGTTGCAAGAAGGTGAATCACGTATGTATGTAGGTTGCAAGAAGGTGAATCACATATGTATGCAGGTCACAGGAAGGTGAAGCGTGTACGTTCATACAATTTTTTATAGGAAGGATCATGTCTGTACAGGATGATGTCAGCAGATGCAAGTGATGTCAATAGGACGTACAAGTGGTTTGTAGTATATTTGTGGGAAGAAGATATTTCAGGGATTTGATGAGTTTTGATTTTCTGATTTGTATGGTTATTGGAGGACAAGGTTGTCCTCAGAATTTGGTGGATTTGTATTGGATGGGAGGGATGGTTTTTCCCTCATAATTTTTGAAATTAAAAGGTTACAAAACATAAAATTTGTGTCTCATGTGTATTGATAATTCATTTTTTATCTTGTTGTTTTTGCTGCATATATTTTTCAGTCAAAAAATTTTAGTATAAAATTGTTCATTAATAACTACTAGGTTTTTACTATTAGTTCACTAGGAAACAATTTTCAGATGTGAAAATTAGTCACATAGAGTTGTATTTGAAAATTGACAAAAATCCCTTTATTATGCATAAAGGTTAAAAACTACCTTATAAATGCAAAAAAAATGCATAATGGGAAAAATGCTTTAAAATGCACAAAACCAGGGAATGATGAAAAATACATGCCCATGTATTCACACACTTTCAATTTCAGTGATTCAAGTTTTTGAGGGTTTCTTAGATAATTTTACACCTGCATACATATTTAGTTTTGCGTTTGCAAACATAAAAGTGGATTTTGTGTAAAAGAGGAAAAATCTACCTTGTAAATTAAGAGACTAGAGCAGTAGAACATGCCCTAATGGAAATGCATGCACATGCTTCTATTTACCTCGAAATGTAGTGAAATAAGTTTTGGTGTGAATTTAATAACATTATAAATCTGTCTCTATCATCTGAAATGCATTTTCAAATGACAAGGGACTTCTACCTAGAACCCAAATTCAAGACTTTTTGTAAAATGGGGGGTAAAACTAGATTACTATAAAATACACACATAAGACTCACATGAGTGTTTCAATTTGTGGAGTTTGTATTTTATCATTTTACATCTTTTTGTACCTTTAGTTGTGCATTTTCAAACCAAAAACCATCTACTATGCATAAAGGTTAAAAACTTCCTTGTAAATGAAAAAAAAAAAACATAACGAGAAAAATGATTAAAAAAGCATGAAACCAGGGAATGATAAAAAATGCATGCCCATGTATTAACACACTTGCAATTTCAGTGACTCAAGTTTATGAGGGTTTCATAGATAATTTTACACCTTAATACATATTTAGTTGTGTGTTTGCAAACATAAAAGTGGTTGTTGTGTAAAAGAGGCAATATCTACCTTGTAGATTGGGAGACCAAAACAATAGAGAGTGACCTAATGGAAATGTATGCCCATGCTTATATATATCCAAATTTAGTGATATAAGTTTTGGGGTGAAGTTAATAAAATTCTAAATCTATATATATCATCCAGAGTGCATTTTAAAATGACTTAAGGACTTCTACCTTGAACCAAGATTCAAGACTTTTTGTAAAATGGAGGGTAAAACCCTCTTATAGTAAAATGCACACCTAAGACTCATATGACCTCCAAATTGAGTGGTTAAAATTGTGGAGTTTGGATTTTATCATTTCACATCTATTAATACTTTAGTTTTTCATTTTGAAACCAAAAACCCATTGCTATGCATAAAGGCTAAAATTTTCCTTGTAATGCAAAAAACTACATAAAAGGAAAAATGCATAGCAATGCATTAAAATAGGGCATGATGAAAAATGCATGCCCTAGGAATAAAAATCCATGTATGGTGTTGGTAATTTACAAGTTACAAGTTACACAACTGCGGATTTTTTGTAAACCCTAAAGATTATATACTAGCGTGATTTGTGCCCAGAATTTAGTAAAGGGTTTAAATATACATGAATCTTTGGCAACTATGAACAAAAAATAATTAAAATGAAAAAATCAGTACTAAATACCTTTATCCATTTGATGAGGCAATATCTTGTACAACCACATCACACATAGGCTAGTTGTTAGTTGCATTTCCATTGTGAAGACCTACATAAATCACTAGAGAATAAAAGTTTATAACTAAACAATGATTAAATAAATAAAAATATTGTTGGACACACAAATAGGTAAGTGTGAGTTACTATTATTAATTTATATGATACATGTATAAATACAATTCCCTAACCTTTGGATTCATCTTCCAAGGGGTATCTTCGACTTCTAATGACCATTACTATCACCTGAATATTCATATACATTCAAGTGAGGAATACCATAACCCTAAATGGATTAGGTTTCCAACATTCCCCCCTTAATCTGGAGGGGTGTATGTGAGTCCAAGAATAAAGATGCAATATGAAAGTGGACAACTGAAATCTAGAAGTGTGTAGTTGTTGATGGATGAATGTTTTTTCTCAATCTGGTGGTTTTGGGATGACCAAAAACCAAATGGCTAGTAGAAGTTGATGTCTTCTACTAAATAGTGATGGTGGTTTAAGGAAAACTACAAACCAATATGGTGGTTTAAGGATGACCAAAAAATCTAGAACTTTGCTTTAGGCTCAATGGTTCACACAAAATTTCCTAAGTTAGCTAGAATCTTGAAGTTGACATGTTTTACTAATTGGAAGTGCTCTCTAATGTTGGTTTAAATATGACCATAAACTATTCTCTAGCATAAGTTGAAATTATTCTACTAAATGGAGGTTTAAGGAATACCATAGATAGAATGTCTATCATAATCTATAAGTCTTCTACTAAGCAGTGGTTTAAGGAAAACCAAAAACCAAATCATGATCATTTGTCACTCTCACTTGTTACTACTCACGCTTGCATGATACTGCTCGATTGATAGATCCTCGAAACTTGAAGCATGATTGTCAATCTCTGATGTTATCCCCCCTTGTCAGGTACAAGGTGAGAAAATGAAAATCCTTTCATTACAATCTATTTCATTACTCGAGAATGAATTCTCTAGTATGACTAAGATATCCTCTTGGCTTTTGATGACCATCACTAAGAAGTCATTCACCCATAGGGTTTATTTACTCTTGCATATCTCTTACGCTTGGAAAATCTATATGAAGGATGATTGTGCTTTCCACAATGATAGAAAGGATGAATATTGAAGCACTGATCTTCCATGTGGCCAACTTGCTAACAATGTTGGAATTTTAGAATATGCTCTTGAACTGGAGAAGCTAAATATGAACCTTCTTGTAGGAGTCCAACACTCTAGAACTTGATCGGTTTGGTATAATTTGGAATATGAAAGGTAAATTCCTTTTCATATCTGATACCTATTATATGCTTGTTGTACCTGATTTCTTCCTAAGGTATGATGATTGGCTTGAAAAGAGGAAGTTCAACTTCATCTATACTTGAATCTGGGGATATCTCAATGAGTTTCTCTTATGTTGGATGTTGGTGTGAATCAACATCATCATCTTCTTCGAAAAGAAGGTTTTTTTGAACAATGACTAAGTCAGAGTGTCGAATATTTTTTCACTCAAGTGCATCGTGAATAAGTCGAGTCTAAGTTTGCAACGGTG
>ML799912.1:0-11739 GCA_009831015.1 Picea engelmannii | reverse complement strand
GGTCCATGGATTCAAACAATTCGTCATTGTTTCCCACATTGTCAACATCGGCTCTTGAAAACTACATATATCAACAAAAAAACAAGTTAATTCAATTATAAAAACAATAATGGAGGTTGGTTGAAGTTATGGTTTCAACATTTATCTTATACAATGTATCAACATCCATTTGCATTCATATTCCTATGAATACCATTCACATGTGCATAATTTTTCTAAAGACATACCTATGCTGGAAAAGCTCATTTATACCATATTTTCATCAAATAAAAAAAATGTCATTATTTATACCATAAACATCCTAATATGTCATTATTTATTCCATAAAAATGTCATTCTTTATTCCGTAAATTATTTGTACACCATTATAATGATGAACCATGAAGCCAAGAAGGATAAGTGATGATGAAATACCGAACAACTGAATATTTGTTTTTAAAACCAAGCCATTGTTTGCATTTCCCTTATAGAACATATTATAGGTATGTATAGAACAAAGTACAGACATGAATAGAACAAAGTATAGAACATAGTACATTCGGCACAATTTCCTAACAATGTATTAGATTGGCTAGTTCCAAGAATTTTTTCTTTAGGCTTTTGCCATTTTTCTGGAAGTTATATCAAGATCTGTGTATCTATCATATGATGCAATATAATGAAATAAAGTTTTCATTTTCCATAATAAATGAAAATCATCTATTAACTTGTAGACAATAGTTTGACCTTTCAAAATACCATCCATGTATTGAAATTTAGTTATATCATCCCTTTCTTTTATTATCATATCTTTATATGCTTCTTGCCGAATAAAATTTCCATTTTTATCCCAACATGAAGGTAGTTCTATTTCAACTAATTCCTTGTATCTTTTCATGAAGGTTTCACTACTTCTTTGAATTGAACTACATTTATTTTGAGGTTGCTAAACCAAATTTGTTATGACACAAAGGTGGAAGATATAAGGTTAAATGTGTATGGTATGACCTCAAGGGGGGGAATATATGGGGATAAATGTACATGTAATGTGTAAATATATATGTAATAGGGTTGGCCTAATAGTAAAGAGGCCTCATGTGTAAGTGTGAATATGCATATATAGAGATCATGTATTCGTTATTGTAGACATGTGAATTGTGATGTATAACTATATTTGGTTATGTGAAGGGGGTTCTCCTATTCCTTAATGAGTTATTGTGTAACTCATATTTGTTATCTATATTGGAGTTGTGCTCCACACTCACATTTCTGTACATGGTGTGTACTTTTGTTCTGTTATGATATTTTAAGCATTTGGTTCATAACACAATTCTTCTTTATTAATACCTTTGTAGCATCCATAATTAGATAAGTATGATCATTGACACCCAAATTCATTAACTGAGTCCAATTCTTAGAGTTAAGGCTTTCAGAAAGAGATAACACTTTTGTAATAGATTTGACATTGATATAGAATATAATGGACCCATTTTCAGATACCATGGCCCTTTTGTAAGAAATATAGTTCTTTCCATGTGAGGAGAAAAACTATGGAAAATAATAGGTTTGGGGAATTATGAATTTACCCAAGTTCGACTCCCATATATGTAAATAATCATGCAAATCCCTAAATTTCTCACATTCTAACTTTATTAAATCATGCGGATCGGACTATGACAGAACGATTTCAAAACTTTCACAATCATGGTCAATTAGGACTTTTTCATCATAGGCTGATGGCTAACCAGACTGACTACCTTTCTTCATCTATCCTTATTTTAAACAATAATAAAATATTTGAAATAAGGAAATGAGAATACTAACCGAAATTATTTTTCGAAGGAGAATTTGACTACTTTTACCGGAGTCTACTGTACTAATAATGGTGTTTAGTGTGTGCATTTACCTTCGAGGTTTATTATTATTATTTTTTAGATCCTTTGAATTACATCAACACAACACCTTTTTTATTTATCTTATGTTATCGTGCCACTTATCATCCATTCATGCATTTTGGGGGCGAGCTAAAGTAGTTTGATAATACCACCCCTGCATATCGAAATGAATAAGGTTATGAAAAGTTAGCAACCTTTAAGACAATGGTTTATAATTTAGGCCTCCGATCCCTTTTTATCCAGCATGCACTTTAACTGGCCAAAATAAACTGGGACCATCGATCTTGGATCTATATTTTTGGTTTTATCGTGTCTCTTGAATTTCCATTTAAAACCCTATTTGTTCTCCATTGTGTGTACAAAAATATGGAAAAAAGATGCAGTATACAAGGTATCAAACCTAAAGTAATGAGTGAATGACAGAGAAAAATTGAAGTGAATGGAAATCAAACAGAGCCATTGTAAATCATTTCATATTGAACAAACAACTATATGATCTACATTCTCTAACTACATCAGAAATGAGGCTTCATATCGAAGACATTGTGGGGACAATCCCTCCTTGGATGAACAGGTGGTGTTGATATCTCCTTGTATGAGTTTTCTCCTCCGTGCACTTTCCTTAGTGGTAGGTGGTATTGATCCAATGAAAATGTGAGTGGGTTTCTCCTCTGTGCACTCTTCGTACTGGCCCCAGGGGGGGTCGATCCAATGAAAATATCAGTGGATGATCCTTTGTGCACTCTCCTTATTGGCTGGTGGTGTAGATCAATGAACCAGTGATTTGGTTTGGAGTGGATTTATTTGGTCATGGCTTTGGTGCCATAGTGTGTTTATTATTTTTGAATTTTTATTTTTTATTATTTGTTTGTCTTATTTGTTGTTTTTATTATATATATTTTTTTAAATTCATAAAAAATATGTGATATATAGTTATATATAACCCCCTTAACCCCTAACCACTAAATCCCTAACCCCTCAATCCCTAACTCCTAATCTGTTACCCTAAACCATGTCTAACAAAAAATATTTTATGTGTTAAACCTTGTGATGGCTTCCATATGACACTTGCATATCAAAGATTCCATTTAGGGCCTAGGTAGTGGTTTTGGACCATACACATGGTTCCTATGGTAGATGAGGGTGGAGGGTTAGAAAGTTACCAAGTTTACTTGGTGGAGGGTTAAAATGTTGTGGTAGATTATCAATATTTATTGATAGTTAAAATCAATAAAAACATGCTCAAAATGGGTTAGGAGGTTACAAGTTGGTGGGTTATGAGAGAAATCAAGGTCAATGAATTTTAACCAACCAATGATACATATAATAATATGGCATAAAACTTAACAACACATAATTAAACCATATAAAAAAGTAATTTAAAGAGAATAAATCATAGAAAATATATAATCACATACCTTGACCTACATTTCAACTATTCAATATCATTGATCTTATTCTTCGTCCAACTCCAAATCTATATAATATGTTTCATAATCTGTTCCATAATCAATGTTGAAAGTATTAGGCATAGAAACATCAACATCAAGATAATTTTTCAATAATTTTATCGTCAATATGATCATAGAGAACATTGTCATCTACATCTAGCTCAACTTCTTCGTCTTCTTCATCTAACACAACTACTTTCTCCTCTACACCATCTTCTTCCACTACATTATAATTTATGGGCCTTCCTCTTGGATCATACCTAAATGTTGAAATAATGTAACTGCAAAGTGTATTCTAAATTATTATTGTGGTATTATTCATTAGATCAATCCCCTATTGCGGATTGATCATGTTGGCTATTGTAAAAGACCAAATCCCCTTTTGCGGATTGGTCAAAACATAATTGTAATAGGCAGAATAAGAATTCGGCCCCAGAATATATTAAAGAGGCACCATAATATATTAAAGGTGGTTATAACCACCTAAAATAAGAAGTAGGCCCTGCCAGTGAAGAGACACTTCCACACATGCCAAAATTGTATAAATAAGGAGGCTAGTGCCTCACTTAGTCACACACTCACTTGTTCATTGAGAGACAAGTTTCGGAGTTGCAGTTGGAGAAGAGAGAGAGAGAGAGAGAGAGAGAGAGAGAGAGAGAGAGAGAGAGAGAGAGAGAGATTCTTGGGAGAGGACTTTTTGTATTTGTTTGAGTTATCTCTTGGCATTGTATTGGCTATCTATAATAAGGAAGTTTTGTTGGGTTTTCTCCCCCATGAGGGTTTCCCAGGATAAATGATATGTCTTTTGTGATTGTGTATTTCTCAGTGATCCTATATTATGCTATTGTTATCTAGTGAAATGCAAAGAACTCTAATAATATCTTAAACTGTAACATGGTATCAGAGTTAAGATGAAGAGAGCATCTTTCACAAGAGAAAGTGAAAAACGTCACTATTGTCGTACATGCAAATTAGGGATTTTTGTTGATGAAGTATTTCATCCCTAAAACCATCTAGAAAAGTGCACCCTTCCTCAAGGATCACTTTGGCATCCTTAGCACAACTTTTCAATGGCTAGATCTCCTAGAAAGTGAAACCCTAGTTTCACAAAGTACCAGAAGTACCAGAAAACCAGAGTACTAGACGTACCAGAGTACCAAAAAACTAGAAGCACCAGTCCAAAAATCTGCAGATTAAGTCTGGAGGGGTAAAAGTTGGATTTTCTCAGATCCAAACACACCAGGCTACTCGCCTCAGCCAAACGCACCTCCTGGTAAGCTTAGAATTTGATTTTGAGCATTTTCATTTTTTGGACATTTTCCTAGCTCCAGGTAAAAGATGCATGCAAACACTAAGATTGTTGACAAGCTGGAAGGTGTGGAAAACTTATGTTCTTGGAAGTATAGGATTGGCCTCATTCTTGAAGAGAATGACCTAGCAAGATTCGTCAAAGAAGAAGTGTCAGAACCCAACGATGCTGCAGACAAAGCAAAGCATCAAAAGGGCACGATCAGGGCCAAAAGAATCATTGCAGATCCAATCAAAGATCACTTGATCCCTTATGTGTCATCAAAGAATACTTTGAAAGAAATTGTTGATGCCCTAAGCAGACTATATGAGGGAAAGAACATAAACCAGAAGATGAATCTAAGAACTCAACTCAAGAATACAAGGATGCAGAGAGGAGAATCAATCCAAGAATATTTCTCCAGAATATCCCAATTCAAAGAACAACTAGAAGCGATCAGAGATGCTATAGAAAAAGACAAACTTATAATGCGACCCTTAATGGTCTCACAAGGCCTTGGGATGCATTCATCCAAACGATTTGTGACAGAACGAAGAAACTAAAATTTGATGGTCTATGGGAAGAATGCATTCAAGAAGAAACAAGAGTAGCTAACCATGAGGATTTACTAGCAAGAGATGAATATAAATCCCTAGCTACTCACACAAAAGGAGGAAGAAAGAAGTCTTACTTCCAGAAAGAAACTCATAAAGAGTCTCACCCCCAAAAAAAATTCAGTCATAAAGAATCCCATCCAAAGAGATTACAGAAGAAAGGAAAACAAAAGGAAAGAGATTACTCATATGTCCAATGCTACCATTGTGATAAGATGGGACATATTGCAAGATAGTTTCCAACAATATGAGAAGAATACAAGAGGAAAATTAAGAGGCACCATGCCCATGAAGTTGAAGATGAAGAGCCACTCAAAAATATGTTAAGAGAACAAATTAAAGACTATGTCTTAATCTCATCCCTCTTAGGATCAGTAACACCTGGCAAGGACACTTGGCTCATTGATAGTGGTTCCTCCAAGCACATGACAGGACAAAGAGATATTCTCTCTTGCATTTCAGAAAAGAATTTTTCTCAGAAAGTGACACTTGGAGATGATTATCAATACCCTATCAAGAGAGTGGGAGAATCAAACTACAAGCTTAACGCAGGGAACTCAATGAAGATGAAGGAAATACTCTATGTAATAGGTTTAAGAAATAACCTACTCTCCATATCAGATTTAGAAAATAAAGGCTTCATAGTTGCCTTTATAGATGGAGAAATTCTTATGTGGGCTAAAGGAGAAACCTTAAAAGAAGCAATCGTCATTGGAAAAGAAGAAGGTGGCTTGTATAAGCTAAAGGGTCACTCAAAAGATGCCATGACCCACGCTATTGAGAAGCCATGTGAACTTTGGCATAAAATATTATCCCACATCAACTACAAAGCACTACCATACATATGCAAAGCAATCGCAGGTCTACAAGAACTCAAGGTTGACCATGAAGGCATGTGCAATGGATGTGCACAAGGGAAGAACATCAGGAACCCTTTTCCAAAGAGAGACAACAAAGCATAAGAAGTCCTAGAACTCATTCATTTAGATGTGTGTCGCCCAATACCATCATCCTCCATCAGTGGGTATGTATACTATGTATCTTTTATTGATGATTATTCTTGTAAGACCTAGGTGTACTTTTTGAAATCAAAATATGAAGTGTTCAATAACTTCAAGGAATTCAAAGCCTTGATAGAGAATCTTTCCGAAAGAAAGATCAAGATACTCAAGTCAGATAATGGAGGAGAATACACCTCAAAAGAGTTTGTAAACTTTTGCAAAGATGTTGGGATCAAGAGGGAGATCACCACTCCCTACAATCCTCAACAAAACGGTGTATAAGAAAGAAAGAACAGAACGATAATGGAAGCAGTGAAGACCATGATCCATGATCAAGATCTTCCTATGTGCTTATGGGAAGAAGTAGAAATGACAACCGTATATGTGCAAAACTGATTATCCCATAGTGCACTTGGGTTCATGACCCCAGAAGAGATGTTCACCGAAAATAAGCCAGAGGTAAGCCATCTCAAAATATTTGGCTGCCCAATATTTATACATATTCCGAAAGAGAAGAGAACCAAGATGGAACCCTCAAGAAAGAAGGGAATATTTGTGGGATACTGTGAGGTCTCCAAGGCCTTCATGATTTATATACCAAGTCACCATCACATTGCGATTAGCAGGGATGTGACCTATGATGGAGATGCAATGCTCAAGAAATCAAGAAGATGCCAGCTTGAAGAAGTATATGAAGAGGAACCTGTAGCTCCCATAGTTGCAGAATCAGTGAGGGAGGTTCCCAGAGCTGCAGAACCAGTGAGGGAAGCTATAACTTCCCTTGATGAGTAAATTCTAGAAGATCATAACATAGTAGAATTTCAATAACCTCCTCAGATGACGATCTCCCATAAGAGAAAGCCAGCTTGGGAAAGGGAGCTTATTCAATATGGAGAGAAGTATTGTGTTCCCGAAGGAACCATGAGACAGGTGAAGAGACCTAAGCCATTCTCCAGTTATATGGCTTTGATGTGTGATCTCCTATTGAAGGAGCCTACCTACTTTGAAGAATCCATTTAGAAGAAAGAATGGGCATATGCCATGACAGAAGAATACCAATCCATAATAAAGAATGATGTATGGGAAATAGTTCCCAAACCGAAGAGCAAGGATGTGGTATCTTCCAAATGGCTCTTCAAAATAAAACATGTTGTTGATGGAAGTATTGAGAAGTATAAAACAAGATTTGTCGCTCGTGTTTTTTTCTCAAAAGGAAGGCATTGACTATGAAGAGACATTCTCTCCTATAGCCAAATACACTTAGATCAAAACCATCATAGCCCTTGCAGCTAAGATGAAGTGGAAATTACACCAGATGGACATAAAGACAACTTTCCTAAATGGTGTCATCGAAGAAGAAGTGTATATAGAGAAACCTCAAAGATTTGAAGTTGAAGACAGGAAATCTCATGTCTGCAAGTTGAAGAAGGCTCTGTATGGATTGAAGCAAGCTCCTAGAGCTTGATCTGATAGGATAGACAACTTTCTGACGAGCTTGGGCTTTACCAAGAGTAAAGAAGATTCTAATATCTACTTCAAGGTTATGAATGATGAGCTGGTAATATTGTTGTTGTATGTGGATGACTTATTCTTAAGAGATGAAGAAAAGCTCATCACTGAATGTAAGAAGAAGCTTGCTTCAGAATTTGAGATGAAAGACCTTGGCCTAATGAATTATTTCTTAGGTCTTGAGGTATGGAAGAGTCCAGAGAGGATCTTCCTTAACCAAGGGAAGTATGCAGTCGAAATCTTGAAGAGATTTGACATGTTGGAGTGAAAGTCCATGCATACACCCATGGAAATGAAGCTGAAGCTACTGGTCGACACTTCGTCAGAATTGATTGATTCCATGCTGTATAGACATATCATCGGATCACTGATGTACCTAACGAACGCCATACCAGATATTTATTTTTCCGTGAACACCTTGAGTTAGTTTTTGGTAGAACCCAAACATGTTCACCTAGTTGCTGCAAAACATGTGATGAGGTACCTTAAGGTTACATTAGATTGTGGTCTCAGTTATGATGGAGATCATGATTTCACACTGAGTGGGTACACTGATTCAGACTGGGCTGGAAGTGTCTATGATAGGAAGAGCACTTTAGGATTTTGCTTCAGTTTGGGATCAACCATGATCTCATGAAAGAGTAGGAAGCAATCCAACATTTCTCTAAATACAGTGGAAGCATAATACATTGCAGGGTGTTCTTCCATCTACGAAGCTATATGGATTCGTAAGTTATTGACTGGTCTATTCGACCTAGATCTGGAAGCAACCACGATCCTATGTGACAACCAGAGTTGCATAAAGATGACAAAGAATCTTGTATTTCATGACAAGTCGAAGCACATAGAGATCCGATATCATTACATCCATGACATGGTGTAGAGAGGAGTCATAAAGCTCCAATATGTTAGCACGGATGAACAGATTGCCTATGTGTTGACAAAGTCTCTATCTCGTGTAAAGTTTGAGCACTTTCAAGATAATATTGGTATAGTCTGAAAGGACCTCCCTCGAAAGGGAGAGTAGTGTTGTGTTGAGATATGCCAGTCTAGCATTGTTCTTCCAGATTAATTGTTGTGACGTAAAGCTAGTCTAGTACTGTGATTCCAGCTTAATCGTTGTGGTGAGATATGCCTAGTATTGTGCTTCTAGCTTAATTGCTAAGATGTAAAGCCAGTCTAGATTGTTATGTTGAGATATGCCTAGTACTGTTCTTCCAGTTTAATTGTTGAGATGTAAAGCCAGTCTAGATTGTTGTGTTGAGATATGCCTAGTAATGTGCTTCGAGCTTAATTGCAGTGATGTAAAGCCAATCTAGATTGTAGTGTTGATATATGCCTAGTATTGTGCTTCCAGGTTAATTGTTGTGACGTAAATCCAATATAGATTGTTGTGTTGAGATGTGCCTAGTACTGTGCTTCCAGCTTAATTGTTGTGACGTAAATCCAGTCTAGTACCGTGCTTCCAGCTTAATTGTTATGACGTAAATCCAACCTAGTACTTTGCTTCCAACTTAATTGTTGTGACGTAAAGCCAGTCTAGTATTGTGATTCCATCTTAATTGTTGTTTAGTGTGCCAGCGTCGTGCTGTGATGATGAGCCAACCTCGCGTTGTGATGATGAGACTAGCCTCGTGCTGTGATGATGATGTATTAGTTTTATACTAATCCATATTGATGTGGATGATGATTTCATTCCACTGAGAATGACGATGTTGCCGATGAGAAAACATTTCGATGATTTATAAATACACAGTCAGTGTTCCAAGATGATATTGATGATTCTATCCTCTCACCCACCTGATGTTGTTAATGATGTTGTCCTCTCTCTCACTTGATGCTGTTGTAGAATACCCTTCTTGTTAAGGGGGAGTGTTGAAATAATGTAACTGCAAAGTGAATTCTAAATTATTATTGTGGTATTATTCATTAGATCAATCCCCTATTGTGGATTGATCATGTCGGCTATTGTAAAAGACCAAATCCCCTTTTGTGGATTGGTCAAAAAATAATTGTAATAGGCAGAATAAGAAGTCGGCCCCAGAATATATTAAGGTGGTTATAACCACCCAGAAGAACAAGTCGGTCCTTCCAGTGAAGAGACACTTCCACACATGCCAGAATTGTATAAATAAGGAGGTTAGTGCCTCACTTAGACACACACTCACTTGTTCATTAAGAGTCAAGTTTCAGAGCTGCAGTTGGAGAAGAGAGAGAGAGAGAGAGGCACATTCTTGGAAGAGGATTTTCTGTATTTATTTGATTTATCTCTTGGCATTGTATTGGCTATCTATAATAAGGAAGTTTTGTTGGGTTTTCTCCCCCATGAGGGTTTCCCAGGATAAATGATGTGTCTCTTGTGATTGTATATTTCTGAGTGATCCTATATTATGCTATTGTTATCTAGTGAAATGCAAAGAACTCTAATAATAGCTTAAACCATAACACTAACAACATACGACCATTATGTTTTACCTTGAGCATCTGAGTAAAAGACCTTCTCACATTGTCTTGGAAGAACATAAAGCTTAGTACATGGCTTTCTGCTACCATTATTCTTGTATGTTTATCATTTAAACCATATCCTAAATCAATTTCCCTCTGTGTAAGATTGGTATCTTGATTACAATGAGCCTCTTTAACCAATTTAGCCACCCCTTCCCATGATAACATGTCATAACTTTGTATACATAAATCTATCCATACCTTCATTCAATCAAGATTGTTTGCAATGTATAAATGTAGTGCATCCCACTCTCAACCAACTAAATGAAAAAATAAAAATTTATCAATAATTAGGTACCATGGAAAAGATTAATAATTGATGGAAGAATAAAAATTAAATAAGTATGATACATCAATCTATCCATACCTTCATCCAATCAACATTGTTTGCAATGTATAAATGTAGTGCATACCACTCTCAACCAACTATATGAAAAATTAGAAATTCATCAATAATTAGGTACCATGGCAAAGATTAATAATTGATGGAAGAATAAAAATTAAATAGGTAATATATATATATATATATATATATATATATATATATATATATATATATATATATATATATATAANATAATATATATATATATATATATATATATATATATATATATATATATATATATATATATATATATAACAAAAGCATTGTAGATCTCTATGATCTAATTACCTTTCACTTTCCTCATTCTACTTTTACCCAACATGACCTCCCTTTCAAATTTGTTGATGTATTTGACATCCCAAATGATAGGAACATTCATATATGCTTCTAATTTAGGAAGATACTAACTAATATACACCAAGGATTATATACCATATATCCCTCCACCATAGAACCCTCAGGACGTGCTCTTTGTCTAACAAACACCTTCAATGATTCCAAATTCCTCTCAACCATCCACATTGATCTTGTGTGTACAGGTCCACAAATTTCAATCTCGTCAACTTGGTGTATGAGGTAGTGTTCCCCTGCATTGAAAAATGATAGAGGTAGGTACTTTTCCATTTCACACATTAGGAAAAGAAGTTCTCTCCTCCAATACTTTATATCTTCTTTATGGCCTTATTTACATAACAAATGCCTACACATGATTCAATCAAATCACAAGTTTAAGTATATACATTTCAAGTAAAACGCATGTCAACAAGTTCTGTAACAAATATTTTGAATAGAAATCGTTACTTACCTCATGTATTTACCAAGATCATATTTGATTTTTTTTATGTTGTTGTCAAATTTTTATAGAAGAGATAGATGTAGAACATACATGATGCAGGAGCATCGTAAGCAGCCAGCCAAGCAAGCAACGTGAAGGCGGGAGACAACTGGAAAAGCACCAACACACATTTTGAAGTGTTTTGAGATTAATGAATGGACATTAATGTAATAGCTAAGGGAAGCATACTTACATTTATATCTAGATATTGTAAACAGATCTTGAGCGTTGCTCTCATCTGTAGAATGTAGAGGCATTTATGCGTAATGAATGC
>ML799911.1:167804-184765 GCA_009831015.1 Picea engelmannii | reverse complement strand
CGAAGATGAGAAAAAGGTAAGACATAATGTCACTAGGTTAAAAGGACATGCAACATTGTGGTGGGAGGAACTGTAGGCCGACAGGAGGAGCAAAGGAAAATGAAATATCAATAGTTGGGATCGAATGGTAGCCAAGATAAAGGAGAAATTAATACCCAAGGATTACCAGATAAGTTTGTTTAGGAGGATGTAGAACCTGAGACAGAGATGATTGACTCTAAAGGATTACACAGAGGAGTTCTACAAATTGAACATTAGAGCTGGATAGAGAGAGAGAGAGATGAAGAGAAAGTTGTTAGGTATATCAATGGCCTGAGGTATGATATCCAGGATGAAACCAACATGGCGATAGTCAGGACAGTCAAGGATGCGTATCAAATTGCGCTAAAAGAAGAAGAGAAGTTGGCCAAGAAGCATATTCAACAAAACAGAGGTCAAAGTTTGAACATAGGCAAAGGTGTTTCCCATGATAAAACACAGAAGCCCAAAGATGAGCGAAGAAACCACATAGTCACTTTGATAGAGGAGGAAGTTCCCGAGGAAGACAGGGTTTTGGTAGAAACTCTTTCCCCAAAGGAAGAGGAAAAGGTAGAGGAGGAGAAGTGAGATGTTATGCATGTGGAAAAACATGACACGTGTCTTGGGATTTCCCCGAGAGGAATAAAGGAGGTGAAGCTCACATTTCTGAAGCGTAGAAGTGAGGTGTTGAGGCAAAAGGTGTAGAGGATGGGAAATCCTTAATGATGAAGAAGGTTTTTTTGAAGCAAGATCCAAAGACAGAAAAACCATCACAACGGAACAATTTGTTCAGGACAGCTTGCAAAATGAAGGACAAAGTTTGCAAGGTGATAAATGACAGTGGAAGCAATGAAAACTTAGTATCCACGGAGATGGTGGAGAAGCTAGAGCTAGAGACGACTGCACATCCAACTCCGTATAAGGTCTCATGGTTGCAGAAAGGTCATCAGGTAACAGTCACTCAACAATGCCTGGTTGAATTTAAAATATGAGGATATAGAGATGAAATTTTGTGTGACGTGATTCCCATGGATGTCTATCATGTTTTGTTGGGAAGATTGTGGCAGTATGACAGAAATTTTATTCATGATGGGAGGAGGAATACTTACACCTTAGAAAAGAATGGTAGGACACACATGTTGCTTCCAATTTAAGAAAAGAAGGTGAAGGATGAAGCTAGTAATAACATACTTCTCATGAGTGGGAAGGAACTCTAGAAGGAAGTAAAGAAGGAACAAGAGATGCATTTTGTTGTCATAAGGAATTTGAGATTTATCCTAACCATTACTTCAATGGAATATTTTCCTGAGGAATTTCAGGAACTGCTAGAGATTTTTTCTGAAATTGTAGTGGATGAGTTGCCAACCTCGTTACCACCTATCAAACGTATCAACCATCACATTGACTTGATACTAGGAGCAAGCATGTCAAATAAAGAAGCATACAGGTTGACACCTCAAGAGAATGAGGAGGTGAAGAGACAGATTCATGATCTGTTATACAAAGGGTTGGTTAGAGAAAGATTGAGTCCATGTGCAGTGCCAACTATATTAAGTCCAAAGAAGGATGGAGGATGGAGAATGCGTACGGACTTGACTGCCATAAAAAATATCACCATCAGATACAGATTTCCATTACCAAGGATGGATGACTTGATGAATTGCATGAGTGGAGCTAACTATTTTTCAAAAATAGATTTGAAAAGTGGATATCACCAGATAAGGATGAGGGAAGGTGATGAATGGAAAACAACATTCAAGACAAATGAGGGGTTTTATGAATGGCTTGTTATGGCGTTTGGCTTAACGAACACCCCGAGTACTTTTATGATGTTCATGAATGAAGTGTTGAAAGATTTCATTGGAAAATTCATGATTGTATATCTAGATGATATACTGGTCTTTAGCAAGACTAAAGAGGAACATTTGAGACATTTAACATTAGTAATGAGGAGGTTGCAGCAAGAGAAGTTGTTGATTAATCTGAAAAAGTCCTCTTTTATGAAGACACAACTCATATATTTGGGTTTTGTGATTTCTTCAAACGAGTTGAAGATGGATCTAGAAAAGGTGAAAGCAATCAGAGAATGGTCGTCACCCAAGAATATCTTTGAGGTAAGAATCTTCCATTGATTAGAAATTTTCTATCGAAAGTTCATCAGAAATTTAAGTGGGATTAGTGTTCAAATGATGGAAACAATGAAGAAAAGACACAAGTATTTCAAATGGACAAAAGAGGTTGAAAGGAGCTGCAACATATTGAAGGAGAAAATAATTTAACAATCGATTATGGTTTTACTGGATTTCAGAACAACATTTTAGGTGAGGTGTGATGCGAGTGGATATGCAATTGGAGCGGTCTTAAGTCAAGACAACAAACGTGTTGCATATTTCAGCGAGAAGTTGAATTAAGCTAAAAGGATGTACTCCACATACGAAAAAGCGTTTTATGCCATAATTCAAGCATTGGAGAAATCGAGGCACTATCTCGTACCAAAGGAGTTTGTTTTTTATAGCGATAATCATGCTTTGCAATTCATAACTAGACAAGAGAAGTTAAACTAGAGACATGCTAAGTGGATAGAGTTTAAGCCAAATTTCACTTTTGTCATTAAACATATTTTTGGAAATGCTAACAAGGTTGTTGATGCATTGAGCAGGAAAATTTTGATTCTGCGGGAATTCCAAGTCAAGACCTTGGGTTTTGACCACCTTAAGGAAATGTACCACAGTGATCTCGATTTTGAGGAGGCATATGAAGCATGTGAAAATATTGTGCTCAGAGACAGAAGCAAGTGGGCTGAATATCTGATTCAGGATGGGTTGTTGTTCAAAGGATGCCAGATTTGCATACCCAAATACTCGATGAGGTAGAATTTGTTGAAGGAAAAGCATAGTGGAGGACTAGCCGGAAATTTCTGCCATGACAAAACTTTTTCCCAATTAAACAGTTCATATTATTGGCTAGGTATGAGAGAAGAGGTGAAGAGATTTGTGAACAATTGTAAGATTTGTTAGTATGCCAAGGAGAAGAAGTAGAACACTAGGTTGTATCATCCATTTCCTATTCAAGAGAGGCCTTGGGATGCAATAAGCATGGATTTTGTGTTGGGATTTCCAAGGACACAAAGAGGAAGTGATTGCATATTTGTGGTGGTGGACAGATTTTCAAAGATGGAACACTTTATCCCATGCCATAAGACTCCATGTATTGCCTAATAGTATAGTTTCAGACACAGATACCAAATTTGTTGGTCATTTCTGGAGGATGTTCTGGAAAAAGTTCGGGACAGAGATATCTTTTGGTTCTACATATCACCCACAAATCGATGGGAAGACCGAAGTAGTGAATATAATCTTATGATATTTACTGAGGATTTTGGTCATTGAACACCATAGTTAGTGGGATCCGATTCTATCACAAGCCGAGTTTGCATATAATGACACAGTGAACAGGAGCACTAGTAAAAATCCATTTCAAATCATGTATGGAATGAATCTGAGAGGAGTGTCGTAGTTAAGAAACCTAAAGTAGAGCGAGTTTAGGAGCGTGGGAGCCGAAAACTTCACAATAAGATTAAGGAGCAGTTGAAAAGGAGCAACAGTGAATACAAGAGAAGAGATAATCAACATAGGAGAAAGCTTGAATTTGAAGTTGGAGACCAAGTTCTAGCACATCTAAGGAAGGAAATATTCCTGAGGGGAAGATACAATAAGATGAAGTTGAAAAATATAGCACCATGTAAAATCCTGAGGAGATTTGGTTAGAATGATTATGAGTTAGAGTTGCGAGAGGATGTGGGTATATCACCCATATTCAACATTGCAGGCTTGTATCCATACAAGAAAGATAGAACCGAAGGGTCAAAATATTGAGGAGAGATCTAGTGGAGAAAGAAAATGCTTGTAGCAGAGAATCTGCAGATGGAAAAGATTATAGATCAACGAGTTGGTAAGAAGACCAGAAGGAAAACATATTTTGAATACTTGGTGAAGTGGAAGGGACGACCAGTAGAAGATGTCAGTTGGATTGGTGAATAAGATATCGAGAAGCATGGAAGATCATTGTAGGATCTCAGGGACATGAGTCCATGAATTTCTCAGCCAAGGGAGTATGATGCAGGAGCATCGCCAACAAAACACAAGCGGGAGACAGCTGGATGCACTAGCGCATATTTTGAAGCATTTTTGAATTTCAAAGATCAATGTATTAATGTAATATCTGACAAAGTTTTTGAGTCATGAACATATTTAATGATCGAAGGCTGAACCATCGCGTAAGATCGGTGGGGAAGATGTATTTTTTTTAATGTGAAAGATTGCAACACTGATCTAAAGCTTTCGTTGTCATATGTCTCACTCAATATTCATTGTAATAGATGTTAATTAGTTGATAGCATTTAATTCCGATAAGACCGTAGATTAGTTGGAGGGAAAGGCTCGAAGAGAACTCCTTTTGTATAAATCTTTGTAATATTTCCCAGTAGTGGTTGTTGGAAGGTTGCTGATAGAAGATAACTGGTTCACAGTGTATTTGTTAAAAGAGTAGTGAAAAAAAAGTGTGAATATATGTAAGTTTTAGTTGAATGAGTATAACAGAAGAATAATTGTCCCAAAGGTGTGTGGTTGTTGTGTCTATCTGAATGAGTGAATGGTAGACTTTCTGTTAATTTAAATTCTTTGTTATTCCTTGTTTTTGTATCGATGAATGCATTTATAGGGTTGAATGTATCAGTCACTGTGAAGAGTAGATAAGTTCCAATTGTTTCTCTTCATTGAGTGAGTGCAAGGTGTGCAATGTGTCCGCATTGAGTGCATGACTAAGTCTGTTTCGACTAAAAATATTAGAAGAGATAGCGGAACTTATGTATGCAAGGAGTGCATCAACGTCCGCAAAGAGTGCGTGACAGAGTTTCAGACTCAATATCTCAGGAGAGGTAGCATGATTCCAGACATAAGAGATAGAAGGGGTTGGAGGACATTCACAAGTAGTGTGAAGCCATCCACAAGGAGAAGTTAAGTTGTGGACGAAAATCTGTTGCAAGGTGTGCACAGATCAAGGTTTCAACTAAGTGTTGAAGGAGGAATTCACGGGAACTAGAGAAAGTCGAGGAAGTAAATCTCAGGAGGGAGATTGGTGGAAATACTTCAAGGGAAGAAGTCCCTGAAGTCGTCACTAGAAATCAACGGATGAGATTCGTTCTGAGAGGAGGGGGGCGAATGATTCTAGACCATAAGATCTGGGAAAGAAACGCGTAGGATAGTCGAGAAGTGTTTCAACACTTCGGAGTTCGAAAAGTTTGAAAGCTCGACGAAAGTGAAGTCACGAAGTTCAAAGTAGTGAACTGATTCCAGCCGTTGATCGCGAAAGAAGAACGTGGCAACAGATTAAGGAATTTGGTAATCCGAAGTCTGGAGGTTCACGAGTAGGAAACCTAGAGTTTCACGAAGTTGCGAAACCCAAACCAAAGTGGGGCTCGCAGATTTGAGGAGACGCATGGAAAGAGCTGGGAGATTTGGAGCAACACATTTCGGGAAGAAGAGAAGGAAGAGTTTGGGATATCCTTGAAGCCCAAGTTGCAAAGGGTTAGACCCATGGTCATAGTCATGGTCACCAGAGAAAAAAAAAGGGACCCAAAGAGTTGCTTCGATTCAACATTTTAAATGATCCAAGACTGGGAGGTCGAGAAACCCTTTTGAGGGAAGGGGGGTCTATGAAAATAAGGGACCCTGGACATGTATTCTATCTCCTCCTATGTCTTGGGACACATTTCTTTGGTTAATTTGAAATGGATGAACAAATGTGTACTAACTAGTTTTTCATTCTAAATTCTAAACCTCTCCAACACCTTCTCTATGTACTCAATTTGAGACAATGTAAATTGTGATTTTTCCTATCTCTTGTTATTCTCATACCAATTATTTTCTTTGAAACACCCAAATACTTTATCAAAAATGAATTATCTAATTTCTTCTTGAGCACATTTATATTCTTCATATTCGAACATGCAACAATCATGTCATCTACATACAATAGCAAGATAATACAACTTCCATTTTCTAGCTTTTTAAAATAAACACAGTTATCAGAATGACATGTACTATAACCTTGTTATGTTATAAACCTGCCAAACTTCAAATATCACTTCCTTGGAGCTTTCTTTAGGCCATATCAACTCTTCTTCAACTTGCATACTGAATTTTCATTCCCTTTGACCTCATACCCCCGTGGTTGTTTCATATAGATATCTTCCTCCAAATCCCCATGGAGAAGAGTTGTTTTTACATCTAACTGTTCAAGACATAAATATTTTACTACCACAAGACTTAAAATAGTCCTAATTGAAGTCATTTTAACAACAATAGAAAATATTTTATCAAAATCTATACATTTCTTTTGTGCAAACCCCTTTACAACAAGTCTAGACTTGTACCATTTTTTTCCTCCATCTTCTTCCTTCAACTTGTAATCCCATTTATTTTGGAATGTTCTTTTTCCTGCAGGAAACTAAACCAAATCCAAAGTCTGGTTATTTACCAAGGAATCCATTTCCTCTTTCATGCCTTTCTCCCACTTCTTTTTAGTGTCTACTTACATTGCCTCTTCATAACTTTTTGGTTCACCAGAATTAGTCAACCATAAATAATACAATGAAGGAGATTATCGTTGAGGAAGTCTACTTAACCTGGAAGATCTTGTAACAAAACTTGTAGGAGATTGAGGTACATGTTGCTCCTCTTGTTGTACATTCTGATTTTCCGGTACGTTTGAAATTTATTTTTCAGTTATCTCATCAAACACTGTGTATTATGGCTTTTCTTTTTCTTGTTTCTTTCCCTGCAATTGATTTTTGTACATGACCTTATCATTTAATACGAAATCTCTACTCCTGATTATTTCATGATATTCATAATCCCATAAGAGATAAGAAAAATCGTTAACACCATATCCACTAAAGGTACACTTCTTGGATTTTTCCTCAAGATTTATTCTATTTTCTTTAACAATATGGACAAATGATTCACAACCAAAAGTCTTCAAAAAAGAATAGTTTACCTTTTTACCTATCCATGCCTCCTCTAGAATTCCACCATCCAAAGAGCTTGAATGTCCTATTTTTGTTAATTAAAAAAAAATATCTACAACATCTGCCCAAAAATGTAAGGGAAAACCAACATGCAATATCATACTCCTTGCACACTCCATGATTACCTTGTTCATCCTTTATGACACACAATTTTCTTGTGGTATTCCTGGAACTGTCTTCTCTCTACGAATCCCATGGTATGAACAGTATTCATCAAACTAATTTTTGAAATATTCACCTCCATTGTCTGATCTGAGACACGTCAAAATTTTTCCTGTCTCATTCTCAGCCAAAGATTTCCATTTCTTAAAAGCATCAAAAACATCAATTTTTTGTTCAAAAACATCATTTTTTTGTCGAATTCAATAAACCCAAGTTTTTCTAGTTTCATCATCAATAAAAGTAACATAATAATGAGAGCCACCAAGAGATGATACCTGAGTTGTTTCCCATACATCTGTATGCACAAGCTCAAACCTTTCACTCTTCTTTTATTTGATGACTCTGAGAAATATAACTCTATTTTGTTTTCCATAAACACAATTCTCAGAGAAATACAAATAAATTTGTTTAAGACCTAGAAACAAATTTATTTTGTGAAGTATCTGTGTCCCCTTGTCACTCATGTGTCCAAGCCTATGAGTCCACAGTGTTGTATCCACTCATGTAGAAGCTAACGATATAGAAGATTCTATATTATGAGTACATAAATACAATGTACCTACCTTCTCTCCTTTTTTTATCACCAATGATCATTTGGTGACCTTCCACACCTTATCTGTAAATATGGATATAAAATGTTCACCTACGAACTTCCCCATTGAAATCATATTTTTCCTTAGATATGGAACATGTCTTACCTCTTTCAATAACCATTGGTTTCCATTCCTTTGCTTTGTTTTTACCTTTCTCGTTCCAAGAATTATCCATGGTGCATCATCACCCAAATGAACCTGTCCAAAATCACTTTGAACATAATATAGAAAATGTTTCCTATGGGGTGTGGCATGAAATGAAGCCCCTGAATCTACTACCCAAGACTCATAAATATTATCTACAGAAAGAATCAAATCATCTTGTAACACATTACCTGTTACATTTGCTTCTTGATTTTTCTCCTGTTGTCCATCTCTTTGTTTCTTTGGAGCTCCTAAGTCTTTCTTCAAATTTAGTTTCTTCCCACAATTCCAACACTCAATCTTTCCCAGACTAGTTTTGGATATGACCTTCCCAGAATTCCTGCAGTTCCCTAATCCCTTTCCTCTATATGTTTTTCTCCCCCTGTTCTCCATGTTTAACACATTACCTGATGTCTCACCTGTGCTTTTCCATTGCATTTCCTCACTATGGATAACACCAACAACATCATCAAATTTTAAAGTGTTTGAATGAGAGACAAAGTTACTTACAACCATGACCAAGTCATTCCAAGTCATTCCAAGATTAGAAGAGCCCTTACCTCATCATCATTCCACTTTTAAAGAACTTAGTTGATTAATAACCGTAGTAAATTCATTAAATGATCTGCAACAGACACACCTTCTCACATCTTCATATTAAATAATTTCTTCATTAGAAATACCTTATTGGATGCCGAGGGTTGTTCATACACTTTAGCTAATGTGTCCATCAACTACTTCATTGTATTTTCTTTCGAAATATTGAAAGCCATCGATGCTACCAGGATTAGTCGTATCGTTCCTAGTGCCTTTATGTCAAGAACCTCCCATTCTTCATCATTTATGGCCATCAACGTCTTTTCTATTCCACCCAATGGTAGAAATATATCCTTATAATATAAATAATCTTCCATATTCATCTTCCATAACTGGTGGTTTTGGCCATTATATTTCTCGACCCTAAACTTTCCATCTTCCGTCATTTATCCCACTCGAACTAGGAACCATCTTTTCTTGCGAGTTTCATTTCTCTTTGATACTAATTGTTAGAAAAATAGGATCGTGGAGCAATAAAATAAAAAAAATGTGGAAATAAAACATAGAAGATACACAATGAAATAGAGAAACAGATATGCATGGTTCACCCAGTGTGGGATACGTCCACCAGATAAATTGCCAGGTCCTTCCTTTTTATTATCCAACAAATGAAGGGATACAACCTACTACACAATCTTTGTAACTTCCTCTTCTTTCTCTCACAATCTCCTCTCTCAAAATAGAATATTTGCAATGATGCATACCCGCAATACATTTCCCTCATAAAAGAGGGTTTCCTTCTAAGGAAAAAAACCCTTACATAATTTCTACCGTTAGATCTACGAACTTATAATGAATGACCTAGATTACTATGAGATTATAATATAGTCTGTCTTATTACAATAACCCCCTACAAGCCCCCCCTACAACTTCCCTATGTGGAGGGGTGTACAATATTCCGTGGTGTATAGTCCTTATGGGGTATAAAAATATATGAAAAACAAGGACCTATGAAAGAGGAAGATAATCACGATCCACAACCAACATGGTGTAAACATGATGATGTTGAGTACTTGTGTACAGTTAGAGCTTGGTGGTTCCGAGAAAGAGACAAGTTCTGGAAATTACCTAGAGAAGGTTCTTGACATTTTTAGTTTCTTGTGGAATAAATTGTTTGGCTTGGAGGTGACCAAAGTTAGTAGTTTGTGGCTGCTCTAATCTATAGTTAGGAGGAGTTGGACTCTATCCTCAATTTTTCCAAGTAATGTTTTTTGGTTTAGAGGCTAAATAAACCAAAGGCCAAAGTTCTATCAACATTCTCGGGTTTATTAATCATCATCATTTTGATTATCGAATTCCCATGTTTTTTGGGTGAAGAAGGATGGCTCGACGACATCGAGCGAGGAAGGATTTCTCATTCGCATTGGATCAACGACAATCTCACTGATGGAGAAGGAGTGGGAATTAGTAATTATTGTTTTGAGTTCCTCTTGTTCTTCCCACGCCTTCTCTTTAGAAGGATTTAGATCTTATGCAAATTAATCTCGATATCAGTCTATAACCCAAAGGGATGCCGAATAAAATGCTAACTTTTCTACTAGAGATTCAAAAGCTCAATATGCACCTCTATCCTCCCTTGGAGGTGTCAGAAAACCAAGATCACGGAGCAATAAAATAAAAACAAATGCAGAAATAAAACACAGACTATAAACAATACAATAGAGACACATATATACGTGGTTCACACAGTGTGGGCTACGTCCACCAAATAAATTGCTAGGTGATTCATTTTTATTACCCAACAAATGAAGGTATACAACCTAGAACACACTCATTGTAACTTCCTTTTATTTCTCTCACAATATCCTCTCTCAAAATACAATATTCGCAATAAGTCCAGAGATGCAATACATTTCCCTCATAAAAGAGGGTTTCCTTGTAAAGAAAAAAACCCTAACATAACTTCTACCATCAGATATGCGACCTTATAATGAACAGTCCAAATTTACTATGAAATTACAATATAAATTTACAAGGCAATTTTTCCTTTAGGGGTTTGCTTGCTCCGAGACCCCCCCGACCCCCTAGACCCTGCAGGGGGGGAAATCCCCCCCTGCAATTCCCCCACGTGGAGGGGTGGGTGTAAAGTCTTCATGGGATATAAACACGACTGAAAACAAAAACCTATGAATCAAGAAGATAATAAGGCTCCACAACCAATAGGAGGATATGAAATTGTGTAATGGGAAATTGGAACTATATAAGAATCCACTGGCATAATCAATAGCTACCTTCTCTCATCCTACCACCCTTGCTTTTGTAACAACCGTTGACTCAACCTTGTGCTCACCTGTTGCATTTTCCTCAGTCTCTATAGCTTTCACCCTGACCATTGGATATGGGACTGAGCACAGAGACACCTTTGCCTTAACAACAACTTCTGCGTCAATTGCTTATGGATAAATGGGATTTCTAACTAGCATAGATGGAGGATTATATAATCTAAACATGGTCCACTGACTCTCCTTACAAAGGATCATATTGGATTTTGTGGTGTGGGCACAAGGAGAGGTAAATGTGATAATCAGTAGGTGCTTCTTACTTGTATGTAGCTACTACTTCATTAGCCTACACTGGGGTTGAAACGCTAATGTACGTCTTCTCCTCGATGGAGACAAAAAATTTGATTGGAATAGAAATGGGTCGACGAGATGTTATTTCATCATTGGCTAGGGTGAGTCCCACAGTGCATGTCCTTCCTAGGTGGCTAAGGATTATCCTATAGTTCAGGTGGCTAGGGTTTATTAGCCTGCGACGATTTGGACTATGAGAGTGGTTCACGTTGCTCATGTGGTTTGGGATGTTATCAATGTTGTTGTAGGTGGCTCATGCTATTGTCATAGTTCGTTATGTTTAGGGATGTTGGTTCGGTTTGGGAAGCTTGCGATGTTATTTGAGCAATTCAGGATGTTCCTACTAGAAGGTGTGACCTTATGTTGTTCTTTGTGCTTGACCTGATGAGTTTTCTGTGAATAGGGGATGCAATTACTATTTTTCATCCGATCAGATCTAACGTTCTTCTACACAGATTGCTTGATACTAAGATCCCAATGAGCGTGTTGATCCATATCTAGTAACATATCTAGAGCTAGTGACAAATTAAGTTTTTCTGGTTTAATAAGCACCACCATCAGTTGAAACTATTGATCCAATTGATCCAGTATAATAGGAATTTTATTGAATTGAATAAGAACCAGTTGGAGGTGAATCAACATCTCTCCCAACGTACCTTCTAATTCCATCTTCTTTCCCATATTTCCTAGCACCCCTTCTCGGTTGAGAACCATAGCCCGTTCTAGATCGATTACTAGGTAAACCATAAGCAGTTACAGAGGTAGATCCAAATACAGATGAGGATATAATTTACCTTGTTGAATCAAAACCCCTTTAAGAAGACGTTTCAAATCTTGTTTGAGAGCTATTTCCGTTAGTCAACACCGAGTGTCTACTCCTCCTATCATATTGCCCCCACTTGGCATAACCATAGAGATAGAGGAAACCAACCTTGGATAAGGGTAGACACATAAAATCCCTCATATAAGATGTCATTATTGATTTATAGGTGTGATTTTGTCATATGGGTAGCCTACAATGTAGGTCCTAATAATGTATCTTTTTATTGGAAAATGATCAACTCGGTGGATCATGTAGCTTAGGACACAAAGAAGTAGAAACGACTATAAGGGGATACACAGTAGTTGGTGTGTAACGACTACTTCGTTAGTGACGGATGATATTAATTGATGCTTCTCTTTAGCCGTGGGGTAATAAACTTTCTTTCATACGGGATCAACTGATAACATTGGATCTCAATCTCGATCAACTGGACTTAAGACTAAGACTTGAGACGAAGATTGGAACGGATTCAATTGGATAAGGATTAACCGGTCTCTAAATATGAAATCTTTCGCCCCTTTTTACCCATTTATCAACATAAATTTTGTATATAATAAATAGTCATATCCAAGATGTTACATCAACTCGTCCACACACAAACCTCCATCTGCCTCTGAATCAGACAATTCTACACGCAAACAAGCAATTTTATCACTAGCACACAATTGAATTTATTGAACGTTGGTAGACCAATGATAAGCCACCTTCTCTTATACCTATAGGCTATATTATATATGGACCGGAATTTGATAGGGGCTAGATTATATCCCAATTACTATGGTAGAAGATATTTAGCATTGCCTCCCCTTAAGTGTCTAACCTTTCCTCTCAGGAATCGCATCACGTTCCAGGAATCACCCGATCAACTCTTTCTAGACATTATCTCTATGTGTTTTTGCTCGGACAGTGCCAAGCTAAGCTCATCTCGAATAACCGACACATACCTCCTAGTCGCAGCCGTTACACTCATCAATCATTGACCAAGTTTCATGTGAACTAGTTTCTCTCATAGAGGCAGATACATATGCAATTTGTTCCCGAGTTCAAAGGGAAAGGCAATTGGACGAGTGATATATTCTTCATTTGCAAATTAAGATGTATTTAATTGAGTTTAACCCCACAATCGAACTTGAAGGATATGGAAACTAGAGAGGAAGCAGAGTCCGCTAGATCCTTTACGGCAACGCGACCTGTGGCAGATCAAGTGTTATAACACATATCTCTTCCTATTCGAGAAGAAAATCACGCATAAATGGGAGTAGTCGTTTTAGAGCTAGTAGCCTAGGTTTATCTCATTGACCCAGGACTAGTTTAGGAAGAATCCTCATTTGCATAAGGATCGTAATAAACTGACTCGTCCAAATTTGAATCTGATTACTTGTGATTCTAAAAGCATTAAGAGAAGCTTTCCAAGATCACCATACTTTTGTTGAGTTAAGAGGTTAGGAAGGTTGGTAGTGTGATCAATATTTTGAAAATGTGATCAATATGATCAATACTTTTGTTGAATTAAGAAGTTAAGAAGATTCATACTAATATATTGCTGGAAATACCGATGTGAAAGTAGAAATAATCATGAATTCTTAATTAGTTCATTAAAATTAATATTTGCATAGGAAGAACAAACATAAAAATAATCAAAAAATTCTTAGTGAAATCATTCTTTAAAGAGGAGGCTTAAATACTCATATTGCAATATTTTCATTTTTAATTAGGAGGCAAATAATATAACAAAAGTAATCTTTGGATATGGTTTGAAACCTAGTAAGGTAATAATTCTTGGTTAAGGATTATATGTATTATAAACCCTTTTAAACAAAGAGCATTTTCTTGTTATATAGATAAAATAAAAATAGCATGCATGGTATTGGTTAAATGATAACTGTTATATTAAAAACATTATATAGCTACAAAATCAAATTGGACATTGTATCACTTTATTCAATAGAAAACAAGAGAAACTACCACACATATATTATGAAAATAAAAAATAAACATTTTTCATAACCCTTAAACGAAACAATATTGACACCTAGTGACACCTAATATGCTTTTATATTTATTCTAATACTCCCTTTTAATTCAGAAATGTATTTTCTACAAATTTGAAATTTTGTTTTTCCAAGAGACTTTGTAAAGATGTCTACTACATTATCATTGTATTACAATATGCCAAGCCAATTTCTTTTGAGTGTATCTTGTCTCTTACAAAATCATGATGTGTCACAATATGATTTGGTTTGATATGATACATTGGATTGTTTCTTATTTTCACTGAACTTTGGTTATCTCATTTGATAACTGTTGGTACTTTTTGTTTTTTTCCTGGTGGCACTCCATAAATCTTTGTACTTAGATTCAATGGATGAAAAAGAAAGAGTTGGTTTCTTCTTGCTTCTCCATGACATGATCTTGGATCCAATTTTGAATGCATAGTGTGTTGTTGACCGTCTATCTTCAAGATATCCTACCCAATATGAATATGAATAATATTTCAACTGAACATTAAAACAATCAAGTTATTTAATACCAAAATTAACACACCCTTTAAAATATCAAAGGACTATCTTTGCTCATTTCCACTTTCATGAGGCTTAACCATGAATTGACTAAGTATACTAACTCAATATGCAATATCTAACCTAGTTGTAGTGAGATAATTCATAATTCCCACCAAGTGTCGATACAAGGTACCATCCATTTCGTTAGTTTCATCATCACTAATGAGTTTAATATTATGCTCTAATGAATTAGAAACTAGTTTACATTCACTCATGTTAAACCTCCATTTTATCCTTGCTTTGTGTGATCAGTGTCTTACAATATTCTCTCCATACCTCAAGGCCTAAAAAATAATGCAAATAAAATCATTATTCTCAAATTCCTATGACAAAAACCTTTTGATTTCTTCAATAAACCAATTAGAATTTTATGTTATGATGAGATCATCCACATGTAAAGAAATAAAAGCAACATGAGCAATTCCATCATTCATTATATAAATATTTGAATCACGTAAATACATTCAATAAATTCTTGTTGAAAGAAGAAAGTATCATTTTTCATATACCATGTGTTTAAGTCCATACAATTCCTTCTTTAACCTACAAACAAGATACTCAATTTGCTCTGGTTACACTAGATAAATCATCCATTCAAAAAAGCTAACTTAACATCCAACTAATGTAGTTTTCAATTATACATAGTAGTCATTGCAATGATTAATCTAATGGTATTCATCTTAGATACAGATGCAAAAGTATCTTCATAAAATGTCTTTTTGTGAATAACCCTTTGCAACGGATCTAGTTTTTTACTTGTTTTGCAACGGATCTAGTTGTTTACTTGTTACCTGGAAAGGCTTATACCTATTGGAGATGGGCACATTTAATGATATTTTAATCTACAATCTTAATCTAATGGCTAGCATTTGAAGATGCTGGCATATTCTTGGTCGTCTTCCTAAATCAATGAATAAAATTTAATCTTCATAACTTCCTTGCATTTTTAAATACATGCATTAACATTTACTTTTTCACATTTACTTAATCATATTAAAAAATTACTCTTTAATCATTTGATATCCACGCTTAGATAACTAACAAACTTACTTGAGATTAAATATTTACTTCAACATTAACCTTTTATCTTTTTACATTTCCGCCAAATTTGGCCACATCTCCCATACAGCTACAGACGCTACCATATTGGTCGGTTCGCTCATATTATGTTAACTTTGCATGCTGTTTAATTATGAAATCACCATCCAATTTTTGTGATCCTAGAATCCCAAAAAACTCTAGGAACAGTGGGGTAATCTCATTGAAGCAAATGCCGAGGGCTCATGATTTTATAGATTTAATCTGGATTCCTTTCCATTAAATGGCATTGTTTAGACTGATCAATCAAGTTTTTCTTGAAGAGTTCCCGATGAGAGCCTAAATGTTGCCATTCTGTGTGATCCATCTAGCATAGTGTGCCTTGAATATTTGGATTCTCTGAGTAACTACGTACACACTTTCCATTTGTTTGTTTTTTAAAAATAATGTGGAATTAATAGTTAAAATCTGATTTTCTCATATACAGGAAGATGGCATAATACAATCTAAAGAAGATGATGTCTGATTGTTATATTTTAATGGAGAAGAAATAACCCAACTTTTGGCTCGCGACAATGTTTTGGACGGCTTCAATCATCGCGTGCATTCTTCGGCTTGCCATGGCATCCATAAGAACCAGCAAGCTAATAATGATCATATTGGTGGCACTTCCAAATATGATTTAATAATTATGTTATCGTGATTTTAAAAATTCGATTTCCGATTGCAATTTAGGTGGTAGATTTAAATTCTCAATTTCCACTGACAATTGCAATTCATGTGATAGATTTAAATCTGTGAAACAATGGTCTCGCGAATGGGAAATAGCTTTCTCGTGCGTGAATTGAAATTCATTTGATAGTTTTAAATATGTGAAACAATTGTCTCTCTAATTGAAAATAACTTTCTCCTTAGTGAATTCGGTTAAAGACATCTTTTTAAGTATTTTATTGAAAGACTACAAAACAATCTTGAATTTTTTTTTTTTTTTTTATTACTTTGAGAGAATCAAAGTGATAAGAATCTTTACATTAAAATATGGAAAAGATTTTAAGTTGATAGATAAGAAGACGGTTGAGCGATCCAATATGAAATAATTTCTTAATATGATTAGGTAAATGTTAAAAAGTAAACACATTAACACATACATTCAAAAATACAAGGAAGTTATGAAAAGTAAATCACATTCATTGATTGAGGCTCACATATAATATATGTGAGTCTAGCTCACATATATTATATGTGATGTGAGTCGAGCTCACATATATTATATGTGATGTGAGTCCGAGGCTCACATATAATATATGTGAGTTATTATATGTGAGCCTCGCTCACACACACACACACACACACAGATATATATAT
>ML799911.1:134085-159826 GCA_009831015.1 Picea engelmannii | reverse complement strand
ATAAAATCAATGAAAAGTATATAAACATTATATATGGATGTATAATGTTCATAGTTTTTATCATGGTGCAATGTATACATTCTATGATCTATGTGTGGTGTATTTAAATGTCTTTATAACAATAATAAATCATCATCTACAAATTTAAAGTTATTTTGTCCATCAATGTCCTTATAATGAGTATAAGTTGTTATCTCCAAAGTATAAAGAAAGTAAAAATTTCTCATCTTTTCATTAGTTCAAATTTCCTATATTTATGACAAAGGAAAGAGTTTTTTAGATTTTTTTTTAAAACACTGTTTTGTAATGTTTTGAACACAAACTAACCTTGTCATCTCACGAACATAACCCCACATTGCAATTTGACAAAACAAACTAGATGTTGCAATGTGACGATGATAGTAATGTTGTAATGTGACAAACTTAATAACGTTGCAATGTGTCGAACATAGAAACATTACAATTTGACAAGCACAGTAACATCGCTACATGGCAATCATAAATAAACATCGCAATGTGACAAAAAATTACGCCTTTAGCACAATGTGACAAACATATCCTCACATTGCAATGTGACATGCATATCCTGACATCAAAATGTGATAAGCATTTCCAAAACATCGCAATATGACGAACATAACCCATTGTTGCAATGTGACATCATTTCCATTTTTCTTTTAAAATTGGGGAAAAGTTCCTTTTATTAATGTTTCGAACACAAACTAACCTTCTCATGTGATGAACATAACCCCACGTTGCAATCTGATGAAAAAAATTGGATGTTGCAACATGACGATGATAATTATGTTGCAATGTTATAAACATAGTAACATCACAATTTGACGAACATAGTAACATTGCAATTTGACAAACATAGTAACGTGATTATGTGATGATCATCAATAGATGTCACAATCTGGTGAACATAACCCTGTCATCACAATGTGAGGAACATATCCTCACATTCCAATGTGACACACATATTCTAATGTCACATTGTGACAAACATTTCCAAATGTCGTAACACGACGAACATAACCCATTGTTGTAATGTGATGTACACAACCCAATGTCACAATGTCATAAGCAGATGCCAAAATTACAATGAGAAAAACATTTCTCAACATCCTAATGTGATGAACATAAGTCATTGTCATAATGTTGCAATGCGACGAACATAGTAACGTTTCAATTTGACGAACAAAGTAACATTGCAATTTCACATAATAATGTCATTGTGTGATGATCACAAATATATGTTGAAATGTGGCAAACATATCCCTATCATCGTAATGTCATGAACATGTTCTTACGTTGTAATGTGATGCACATATCCTTACGTCACACTATGATAAACGTTTCCAAACGTTGCAATATGATGAACATAACCCATTCTCGCAATGTGATGTACACAACCCAATGTCATAATGTCACAAACTTACGCCAACATTGTAATGAGACGAACATAACCCACTGTGAGAATGTGACAAACCTTTCATAATTCCATTATGTGACAAATAAAAACCATCTGCAACAATCTAATGACCATGACCTTACGATGTTATGTGACGAACAAAACCTGATGTCACAATGTGACAAACAAAAACCTGATCAACATTGCAATGTGATAGTGCCATAGTAAACCATGGTTAAACATAATCAACATGGCCCATCATAATTAGCTCCACATGGTCCACAGAGGTCAACCATGGGTATGGTTAACCATAGTTAACCCCGATTAATCATACATGACCATGGGCATGGTCAACCATACTCAACCATGATCAACAATACTCAACTTTGGTCCATGTCAAGCTCAACCATGGTTAACCATATTCAGCCACACTCTTGGTCATGGTCAAAAATAGTTAACCATAGTTCAGGTAGTGGTCAACCATAATCGTAGTTAAGGTGAAACATGGTGAATGTCATCGATAGTCATGGTCAACCTGCATGGTCATGGCCACCCATGGTCATCTATGGACCAAAACTATCAAACATGGCCAGTCATTATCAACTATGATCAATGATAGTCAACCATGGTCATGGTCAACCAAGGTCAACCACGGTCATGGTCAACCATAGTCAACTATAGTAAACCAAAGTCAACCAAGGTATACCAAATTCAACCATGGTCCTTGTTAGTGTCATGGATAACAATTGTTAATAATGGTTAACCATTGTCAACATCTTCAACCATTGTCAAGGTCATCCACATTCAACCATGGTCATGTTGAACCATGGTCAACTATACTAAACAAAAGTCAACCAAGGTCTACATAAGTTAACCATGGCCATGGTCAACCATAATTAACCATTGTCAACTATAATAAACAAAAGTCAACCAAGGTCTACATAAGTTAACCGTGGCCATGGTCAACCATAATTAACCATGGTCAACTATAATAAACAAAATTCAACCAAGGTCTACATAAGTTAACCATGGCCATGGTCAACCATAATTAACCATGGTCATGCTAAACCAAGGTCAACCACAAGTAATTATGGTCATGGTCAACGAAGGTTAACCATAATTAACTATGGTCATGGTCAAGCAAGATGATGGTCAACCATATTTAACCAGGATAAACCATGGTAAACAAAAGTGAGCCATGGTCTTCATCAATGTCAACCACACTCTTGGGAAACGATGATCATCCATGGTCAACCATAGTAAACCAAAGTGAACGATGATATTGGTTTATGTAATAATGTAATAATGTATTATTGATTTATTTTTACTTTATTAACAATGTATTAATGTTTTAGTAATATGTTAATTAATCATACTTAAATAATTTATTACTCTATTAATACTTTAATAATGTATTATTAATGTATTTCTTTATTATTATTTTATTAGTGTATTATTACTTTACTAATATATTGATATAATACATGTATTAATACTTTAGAAATCTATTAATTAATACATTAATACTTTAACACATTCATGTATTTATGTATTAAGAACATAAATGCACTGTACTGTTAATAAATTATTATTGTTATTAATTTATTATTACTTTATTTATGTTTTAGCATTTTATTAAAGTATTAATTAATATTATATATATGTTTTAAAGGATTATTGTAATAATGTATTATTATTGTATTAATTGATTAATGTATTAGATTATTTATGTTTTAATGTAATGTGTTAATATTTTAATTTATATATTATTAATATTTTAATATCTATTTAATTTATTTATTAATTAAATTATAATTAATTAATATATTAATTAACTTTCAATTAATTAATAAATTAATACTTATTTTCTAATGAATTATAAATGTATTTTTACTTTATTTATGAATTACTAATACTTTATTACTTTAATCTATTATTGTATTTTTTATTCTTTAATATTTTATTAATGTATGAATGTTTTATTAATGTATTAATTAATAATACTTTAAGATTTATTAATTAATTTCATATTTTATTAATGCATTAATTAATTAACTAATATTTTAGAGGACTAATGTAATTATGTATTATTAATATATTAATATTTGATTTATGAATAAATGTATTAAAATTTTTATTAATGTATATTTAATTTATTATTTTAATGTTTTTTTTTTTTAATTTTATGTATTACTCTATTATTATATTATTAATGTATAAGTATTGTATTAATTATTTAACCATTAATTAAATGTATTAATTTATAATTAGTTAATTAATTGATGCAATACATTATTAAGGTATTTATTAATTAACTTGTTACATTAATACATTACATTATACATTAATGTATAGATACTCATTAAATTAAGTTATTCATTAACTAATACAATAATACTTTAACATAGTAATGTACTTATGTATTGATGGATTAATTAATAGATCATTAATATATTAATTAATAGATTAATACTTTAGTACATTTATGTAATATCACATTAATGTATCCATACATTACTAATATATTTTTGTATTATTAATGTATTACTTTAGTGATGTATTAATATTTTATTAATTTATTAATATTATACTAATGTATTGATATTTTAATGATGTTTTACTTTATTATTTAATATATTATTTTATTAATTAATAGGTTACATTAATACATTGCATTAATGTATTAATGTAATGTATTAAAACTTATTATTATACATTACATTAATGTAATAATTAATTAATACATTAACTACGGTCCCCCACTCATGTCGATAGTCAACTAGTAACAAATACTTTGTAAAAGTGGTTGATATATGTAGATCGACATCATTTATTCACCTTTCCAAATTACTGGCGTTGATCGGCATATATCAACCACTTTTATAAAGTGGTTGTTGCTAGTCTATACCACCATCAATTTTAAATTTAGACTTGAATAACCATTTTGAACCCATAGAGACTTTATTTTCATGTAGTTCTATTTTGATTCTCATGTTTCATTTTCCATTATAGAATCATATTCTATTTTCATGGCATTCATCCATAATCTATGGTCTTTATCTTGCTCAAAATATAAAGGCTCCACTACATTCATAACTTGAGTAATTAATGCATAATATTTATAATCCCTTTTTGGTGAACTCTCACTACTTGAAGTGTCCATGTTGCTTAAATCTTCATCTTGAACCCGTTTAATGTCTTCTTCTTCTTTGAAACTTTCATCATTGTCATTAGGAAGATGCCATACACCATGACTATCTTCGTTTAGACCTTCATCTACAATTTCATGAAATAATACATCTCTTCTTACAAAAATATTATGAGTAATGGAATCATACATTTTATATTCTTTGTGATCAGTACAATAACCAATAAAAATGAATTTGATTTCCTTGACATAAAGCAAGTTATCCTATCTTTTTAGGAACATGAGAAAATTTTTTGTTTCCAAAAATTCTTAAACGACTTACTATTGGTTTAAAGCCATAAAATGATTGAAAAGGTGTTTTATGATTGAGACTCTTTGTAGGGCTTCTATTTTTCAAATATATAGCACTATTATTTTCTTCAACCCAAAAACCATTAGAAATATACATACCTTTTGTCATGCTCCAAGCATGTTTTACCAATGTTTTGTTCTTCCTATCAGCTACTCTATTATGTGTCACTATATATTGTTGTAACTTGTTATATCCCATTGTCTTTGCAATATTTGAAAAAATCCCATGATGTCTATTCTCCTACTTGATGTACTTGCTTGTTTACTCTTCAACCAAGTTTTTAAATTCTTTAAAATACTAAAAAAATCACTTGTATTTTTTATAAAATAGACAAAGGTATATCTAGTTGTATTATCAATAAAGTTAAGAAAATGATATTATCCACTAAGAGGATTTGTTTGCATATGACCACACACATCTGTATGCACTAGCTCAATAATTTATAGTTTACTGTGATCTTTATGTGTAGGAAACTCCTCCCTTTGTTGTTTACCTACTCCACACCCCTCACATGTTGTTCATTCTTAATATTTGAAAGACGCTCACCCATTTCTTGCTTCTGATGTAACATCAAATCATTATGATTATGGTGACCACACCTTTGATAACATAATTCTTCTTGTGACATAATTGCCTTGTCAGCTTGATGATTATTCCTTTTGACATCAAACTTGTACACTCATCCAACTCTGACCCCTTTTGCTACAACTTTGTAGTCATCATGTACATCCTTCACAAAATACTGTGAATTAACAAATTCAACTTTTAAATATTGATAAGCAATACTAGAAATTGAAATTAAATTATTTATAATTCAAGGAACATGCATCACATTCTACATTTGTTTCTCTTAATCATTAGGTTATGTAACACAAATAACTCCATAACCTTTAATTTGATGTGATCTATCATCTCCTAGATAGATATTATAACCATTATTGATCTCATGATAAATTTCAAACCAATCACTATTGCATGGCATATGAATTGAAGCACACATCAAAAATACAAATTTGAGATTTTTGAAATCATTTCTTATTGCATAATTCTCTAAATTCCTTCTATATTTAGATTTATCAAATTTCCTATTCCTATAGTACTTAGCAAGATGTTGAAACCTAAAATTTCCTATTCCTATAGTACTTAGCAAGATGTTGAAACCTAATACAATAGAAGCATTCATAGTTCATCTTTACATTCCTGTCTCTTCTTGGTGGTGCCTTACCTTGTTGTGATTTTCCATGTGCCTTATCTTCTTTGTTTCTATCCCATGGCTTTGCTTTGAGTGATTGTTTCCCTTTGGCTACCACATTTGATATCATCTAGAATACCATTCAAAGTTACACTTACTATATCTATGTTGAAATCTTCTCACAAGTATCACCAAAATTAACTTTAATCTCTTTAATTCTAGAAAGTTATTGATATTTTTTGTTTACTCAATGAGAGAACTTTAATTGACAAAACTTTTCTCTTTAAAAATAAATACTAGATTTGTATTAGTTGTTTCATACAAACCTTTGAGGGTGTCTCGATTTTCCTTAGATGTATTACAATCCTTTATATCTGGAATAATGTTGTCATTGACGGACATTCTCAATGGTACTTTTTCCTTGGTCTTTTTTTTTTCTTATCCATTGTGTTTGTGGGGTTGTAGGTTCAGTGTTTTTTTCAAAATGCAATAGTCCAAATTTTCAAAAAATTTTCCGTCTAACTTACTTGATTTATTAAGATACGAATCAACTAATGGATTTTCCATCTTGCACACAAAAAAAAATATTGTTGCAACTACAAATTGATCATTTCTGCAAATTAAATTACCTTCATCCTTTCTAGTTGCTCTCACTGTGGGGCTGCAATCTCCAAAGATTGTCATTGCAATATGTGTGCAAAGTCTAAGATGTCAAACGAAGCTCCATATTGTAGTTGAATCGACTATGTTGCATACTAACAAAGTCGCATAACATGTGGCTAACGTCGATAGACGATTATAGCGAGTGACCCTAGGGGGTGCTTGGAGTTACCGAGTGACCATTATCTATGTGGTTGTGCTAATCAAAACAGGGAGACCAATTATTCTTAAAACTTCTGTTTAAATAATAAACAGGAAAACCGTCGTACTGTACACGTATTCATGAACCATTATTATATCATCGATGATTGAACGCTGTCGTTTCCCGTGGCAAGATGCCACTCTCGTTGCAGATATACAGAAACTATGCATGTTTATGGTTTCATTCAGTATTGAATTTGATTAGCGAAATGATTATCATAAAGTATATTTACAGTGAATTATGGTTTAAATGTTTAGTTATTCATCTCGATGGTTTTTCAAATTTTCAACCTGATTTTCCCATAAGTTATGCGATGAAACGTGGATTCCTGAGTCCAGTCCATTAATAAATATGTACATGTAACATTTTTGGTCATTGTATTTTGTTTTGATGATTCATTGTTCTTCTTTAAATATCTTAAAGTCTATGTACAATTTGCGATGAAACGTGGATTCCTGAGTCCATTAATAAATATGCACATGTAACATTTTTGGTCACTGTATATTTGTTTTGATGATTCATTGTTCTTCTTTAAAAATCTTAAAGTCTATGTACAATTTGAAAGGAAAGGTTGTGGACAGAGAACCGCTCATTCAATAAGCGGGCAGCGATGCAGATGGGTTGTCTTTCCTAACATCGCCGTACATGATCAAAATTTTGAAGGATAGACATTTTCGTTGTGCTGTGAATGAGCTAATCACATGCATTATAATAATTATAAAAATATATTAAGAAAATAATAAAATTCACAAATAATCAAAACATTATACATATTTCATAATTTCATAAAAGTTAAATAAAATAAAACACATTCACATATATTCTCTAACCCTAACTTTACAACCCTAACCTTAATAAGAATAACACATAACTCTAAAACCCTTACCCTCGTACGAATATTCTCTAACCCTAACTCTACCACCCTAACTTTAATAAGAATAACACATAACTCTAAAACCCTTACCCTAGTACTGTAACCCTCAGCTTCTCACTCATTTGATCTTCAAGACTGAGAGACTTGAATTCATTGTTCTTATACTTCACTTCTCCAAGACCGAGAGACTTGAATTCATTGTTCTTGTACTTCATCTCTCCATTAACCGAACTTGCTAAGTTCACTTTCTGTCTCCTAGCTTTCCTTTCCACTCATTTAAAGTATAAATGTTTCAGATCATCATTCATGCACTTGCACTATTGACAATTTTGACAATTTCTGCTCACCAGGGCTTCCATGAGAAAAGATGTCAATTATTGATGCATTCTATGAACATGTCTCCGTCTGTCTGATTTCTGCTTTCGACTATCTGTCAGTGTCTAGAAGAGCAGTTTAGATACGGAATGTCCTCAACATTCAAGTATACAAGGTGACTTCAAATAAAAACAGTTGTTCTTGAAACTGGGGCTGCCAGCTTATATCAAGATACAAGAGTTCCTATTTTACATAAACACGTAAACATATAAAAACATTATGCACACCACCCACATTGATAGATATATATAAGTGAAAAGACAGGACAGACCATCTACGGTGGTTTCCACGAGTAGCATTCTTGTTGTTTGTTATTCTTCACACACAACATCGCTTTGGCAATCAACAACCAACGGACATCCAATTGCTAACTGCTCCCGCAAACTGATATGACTTCGTAATGGTTGATCTTGGTGAATCTCTCAGACTTGGCTATAGCCTGCATCCTCCCTTCGCAGTGGTAGAAACACCGAACAACATTCCATGACATCTTACATCCTTCGTCTACAGCAGCAGCAATGATCCACGGATCCTCCAGTAATTTTTGGACAGCAAATTTGAGTTTTGATGTGGGTTGTCAGCTCGACTCCAGCTTGGATGGCCACGATCCAAGTGATATCTTTGAAATCGGTCGTGATTCCTCTGTAGATCTGATATGCAAAGATCGTTGCATCTTTTCAATGGCGGTTTCTACAGCGCATTCAAAAAAATCTCTTTCACATGTTAGTTTCTTGTTTCAATGTCAAGCATGTATTCGGTGAAGGCTCTATTCAAGTTCAACACATCGCGACCTTTTCAACTTTTTATAATCGCATCTTCAAAGGCGACTCTTTAATCGACTTCTATTCCTTGAAAAGCAGATGACCACGGATGCAGAGACTCCTTCTTGCACATGACGATGTCTTCGAATTCTATTTCATGGACTCAACGCACAGATGTCAAATGCACAATCGGTATAGTAAAAATGCCTCTCACCTCACTGCTATGTTACGCGTTACGCATGGAAAATAACAGTGGCAATGATCCCTCATGGAAATGAAAAGTGGCAGTGATCCCTTAATTCCAGTAGTCGATTTATGTATTTGATTCTCCAGCGATTTGATAGCATTCAACTTAGCTTAATAAACAAAATAGTGGTGTCTTCTTTCACCCACACAGTAGTAGCAATGACTATCAAATAGAACCTTATTTACGCACTTCAATACACAGTGTTCCTCTTAAATTTAACACTGATGCCTGAAATCCTTTAACAGGCTCTGATACCAAATTGGAATTCATGACAGCATCCAGACATGAATAACACACACAGAAATAATTTCTATTCCACTCTTGGAAGGGAGAGGTTGAGAGAATTTCTCAACATCCTCCAGCTAACCAAATCCAATCCCTGAACTCTAATAGTGACATTAATTAAGCATTATCTCTAACAATAAGCCTATTAAATATTACCATTTCCAATTATAAAATTTTGTTGACAAGAATTCTGGCAATGATTTCAGATAACAAAAAAAATTATTATGAGAACATCTGCCACGATCTTACCTCTTCCACATATTCATATCATTTACCAAATTTTTTATAGTGAATAAACCCAGCAATCTGGTCTCTATGCATAATTTTCTACAACGATTAGATAATGAGAGTGGGTGGCTCCACCTCTTCAGTACTAACGTTCTTCCATTCTCTGCCGAACTCTGCAGGCTGCAACGTCAATAATGGATGAAACTCTACCAACCAAAAAAACCGTTGACAAATCTGACGCTCTCTTCACCTTTGATTAACACACAAAAAGCTCTTCGGTAGCAGGTTTCCACACGGTGGATCCTCTTTTCGCCAAATGATTGTCTTTCACTCCTCCATGTGTGAAACAACTTTATCATGCACTGGATGATTGAGTTCTGATACCAAATTAAAATACACCACAAAGTTAGAAAACAAAGATCCAAACTCATCTACTTCTACTTGAGGGAATTCTCTCACACTTTCTCAATATTTTTGTTGAAACATATGACATTTATAGGAGGTATTTCAATATTTTTGTTTAAAGGATATATTTTGTTGTGACATTTTCCCGAATCTATATATGTTGTGTTGTTTTTTATTAATATATATGTGTTGTGTGATTTTGATTAATATAGAAGATTAACATCTAATAATACTTAATTTGGGGTTTCATACACCAATTTAATGTTTAATTTTACAATAACCTTAAAAATAAATTATTATTAATAATATGTAAATTTATTAATATGTTTCTAAATTTATTATAGCTTAGTATTTTAATACTACATTAAAAATAAAATTAGATAAGTAAATTAAAAATAAAATTAGACAAGTAAATTGTACATTATTATATTTATAAATTGATTTTAAGAGATGAATGGTCCTTTGTCATTAAAAATTTCCCTTAAATTGTTCCTACCCTACTATATTTATTCATGGTAATAGTTGTATTTTTTTTTTGTGTGTTACTTATTAATTTGTACACATAACCTTGAATTGTGATTGTAGTTTGCAACATTGGATTGGTATTTATAATATTGGCATGTTTGTGAATCCAAACAATTTCGGTTACTCTAATACTTTCTGTTATTAAATTTTTATAAATTCATCTCCAAACAAGTTAGGTTACTCTAATATTTTTTCTTATTTAATTTTTATAATTAGTGTTAAATTTAGTTTTTTAACTTTTTAGTGTTAAATTGTCTAAATTTTGTTAATTTTATAAAGACTTCTAAATTTTGTTTTTCTTTAAAGTTTATGGTTTTAAAAAATATGAGAAAATTATTTATATGTGAAATTCATTTTATATTTTTTACAATATCAACTTTTAACCATCTTTTAGTTTTATTTTAATTACATTAATAAAATTTAAACTAAGCAAATTAAAAAAAATTAATATGAGTTAAATTAAATTAGTTTTTACTGAAGGATTTCAATTATGATGTAAATATGAATGAAGAATTTTAACAAAGAACTTTATAATTTCATTGAATTTGAATAGTGAAGGAAGTTAAAATTTGAAAAAGTGGTTTAGTAAATCATGTTTATATGTTTTTTTTCCTATTTGTTTTGTTATTTTCAATATGAACACTTCACCATACATTTTAAAGCCTATGTTTGTTAAGGGGAGGACTAACAAATTCATTTTAGAGAGTTTTTATGAACATATAGAATTATTAGAGAGTAAGGAGAGAAGATAAAATTCAAACAAAATTAGAGGTAATGCCTGATAACAAATTTAGATTGTTACAAGATAATATTCCGACTAGATAATATAATATGGAGGCTAGAATACAAGAAATGGAAAACAAAAACAGTGAACCCAAGGAGAAGAGGTAGAAGAAAATCTCAACATGAGACATAGGATTAAAGAACTAGAAGAAAAATTGACTAACAACTTGGCCCTAATTAGTTTGGAAAATAGATTTCATATCAAACCCATCAAAGAAATGAATAATTCAATCAATAATGAGCATAAAAACAAAACCTTGAACCTATAATTTTTTGTATAAAAGAACAACAAGATGAGGACAAGCTAGCAATAGTAAATGAACTAAAAAATAAATCAGAAATTGAAACAACTTAAATCATAGAAGAAAGAGGTTAAACAAAGATTTATCTATGTGAAAGTAAGTTGTAATGACCATAAATATGATATATTGAGTAATTAGCCAAGCTTAAAAGGTTTACAAATGTTTATAAATGAAGACCTCATTCCATAAGCAAGAGAGAGACACAAATAGACAATAATTAGAAACTCAAAAACTATTGGTAGAAATAAACACTATAATCATGATAATAAATAAGAATTTGGGACACATAAATAAAATTCTAAAAAATTTGCTTTCTCCATATTTATAGAACAAATTTATTTAAGTGAAAGTTATTCATCATCGTTATAATTTTCATTAAAAATATTATATTTTAAGAATATTATATTTTAATATTTTAAAAATGTTATATTTTAGTTTTAATTATTATAATATAAAAAAAACTAAACTGCTCAATATTGTTTTTATAGTCTAAAATATTTTCTCATATATATTTTTTAATAAAACTTTATTATTCAATATGAAATATTTTAAATTGAATATACAAATTTAACATGACATTAGAAGATGAAGAAAATCCAAATTCATAGCGTAAAAAAAATTAATTGGAGGACAAAGGCTCACGGCAAATGCCAATAGTACTTCCTTGTTAGTTGGAGAGGTCATGTAAAAGCTCAAAAACATTAGCAATAAATTAACCTGATAAAAGTATATATTTTAAATGCAAGGTTTTATTTCTTAACATATTTACACATTAACAAATTAGTAGTATTAAATGTTTTATTTTTTTTAATTGTTTTTAGCAAATTTTTTTGTTTGATTTTGATTTAAATTTTTTGATGAATGGTTGGATTTGCATATTTGAGTGGTTAAGTTTGTAAAATCCAAGTGTCTATAAGTTTTCAGCATATTAAATTCATTCATACATTTAGAAATACAATTTAAACAACATAAAATAGTTTTTGTCCAAATTTACATGACCTGATTCGAATAAAAAACCCAAAAATAAAACATTTAGCCAACCCCATGGATGCTCTAATATGCCAATGGATGCTCTAATACGTTATTTCGTTGTTCGCTGGAGGGGCTAGGTAGAAGCCTCAGAAAATAACAAGATGCAAAATAGTGAATGCGAGGCGTATCTTTGGGAAAGCTGGTTACAACTTACAGTGACAAGTTACAACAATTCATTTTCTGGCCTGCAACAAGTTGGAACGGGGCTTAGCTCTACCTCGCTTTGCTCGAAAAGTACGTGGCCAATTATTAAAGCATAGTGGGCGAGAGTTATTTGACGTAGATTTGCCTCGAAGACCTCAATACTGGCGTTTGTCTGACCTCTGAAATCGTAGGGCGTGCGGATATGATAACACTCGTGATTTAAGAATCCGTGCCGGTGCATGTCTCGATTTCTCGTCCATTGCCAGAAAAGACAACCTACAAGAAAATGCGTACTGCTCTCTGTCTGGCCGTCGCCAAGGGAAGAATATGTCAACTAATAGATCTCTTCATCGACTGCTTTTAAACAATTTTATGAGGATCGCTTTCCATTGGTCAAGAGATTCTGATCTCACAGAGCTGGAACAATCATCTATGACAGCCGAAGCTCCCTATTGTCTTTGGTTCTGATTTTCTCCATTATTAAAATACAACAACGTGAGATTGAACATTCGAATCTGATATGATAGGATATGAATATAGCTTAACATATCGACCTTCACATAATTCGTTGATTTTGATACGTAACCGTATCAATATCGTTGCAATTAAGGTTCACTGCAACTCTTTTATTTGTGTCTTTTTCGCCATAAGTAAACTAAGACTGAAATCATAAGTACAACTCTGAAACGCAGGAAATCAAAGCAGGCACAAATTTTTGCTTTTATTACTGTCCATTATCTATTTATGAAAGGTCAAAGGTCCGTGTAGATATTTACGTCGAAAGGCGTACATCTATTGACAATGTGCAGAATTAATGATCTTTTAACTTTATTTAAGTTTAAACCCTAATCTGATGGCTATGCATTGAAGATGCTGGCATATTCTTAGTCGTCCTCCTAAATTAATAAGCCAGATTTATTGCTCATAACTTCCTTGAAATCAAGAATCACAGAATCACTTATCTGAGCAAGAAGTTGAAAATAAATGATGGGGAAAAGAAAGAGAAGAAACACCCACATTAAAGTTACTGTAAACAAGACCTTCTGCCCGCATGGGAATCTGTGATTAACTGCTCCTGGGCTTTGCTTGCGAGCATGGATGAGAATAATCGTTTGTGCGTGTTGTGGGTTTTTATTAGTAATGTGCATTTGTTGAAGAGAGGATCAAAGATATCAATGTGATCCGATCGATTCGCATGGCCATGTTTATTATTTGATTTGGTGGGAATATGCACTTCTGTCATAAATGGGTACTGGGTAACAGTGTACCTGAGCGTCTGTTAGATTTATCGTTTGAAGTTGAAGTTATTAATATAGATTATTGAGAGTGTGTACCTCACCCGCTACCTTTCGGCGTTCTCAGTCGCGAGTGAGCGGCTGTGCTAGTGTAAAGATGGAAATAATAGACTTCTATTGTGATTGTGAAGGATTTAGAACAACAACACACCATTTTACTTTTAACCTTTAAATTACATTGCATTCACACACCATTTTACTTTTAACCTTTAAATTACATTGCATTCACATATTGTAGCAGATCTTTCCTGTTGCATGTTTTTCCTACATGATAAAGTGCAGGAAACTAAAATCTTGATAAAGAAGTAATACATATAGATATTGCTGGCCGTGGTATAGTTGCGCCAGCTGATCCTATAGCCTGGTACCAGGAGTATTGCCGTGGCCCATCCCTGGGCTATGGCCAGATGATGCTGGGCGAAATGCCATGACTTCAATGCCCTTCTTCATTGCTGGTGCAATTTTATTCTTGGACTCCTTTCGACGCTTTGAAAAGATTTCAGTTCCACCGTCGTTGGTCGACGGTGTTTCAGCCTCGTTGGTTCTGTCGGCGTGGTTATGCACATGGCTACCTTGTACTGACACTTTGAGCTGAGCAGCAGCGAGTTTATTGTTTGCCGAAACAATCGGTATTTGCTCCTTCTTCATCGTTGAGCTTCTTCTGATGTATGCATATTGAAAGGGATTGCCCACTTGGTTGTCGTAATGAAGGGCAGGTTGCTGCGGGGGACGAATATTGTTAGTGTTGAAGCCCATAAGGCGAGCTTCCACAGTGAATGAGTACGATAAAATACATGATAGCATGAGAGCGCCCTGTATTGACAACAAACCAGCCTTCATTGTGTCTTTCCGCAATACACAATTGTGAGAAAGGGGAGAAGAAGCTTAGCTTAGTAAATATAGAGTGCCAAAGGTGTTAGAAAAATGGAATCCAGGACAGAGAGAACCAGAAAGGAAAAACGAATGCTCTTTAACGTAGAGGTCTAAGATATTTAGACGCAGAAGCTTGGGAGACCAAGAGACTCTACTGAACTGTATAACTGACTATCAGTTACATTTCACATCAACACACACAAGCCTCCAAACCAGGACATGAATATGACTGTTCAAAAGTATACATAACCACTAACGCTTAATCAACAATTAAACCTACTCCTTTGAAGCTCACAGGATGCGAATTTCACAACAAAAGGGCGGTCTAACAAAAGAACCTACAAACTGCAACGAAAATAGAACAGTGTGTGTCGAAGGCAGCAGAAGAAGCATGAGTGTGGAGGTATGTGTGAGAATGAGTCGTATTTAAGCTATAACATTTGTCATGCTCTTGCATATGCTTATCACTAAGGTCTAGTCTTTCTAATCAAAGGAATATTCTCCGCTTCTCTGACAGAGATTCCCGTTATATCACATGGAGGGCACTATTTACATTTCTTTTTCAGTCACAAATTCACATCCTTATTTTCACTATTTTAGTCCAATTCGTATGTCGGCTAACTCCGAGCTAGGGTTTCGGCATTACTTAAGCGGAATGCAATGTTCATTGTATCAATTATTTATTGATGGTTGTCAACTTGTCAACTTCTCGCCATCGCCGCATTCGTCTGTTGCCCTTTCGAATCCGGAGAAAGCCTCCTCGGTTCGAAATAATGAAATTAGTAATTTAGTACGCTATGCCTTTAAAAAGCCATAGGAATATACTTTTGAATCTAGGGTCAGGTTGTTAAATTTTTCTTGGGGATTTAACTCGCCCAATTCCAAATTTTGCACTCTTCCAAATTCGGTCGATGTCAGATTCAGTTTTAACAACTACGGATGTCGGCAGAGCATGTGAGCTCTGTTGAAACTCATTCGCATGTCTAGCTGTTAGCCAGTTTACATTCATTTATAATTTTCAAACGTTGAGTCCCAGACTCCAGTTGTATATATGTTGGGCTCAGATTGATTTGGTGGTCAAAATGTCTTCTCGATTAACTTTTATATATATATGTAAATAAATAAATAAAGCTTCACATGCTTGGCAGGGACTCCTCCTTTCGAAATGACAGCCATGAAACGTACATGATAGAATCTTTTCCTTTCTGAAAGTAGACTTGTCGCAGACTTTGTCTTTTAAAATTTCGCACGGGCCTTCCCAAAACGATAAATTTCCTATTGTTATTTTTGTAAAAGAATTTATATGATTATATTTTTAAAATACTATATTTAAAAAAAATTAAATTTACACATCAATATTATAACTATAATAAAATAAAATAATATTATATTAATTATTTTTTAAATATATGTTAATATAATATTTTAAAAATAAAATTACATTAATTATTTTTAAAGTATATGTTTAGTATAATATTTTTAAAATAAAATATTTAACATCAATGTTTTCCATTAAATGAATGGAATCAAATTATGATTAATTTAGTTGAACTTCAGTTAACATGTTTACTTTATTACATTTACCTAATCACATTATAAAATTACTAAAAGGATATATAATTGCCACGTTTCAATGATTAAGGAGGATTAATATCTATGCAAGCCATGTTTATAACATTAAGAAGCTCTGTGCACGGGTTTCATGTTGGGGGTACGCATTTGTTTCTGATCTCTGAACCATCGTCTGATGCCACGACCTACCTTTGAACCGTCGTCTAATGCCACCACCTGCCCACGGACGTTTAATATTCACCTGGCATTATCCAGAATGCGCTCAAATCATATGCGTTAATAGTCAATTCGTTCTTGCACATTGCTTTGATATTACACAGTTATGCTTTGATGTTACACGTATGTCATCCATACCTTGGGAGCGCATGGGGTAATTTCTCTCATGTTATTTATTTGTGCTCTGTGTTGGAGTCGGCTTAGTCACGACCATGCATAGGGTAAGAATTATTTTTCGATATTTTATTATTATAGTTTTACAAGCATGGTATATCTTCTGATCACTACTAGTCTATCTCACAATCAATCCACATTGGGTACGTTCAGGGACAGTATGGTGAGTGCAGTGTTCGTCCATCAGGTTGGATCTATTCTGTTCAGGGCGAGTGTGGTGAGCGCAATCTTCATCCATTCAATTCGATCTATTATCTTTCTTCTTTGTTTTGGCATTCTTATACAGAGAACTAATCATACATTTCCAATTAAATTAATAGGAATAGGTGTATTGTGATTGGATATTAATGCAGAGTGGAGCTCAAGGTGTTCATATCGTTGTTTGACAAATTCTCACAAAAAGACGTGGATATTTTTCTATCAAACGTGTTGCACAAAATGTCTATGTGTTCCTCCTCGAGCGTATGGAAACAAAGAAGTATTTTCTCATTACAATAACTGGAAGACTCACCAAGGTGGCCCCAAGTGCCATTGGCTTCAATCCAGGGCTCGAAATTTCAAACTTTAGGGAAAAATAATAATAATCCAGAATTCTTATTGTAATAGTTGAACGTACAATGACTGCTCTGCTTTGGATATAGATGAGTAAATGTGTACTATGTACTTCCTTTTTGTGAGAGGTCCTTTAATTTGAGTGAGAGGTCCTTACATTTTATGGAAAAGTATTAGTCGTTGTGTACAAATTAAAAGATGATTCCATACATCTCAATTTGACTAACATTTCCCAACGTCGTATTGTGACGAACATCTCCCAATGTCATGATGTGACGAACATCTTCGAACGTCAAAATGTGACAAAAAAATCTTGACGCCGCATTTTAACAACCATTTTCCCAATGTCGCAAAAGTAAAAGATGATTCTACATTGTGTCAAGTGCTTCCAAACATTGCATTATGATGAACATTTCCCTGCATCGCATTGTGACGAACATTTTCCAATGTCGCAATATGATGACCATTTCCCAATGTCCCATTGTGAGGAACATTTCAAAGCGTCACAATGTGAAGAGCATTTCCCAATTGTTATCAATGTCCTTAGGAAAAGTATAAATCATTGTCTACAAAGTAAAGGATGATTCCATACATATCATTGTGACTAAAATTTCCTAACGGTACACTGTGTCGAACATTTCCCAATGTCACGATGTGCGAACATTTTCGAACGTCGCAATGTGACAAAAAATTCCTAACGTCGCATTCTCATGACAATTTTCCCAATGTCGCAAAAGTAAAAGATGATTCTACATTGTGTCAAGTGTTTCCAAACATTGCATTATGATGAACATTTCCCTATGCCACATTGTGATGAACATTTCCCAACGTTACAATGTGACAACCATTTCCCAATGTCACATTGTGATGAACATTTCCCGATGTCGCATTGTGATGACAATTTCCCAATGTCGCAACAGTAAAAGATGATTCTACAATGTGTTGAGTGTTTATAACCATCGCATTATGATGAATATTTCCCAACGTCGCATTCCGACGAACATTTCCTAACATCGAAATGTGACGACCATTTGCCAATTTCGCATTATGATGAACATTTCCTAGCATTTCCATTTGACGAAGATTTCCCAATGTCTCATTGTGATGAACATTTTCCAACGCTGCATTCTGATGAACATTTCCCAAGGCCACATTATGATGAACATTTCCGAACGTTTGAATTTCACGATTGTTTTCCAATGTCGCACTATGACAAAAATTTCCCAATGTCACATTTTTTTACGAGCATGTCCCAACATGACAATCTCGTAAACATTTTTGAACGTCGCATATTGATGAACATGTCCCAACGTCACAATGTCACAAGCATCATCCAAAGTCACATTGTGATGAAAAACTCTCAATGTAATTTTCCATTGTCATAAACATTTACGGTTAGTCATTGTCATGATCAATATTTTATATTTATGTAATAATATATAATTAATATATTTTTACTTTATTACTTCAATATATTAACATATTAATGTACTATTATAAATTAAATATATTTTTAATGTTTCAATGCTTTATTAATGCATTAATTAACAATACTTTATTATTTTTGTTGATACTTTATTAATGTATTATTTCATAATGTATAAATATTTTATTAATACATTAATATATTAATTAATAACATATAAATATATTAATTATAATATATTTAAACACAACAATAATGAATTAATATACTATTATAATTATTACTTAATGTATTTGTTAATATTTTATTAATATATTAATTAATAATTTATTAATGTGATAATTGTAAAATATTTAAACATTATTATTATAATAATGAGTTAATACATATTATAATATATTAATTTGGGTGATATATTATTACAATATTCATGTATATTTATTTTATTAATGTATCATTACTTTATTATTTAGTGTATTACTCTATTATTCTATAAATATTTTATTTATGTATTAGTACTTTAATATATTTTTTATTACTTTAATACCATTTTAATGTATGGATGTTTTATTCATCTATTACTTTATTATTGTATAATAAGCTCTTACTATTTTAATTAATACTTTATATTATTTATTAATGCATTGCTAATGTATTAATAATTAATGTATTAATAATTAATATTTTAATAATGTATTGATATTTTTTTAATGTATTAAATGTGTAATTTATTAATGTTTTAATATCAATATTTATGTTTTAATATAAATATAAATATTAATATTTTAGGGTATTAATAATATTAATAATATATTTAATATATAAATTAATTAATGTATAAATTGAATAATATACTTTACATTATACATTAATATATAAACTAATAATACATTGTATTATTAAAATGAAAGGTTTGGTACAACTCAATTAAGCAATATATGATCACAATCCATGAAAGTATTTATTATCCACTTATTGAAATAGATTCAACAAATTGAGAGGAAAGTTATAAGTATTTCGTTTGTGCATAACTTCCATACCTAACTACTTTAAGCAATATATGATCACAATCCATGAAAGTATTTATTATCCACTTATTGAAATAGATTCAACAAATTGAGAGGAAAGTTATAAGTATTTCGTTTGTGCATAACTTCCATACCTAACTACTTTAGGTGCTTTCGTGGCGTATAATGTCAATCTCGTAGCGGATCAATTCCAACGAGCCTTTGAAACTATTGATGGATGTACCATTGAGGCAGATAGGTTTTAGGGAAAAGAGACAAACGGAGAGACATATTAGAGAGTCAGACCTAACTTATGATATATGTGTATAATTTAATTGATATATGATGAGCTATAATAATAACTATAAGGGAAAAAATAGAAAAAACGAAACGAGGGATATAAATTGATGGATGAAGTGAAATATCTAGTGAGAAAAATATTTATCTATGAGAAAGGAATCAATATACTTTTAAGGTCGATTTGCAATTGAACAAAACAAAGATGAAAATTTGGATAACATTTCTTCGATGTTAAATTAATAGCTATGAATAGTTATTAAGAGGCTTCCACCCGAACCACCACTAAGAGGCAGGCTGACCATTACGGATATGAATGAGAGCAGGCTCACGAGTTAAACATAAGTTAAAGGAGGATATTTAGAAGATGTGAGCATCTAGTCTAATATTTATAGTAGGGAGTTATAGAGGATTATCTCGAGTAAGAAGATTTATATATTAATGTAAATTAATATTTTAATTTATACATTATATTAATACAATACATCAATTTATCATTATATTATTAATGTATTAATTTATTAGTATATTAATATTTTAGTAATGTGTTAATTAATAATGTATTAATTAATTAATTAATACATTACACTATTAATGCTTTAATCAACTATATTACATATTAATGTAATGGAATAATTTATAGATTACATTTATACATTATTATTATCTATTACATTAATGTAATAGATTACATTAATAGATTTCATTAATTTGTATGTAATAATATACTATTAATGTAATAATTAATTAATATATTAATTATGTATTAATATATTAATGATGGTCTCAAAAACATGTATCAAATCAATTAGCAACAATCACTTTATAAAAGTAGTTGATATCAACAAGTTTTATAAAGTGCTTTTCGATTGACTATTGGATACATACCATTTTTCTTACTAATAAAATTGTTCTAGTAAGTAAAAAATAATATCTATTTTCAACTTTTCATATAATGAGAGAAGTATATTATAATTTTATTAATTTTTTAAGTTAATATATTTTATTATGTTTTGCAATTAAATTAAAAGAAAAAGATTTTGGTTAGTAAAACTTAAAATAAAATAAAATCACTTTCAAAATGATTCGAGAACAAAATTTAATCTAAGTTCAATATAATTTGATAATAGATTTAAATTAAGGTTTGTTTTCTATAGTGTTTAAGATAATTAGATTTTGATTAACAAAATTTAATTTAATTTCAATATAATTTTATAATACATTTAAATTAAAGTTTGTTTTCTGTAGTGTTCAAAATGATTCGAGAACAAAATTTAATCTAAGTTCAATATAATTTGATAATAGATTTAAATTAAGGTTTGTTTTCTATAGTGTTTAAGATAATTAGATTTTGATTAACAAAATTTAATTTAATTTCAATATAATTTTATAATACATTTAAATTAAAGTTTGTTTTCTGTAGTGTTCAAGATAATTAGATTTTGATTGGTAATATGAAATGGGATTTTTATGAGCACATAATTTTTATAATTAAAATTTTAAATAAAGATATCATGAAAATATTTATGAGTTTTTTTTTTTTAACTTTTTCTCTTTATTAGAGCCTTTTGGATATGGTTTTGGGATCATTAAAGTTTTTGTGGAAAAAGTTGAGTCCAAAAGCCAACCTTCTAAAAGAAAAAGAAAAGGGTAATATTTGTTTTAATTTTAATATTTTTTAATATAATGTATTAAAATTTTAAAATTTATTATAATTTTTTACTATATTTTATTATTAGTTTGAAAAAAATAAATAAGGAAACCATGTTTAAATTTAATTATTATTTTCCAATTCATATTTTGTATTATTTGAGAAACAAGTTGTTTATTAATGAATTAATCATATTTTGAGCTACTGAGATATAGAAAGAGGTTTAATCAATAGGATAAAAAATTGCATTAGATTACGCATCTATATTTTTGTTAGTTCATGTATCTCTGCCACAATGGTTTGGGCATTACACATTATAAATGGTAGAGATATGAAAAAAAATGATTCTTTTTAGTTCTCCTAAAAGATTTATCACTCACTCTTTTCTATCAAACCATAAAGGAGGGAAAGAATGGGTTCAAACCCAATAAGGAGATGAATTGGGCGGTTTGGGGGGAGGGGGGGCAGGGGGCAGTGGTTATCCACCACGAAAGTTTTTTGTTATCACAATAAAGCTATCATATACTAAAAATGGAGCTTAATGTGAAATTTATGTCCTTTTATGCATCCATATTTTTCATAGAATTACATGTGGAAGTGATATCATCCATATCTCACTCACGCATAGGGTGTTTTAGGTACATGTGGAAGTGACATCATCCTCCACTCACTCACTCATCGATAGGGTGTTTTAAAACTATTGAATTATAGAGAGGGGGTGAGGTGATTTTAAATTGAACTAGGGGTATATATATTGTGCAGGTATAGTTGGGGGTTGGAGGAGTTTATGTCACCAAAGTTTTTGGGTCAAGAGTTAACTAGAATTTAACCATCCAACCCTAACCCTAAACATTTAATTTTTTCCTTGAGAAGGATGACTATTATTCTAGGTATTAATTAAAATGGTTTTTAGTCAAAGAACCTTGAATTTAAATTTTTTGCTTGAACATTTTTTTAGAGATGTCATTGTTTTTGTAAATAAGGAATTTTGTACAATTTGACTTTTCTTCTATGTCGACATATTCTATACTTGGGATGAATTCATGAAATTGAGAAGAGACTATCTTGTATTATCTTCCTAAATCTATATGGGTCTTTTGTAAGCTATAATTCTATTAAATCATCATAAGGTTGGACATAATATTTGTTTTTGAAAGCCTACATAACTTGAAAATCCTAGTAGTGGGTTTTTGACACCTTTTCTTATTGGAAACATCAAGAGGTTGAAATTTAGACATGTTGATTGTTGATTAACAATGTTAGGAAATTTATCTTTGTGATTTTTTTGTTGGAAGTGAAGCATTACATGGAGGATCAAGGCGGTACATCTCTAATCCTTATATTGTACAAAAGTTTTTAATGAACCATGAAAGTCTCTAAATGAACAATAAAAATCAGCAAATATTTCATAGAAGGATCTAAATATGAAATAGTCTTATAAGGGGTATAAATTATGTCATATCGAAAAAAATTGTAGGTATAATATTTGGTGCAAATAAGGGTGTATTTTATTTGGAAAGATGTATTGGGAGGGAGTACTATTGATAAAATTTTGGGAGATATAAATGAGAGTGTGGGTTCTCTTTAATATTTTATGAACATTTTGATCAATAAATAGGAGGATTATAGCTTATCTATCTCACTAACACAAAATTCTCTATAAAATAATTATAACATTAGTTGTTTGGATGACGATAAATTCTCAACCAGACAATCCACAAGTCAATTTGGAATCAATGACTCAGAAACATGCAACAAGTTGGGTCAGAGGCAATGCAAGTTAACCAAGTCGAAACTGACCCAAGTCAAATTTACCAAAGTCGGGTCGACCAAGTTGGATCAAGTGAAGGTCGAGTCGACCAAAAAAAACCATGGTCGAGATTTGGGCAGATTAGGTCAACCAATAATGATTGTCGATTGAATGAGGAAGGGAAATCGACCATGAAAGTGCCTTGTCAGAAATCAATCGAACTATGGTAAAATTAATTAGAATAAAGGTGGATTTGATGACCAAACATGAAGGGGAAACTTATGAATGTTGAATTTAGAAACCATCTAATGAGGGTAAAGTTTGAAGGTGATTTTGATAACCCATGGTGGAAAAAAAATGTTCATAGGGTGGATTTGATAACCAACCAAGTAATAAAATGTTTTGGAGTGATTTTTGGTGACCCATGACACACAAAAATGTAGAGGAGTAGATTGTAATGCTCAATGACAATGAAAACATTTTAGGAGTCGACTTTGGAATTCGATAATAAAGGAAAAACATATGTGGAGAAATTAATAGCAGGAAGAGTTTCAAAATTTTGTATATGGTTCTTGGGTAGCTAATGAACGCCCAAACAACCCCCAAATTCAATATATAGGACATCCATGATTTAGGGACAAAACGAAAGAGCCCAGTGAGGTCAAGAACATGCCCAATGACTCAAAAAGAAATTAGAAACCCATAAGGAAACAACTACGGATCAGGAAGGCAGTCATCGATTTCCAACTCAAAATTCAATGCATGACTATTGTTAAAGCGTTGTTAGGATAGATTACAAACCCATAACGACCATATTCATATAAAATGAACTCAAACAATAATTTACATGAATTTATCATCCCTAAAACATACAGACACGACCATTAAATTACATTACACGTCGTTAACCATTCATGAACAATACAACCACAAACCATTTAGTACACTATGTCCCTTGAAACCAATCTACCACATTCCTTTTTTCCCTCTATGAGTCATCCACTCGTGCCACAGAATTGTGTCTTCCTTCAACTCCTCAAGACCATGAGGTGCAAGGTCTTCAATAGTCGAAAGTAATCAATGTTCTTCTTCCTCATCCGTCATGGAGGGTTAAAAAAACTTCAAATATTCCACATTTACCACTGAGATGATCTACATATAAGGTGGAATTTTCAGTCTAAAGGTGTTCTCATTCACTTTATCAATGATCTGAAATGGTCCATATCTAAGGGGCTTGAGTTTCTTTGTTTCTCATTGCAGTCACTCCTTATAGAGATAGAGCCACACCTTGTCTCCAACCCAAAATTTATGATCTTCCTTATCTTGATCTTTCCCAACTTTATAAAATTGTTGGATATTCTAAAGATACTCCTATACCATTAGATGCATCTACCTAATATTCTCCATGAATGTGCTTGCCTTCTATTTTTATCCTTGTAGTCTTGCTTCTTCCTTATTTTGTACATACACAATGTCAAATGGTGATGGAGGTATATAACCAAACAAAGTCTCGAAAGGAGATTTATTGATGGAACAATGAAGTGATCTATTGTAAGAGTGTTTAATGTAGACTATATTATCGTCCCAAGTCTTTGGGTGTGTAATGTTCCTGACTTGGCTAGTCTAGGAAACACTGCTAATGTGTGTGTAGGATCAAAGGCTTACAACATATAAATGATCATACAAATAATAAATGTGACAAAGGACTGCAAGTTTGTATTATGATATCTCTGTGGATTACAAAAATGGCTGAATGCGGCTAAATACTGACAATACTCGACTAGATCAACATACAAAGGATCTTAGCCGGAATATAAATAAGCAACTGCTATTGAATAACAACACTCGGCTAGATTAAAAGACAAAAGGATCTTAGCCAGAATACAAATAAGCAACTGCGACTGAATAACAACACTCGGCTAGATCAAAAGACAAAAGGATCTTAGCCAGAATACAAATAAGCAACTAAAAGATAATACCCAAAATATGGGAGCACTGA
>ML799911.1:96099-134035 GCA_009831015.1 Picea engelmannii | reverse complement strand
AATGAATTAGGTCGCTGACCCTTCCTTTATAGTTTTCCAAAACCCTAAATCATGCTGAAACCCTAAATCACTGCTGAAACCCTAATTCACTAATGACTTCTATTTTTAGCTCATAATGACTTAAAAGCGTTGTTAACTCATGTTAGCTCAATGTCACTTTCTGAATATAACACCTATGACTGGGGTGACCTCTAGTAAAGCGTTGTTAACTCTTGTTAGCTCAATGTTACTTTCCGAATATAACACCTGTGACTGGGGTGACCTCTAGTAAAGCGTTGTTAACTCTTGTTAGCTCAATGTCACTTTCCGAATATAACAACTGTGACTGGAGTGACCTCTAGTAACCCTGTTTACCCCTCTTTGGCCCTGGCTATAGTCTAACGGGGTGGTTTAGACCATTAAGCCTCCTCTTCTGGAGCTCCTATTTGGAAAGGGACATTATAGGGTGTTGTTTGTTTTACCCTCTCGACAGTTGCACCAACATCCTATTTCCTATCTCTATTTGTCCATCAGTCTGATTATAGAAGGAAGTGGAGTACTTGAAATTTGTATCCTTTCTTTCCCAAAGCATTGTCCAAAATAGGCCCAAGAACCTTCTATCCCTATTACATATAACGGAAGTTGCCAATCCAAAATGTACGCAACCACAACTGAAACATAGTTCAGTTGCCTCTCTTCCAAATATTTTCTTCTTACATGGAATGAGCATACATGTTTGACTAAAGTGGTCTACCACAACGAACAAGTAGTCATGGCCTCTACAAGTCATAGGAAAAACTTTGACAAAATCCATGGAGATGCTCTCCCAAGGCCTATTTGGTATTGGCAATGGCATGTAAAAACCAAGTTTGTCAATTCTTTTTCTTGCTAATGCTATAAAGAACACAACCCCTAACAAACTTTGCCACATGATCCTGCATCTTTGGCCAATACACATATCACTTCAAATTCACCACTATATTTGTCATGCTAAAATGTCCAAGAACCCTGGAAGTGTGTGTTTCTCTCATAAACTAAACTCTTCTATATGGGGGTATGCATAGTTTGTCCAAATTGTACAACAACCCCTCTTAGAGGTGGTATTCACTTCCTTCCATCAAAACGACCATCCTCTCCTTCAAATTCTTGTAGACTCCTATGAAGTCTTCATCTCCCTCATAATATTCACTTAAAATTTCATGAGTGAAAGGATCAAGCTACATTATCATTCCAATTGTTGCAATATTCCTTAGTGGTGGTTGCAAGACAATGTCTGCTAGTATATTTGTGACTCATTTATTGTACTTAATCAATAAATTAAATTTCTACAAGTAACCTAACCATGTGTAATGAGTTACTTGATGCATCTTGATTTGAATTTGTAGATACTAAATATGTTGACGATCTCTATGTATGATAGTCTCGTTTCCTAAGAGGTAATGCTTCCATTTCTTTACAGCTTGTACAATTGAAAATATTTCTTTATCACATGTGGGATATTCAAGAACTACTGCATGAAACAATTTTGAATGGTAGCACACAATCCTTCCTCTGCGCATGAGTACTTCTCCTAATGGATATCCACTAGCATAAGTTTCAAGCATAAAAGGTCATCGCAAATTCGACATGGATAATAATGGATCATCGTTGATTTTATTCTTCAAGTCTTTAAATTCTTTGTGTTGTGTCTTACCCAAATGAAATTTATTTCCCTTGGATGTTATGGCATGCAATGGTGTTTCTACTGTGGAGAGGTTTACAATGAATTTCCTCAAATATTTAGCTACTCCCACGAAACTCATGACCTCTATCACATTGGTGGGAATAGGCCATTAACTGATGGTTGCAATCTTTTCTGGATCTATCCTTATCTCTCCTCCAATCACGTGTCCAATATATATCAAGGAAGCCTTTCCAAACTCACATGTCTACAAGTTGGAAATCGATTGATTCTTCTTCAAGGTCTCTAGCACATGTGCCACATGTGAGAAGTGATGTTTCCAAGTATTGCTAAATATTGGTATGCCATTCAGATATACCATTATAAGAGAATCAATGAAGGGACATAGAACACCATTCATTAGTATCATAAAAATTGTAGCCGCATTTCATAATCCAAAAGGAATTACTAACAACTCGTACAAAATTTGTCTTGTTTTGAATTCTATCTTCCATGCGTCTTCTTTTTTGGTCGTCATTTGGTTGTAACGTGACTTGAGTTCTAGTTCGGTGAATAATTTGGATTGTTGTAGTTGATCCAACACGTCATCAATCCTTGGAAAAGGATATATATTCTTTATGGTGATCTTATTCATAGCACAATAGTCAATGCACATTCTCCAACATCCATATTTCTTTGGCACCATGATGATGGGTGAACCACATGGTGATGTACTGGGTTTGATGACTCCCTTGTTCCACAATTGTTGCAGTTGTTTCTTTACTTCATCTGATTCAATGACAGACTTCTTATATATCCCAATGTTAGGTAGTGGTAATTCTAGAAAAAACCGAATCTCGTGTTCAACCTCTCTCTTCGGTACTAGTCCCTGAGGATCTTGAAACACTTCCCTATAGGCTTCAATCAATTATTGTAGTTTCTTTCCACTACATCCTTCCAAGGATTCCTTCATCTCCAAATCGTTTCCTTCTCCTTGTTTGTTTCCATCCCTTAGTAACAGAAATAAAAAATTCTTTGAATTACCTATTATTCTTCTTGCTTGATGAGCAATGATCAAAGAGAGATTAGCTTTTTCCTTGTGTGCATTTATAACATAAGTTTTTTTTTCTTTGACTAGATTATACTGGTTCACTCTCCTTATGAAAATTCCATCCCTCACATACAAATATGGAAATCCCAAGATGACTCTAGATATGTCTAGAGGAACCACATCTATAACTACTTCATCAACAAAGTTTTCATTGATGGAAAATTTAAATTTTCACTGCTTGCTCACATTTGATTCCACGTCTTGCCTTATCCATCCCAGGGGGTATGGATGTGAATGTCCTTGATTATCCATCCCAATATTATCAACCAACTTTGTATAGATCAAGTTGGATTGTGAATTTTCATCAAACAAACAAGCTACCTTTCTTTGCTTCATGTTGATTTTAATGTAGAAAAAGTCAGTCATCACCTTCTACTCCTTGCGACTACAACTAACTAATGCCACTTCTTTATGAATATTAGTGAAATTAAAATTTCCTTTTGAGTCTGATGTACTATCCACATGTTCCTCAACATCCATTGATATTTTTGCTTCTTTTTTTTGAAAAATATTTGGAGTGATTCTCAAGGTGAAATTTACAACAATTCTCCTTCATGTGTCCCTTTTGATCACATCCTTTACATTTTTGGATGGAGGGTGTTTCATATTGTTTTGTTTCCACAATATTATTCTCATTCCACTTCTTCTTCGTTTTCTTCTTTCTCTATTTCTCTTGTGGTTCTACTTGCTTGCGATGATTTGTTTTTTGCTTCCCCTTGTCTCCCTTAAGGTATTATTCTTGGATACTATCCTCATCAATTGTATTGGGTATAAATATCTTCAGTTTCCTATGAATATGAGGTAATAATTTCTCCCAAATACTTGACTAACTTGTCTGGAATTTTGAGGGAGACACCCATCTGAATTTCTCTCTTCCTGCACTTTGTCATGAATTTTTGCACTGATTGTCCTTGTCTCTTCCTGAAGTAATTCAATACTATTTGATGGTATTCCTCATGTCCTGTTAAATAAAATTGATATTTTATCATGTTATTGGAAACTTCCCAATCAATCACTTTTGTTTCATTTTATAGTTCTCTTCTTACTGCATAACTCTCCCACCATGTGAAAGTATGGCCTTTAAGCTTCAACCGAGAAAACAATGTTTTTTCCTTTTTAGTTACTTCATGCACGTTGAAGTACACTTCCATCTATTGTATCCATTGGTTCATCTTGATAGCATCCACTTCGACATCATATGGATTGATGTCCACCTTGGCCTCTACATGAAAATGTACTTGAGTTTTGTTGTAGCTCCACTCTCCCATCTTTGGCTTAGTCCTACGCTCTATATCAAGCTTATTTTCTTCCTTATCTGGGTCTTTGTGACAATAATTGGTTTCCTTTCTCTTCACTACCAATATTTGTGACGCCATTAATGTCAATGTGGGCAAACTATGCTCAAATAAATCCAACCTCAACTTGGGATCTTCTTCCTCTTCTCCTTCATAATGTTCCCATGATATTCTTGATGCTCTACTTGGATCTACCCCTAGAAAAAAATATTGTCCCTTTCTTTTGTAATCACTGCAGGTACTTACCATATAGGTCCCAATAAATTCATTTGAACTTATGCTCTAATACCATCTGATCTTTAAATCAGAGTATTATAGCCTATCCATCTCACCAACATAGACTTATCTCTAAAACAATTATAAACCTATCTCTTTAGATGATGGGAAATTATCGACCAATCAATCCACAAGTTGAGTCAAAAACAAATACAAATGACATACACTACGCAAAAGTCGAGTCAGAAACAAATGACTGAGAAAGTTGTGTCAAGGCGAGTCAGAGGAAATGCAATTCAACCAATTTGAAATTGAACCAAGTAGAATTTACCCAAGTCGGGTCGACCAATTTGGATCAAGTGAAGTTTTGGTCGACCAAAAGAGACAAATCGACCAAAGTAGACCCCAATCGAAGTGTGGGCAGATTGGGTCAACCAAGGATGATGTTTGGTCAAATGAGGAAGGGAAATCGACCAAGAAAGTACCTCATTGGAAATGGGTCTATAGTTGGTGAAAGTAAATAGAATAAAGGTGGATTATATGACCAAACATGAAGGGGAAATGGCACAGACACCCCTTTCCCTTGGGCCGAGATCCGCACAGGATCGTTCTTCTTCGAATATGCAGAACCAAAATAGTTCTTTCGGGCCCTCACTAGAACCCCATGGATTCGATCCACATGTCCTTCATGAAAACTCCACTGGCACAAGAAATGCACTAGGCGTGAGTCTTCACCTCCACATGACCACCAGATATGACCATGACCTTTTCTAAAAATTGATTTTAGGTTTTGCGACTTCGGGAATATTGAAGTCACGAGTCTCTTGACTCTTCAATCCCTGAAACCCGAAATGTCGAAATGCTGAAATACCAAAATTTTGGTTCTATGTGACTCTGTCCTCCATGACCATAGCCCCTCTCCAAATACCCATCGAATTTCATGACTTCGAGGGTTTCAACACCAAGATCCCTTGCTCCTTGTCATCAGAAGTGCCAAAAATCCGAACCTCGAAATACCGAAATGTGTGACCGCAGGCCCACTCCAAAGATACGTCGTGTTTCGTGACTTCGAGGGTTTTCAACTCAAAGTGCCCTGACTCCTTATCCACTGATATTTCTGAAATGTCAAACCCTGAAAGGGATGGCGAGTGACAAGCTCCCCGCTTGGATCCTATCCACATGACCCTATCCCGTGACCCGGTGCTATTCCTCCCAATGCTTTTGGGTTTTCGCGTTTCAGGATTTCGCGATTCCGGCTGCACCAATTCTTAACCCTTATAACTCGCAGGTCCCGAAATGCCGAAATACCAAACCCCGAAATGCCAAAATTTCACTCCAAATGAAGATCAACGACTGTGAGCCTCCCTTGATCTGACGACTTACTTTCTTTCGAGATTTCATGGGTCAAGAGTCCTGACTCTTTCCCTTTATATATTCCAGTAGCCAAAATGCCAAAATGCTGAAATATCTCTTCTGAGAGATCAACGGTCCATGTCCCTCTTGGACCAATGGCTACGATCCAACTGGATCGACGACCCACATCCTTTTGGGAATTTTCCCGAAACCTTGATCACTCACCATGTGTCCTCCTTGTGGACAGTCACAATGCTTTCAGGATTTCGTGAGTACTCACCTTTACATATACGAGGATTAAACCTCGTGCACCTTCTCCTGGATCTGATGACTATCGGTCCATGCACCCAGATCTCTTTCTCCTGCGTGCTCTCCTCTCGCTGCTTGGACGTAGATTCAATAGTCCAGATATCGTCCTCTACCTGGACCAATGGTAGCTATGCTCCCTCCTGAGCTTACACTTCTCCCCCCCCCCTTGAAATATTTCCAAAGTTTCAAAGGCCTCAGCCTTTTCTTTTGTTGCAAAGCCTGTATCCTAGGGTCCCGCCTATATTCTAAGGACACTGTCCCTCCTGAGCTTTTGAACTTGAGACAAGTTCACTCTCAGTGCACTCCTTGCGCTATTCCTTCTGATCTTAATAACTTCATACAAGTTCTTATTCGCACACTCCTTGTGTTGTTGAGTTTTCAGATAACTCAATTGAAGTATTTATTGAAAAGAAATGCTTCAAACCCTCCTAGCATTCTTCTTCTCGATGCACACCTTGCAAATCCTTTCTTCACACAGTGTTCACTAACTCTGTACGTGCCTTCTCCTTGACACTTCCCTTTCCTTATAACTCAAAATGGAGTTCCCTGGTAAAATCTATGCAACTACTTAATGCCCTCTTGGCATATCTCTACAGAACCTTCAGTAGTTCTGTCTTCCTTGAACTCAAAATAGAGTTCCTCCTGTGCACTCTGTGCGCGCGCTCAATGCCCTCCTAGAAAAGCTTCTACAGAACCCTCAATGATTCTATTATCTGTGTGCCTTCCTCTGCACAGTCTTACCTCCAAGGTATTCAACAACCTTGAGGCTTCCTCCTTGAGTCAATAACTTCCTCTGGTGCTCCCTCCTGGCATGTCTTTGTTTGAGCCCCATAGAATTTAGAAGTGCACTCCTTGCACTGGCTTACAGAACCCACAGTATTATGTCATGCAATCTCTTGCATGAATCCTCAAAGAACCCAAACCTGGAATCAAAGAACTCAAAGACAGTAAATTATGTCTATCACTACAAATGCATACCTAACATACATATACAACATATCATCAACACATAAAGACATTCATTCATGAACTCATAAACATGTGGACAACAATCATGCAGGAAAAACTGCTCTGTTTGTATTAACCTCAATGTCTAATTATAATCTGTTCAAGCTCGGACTGCAACAGAGTCTCGACTCTTCTATTCTTCTTATTTTCTCTTCGCTTCTCTGCTTCTCTACCAACTCTCTTCTCTTCTCTGCTTCTCTTCTGACTCTCTTTACAGATACAAAAGGGGTCTCCTTGAGCGCTTCCCTCCATCCTCACCAACTCTCATTAATTACAATGAACTACACTGAATGGACCATCTAATACGAATTGGATCTAGATCCCTATCAACATGTCAGCCATTAAAGGAGACACTAACTATAGCCTACTCAAAGGCATCGCTTGGCTCTTCGGCCTTACAATCATTTAATTACATTTTCAAAATTTGAAAACGATAGGGTTGCGCCTCTCTCCTATCATTGAATGTGCGCTTTGATGTGTTGGTTGGCTAGTGATTGACAACGTGGAGTGATGATCCTGCATCATAATCCTCAGCTGCAAAAATCATGAGCTCCTGCTCATAATCTTACCAACAACGCTATTTAAATCCACTTGGATCCCAAACAGTACTTTGGAGTTGTCCATCCGCTCCATCACTTTGCTGCTGCTGCCCTACTGCTATGATAGGTTCTCCTCTGCTTAGCTTCCCTTTTTTGACTTCTTCTACTGATATGAACATCAGCTTTCTGATTTCCTCAATCACCTCATCCAGCTGCTCCCAGGGCTGGTTCTTCTTTTGCAGCTTGCTACGTTGCACTTCTTTCCTGCAAATGGGTAGATCATCTTGATCCCCCTTGAAATATTCTCCATCTCTTGTGGCCTTATCTTGCCACTCTACTGCAGATTCCAATTTTGTAGTTTCCGCACTGAGTTGTTGCTCAACTTCTCCCTTTGACAGCTTTACTTCTGCAATTTCTCCTACTGGTGTATTTCCATCTTCCTCTAGTCACTCCTTGGGCTGGTATTATCCCTCTGTCTCCAACCTGATTTGTTGGATGTGCATGCCCTGCACCTTCACCCTTCTCTCCAAGGCTTCAATCTGTTCACATAGAACAACAAAATCTATGTTGTCTTCTTCCTCGTCTTCTACTTCTGTAGTCTTCAGTACTACAATTACCTTATGTTCGACTCCCTGGCCAAAAATTTCGAGCCATCCCAGCAAATGCTCATCTTATTCTACTACAAGCTCCAGTGTTGCAGTCATCTCCTTTTCAGCGTCATGGCTGAAGACTTTGAGCCATTCTTTCGAATGCTCATCTCCTTCGTCTCCTTAGGAAAACGTTAGTGTTTGCTCCACTTCTTCCTCCGTGATATTTTTGCTAGTTGTCTTTCTTCTGTTGCTGCATCTGCAACACCTACTTTGGCCTCAACTGGGTTGCTTGGTAGGAATACTTGAATTCCCCCAATCATTATAATGATTTTATGATTCTCTCCTGTCAGCACTCCTTGTTGATCTGAACTCTCAACAGAGTCCATGAGACTCTCAGACAGTCTCATCTCCTTTCCTTTTCCCACCTGGCAACTCGAAAGTTCACTTCTTCCCACCTAGTAGTTTATGAGATCTTCAACAAATCTCATACCATTGCCCTCCTGGAAATATGAATTTCCAATGCTCTCATCCTGACAGTCTATGAGATCCTCCAATGGTCTCATCTCATTTCCCTCCTGGCAATTGGAAAATTCATCTTTCCCTCCTGGCAGTTCATGAGATCTATAACTGATCTCCCTTCCTCATCGCTAAGATTCTTCCCAGTCTCTGGTTCACACACATGAACCACTTCTTCTTCAACCCTAAGGTCTTCCACATACCTTAGCCATTCCTTCAACAACTTCCACTACCTTCGGGCCAACAACTCCTTGACTGGCCATTTCACTTTCATTTTCATGGGCCATTCATATACCCAATGCGACTTTGCATCCTGTTTCATCCATAGTGTAAGCTCCTCCATTCTTGCCTTTATATTAGCGAGTTCTTTGTCAATCTTTTCTTTACTCATCTGTTGATGGTCTCCTCTTCCACCACGCTCATTCCCTTCAGTAGTAATTTTCTCCCTCAAGAACGTGACTGGTCCTTCTGGCTCAACCCACCTGGTTGTCTACCATTGTTGCTCACCCTGCAACAATCTTTCTTTATCTACTATGCCTCCCTCTACATGTAGTCTACAGACAGAAAGTGGCTCTGATACCACATTGGCATCAAACTGTATCCCTTCACAGTCCTCCTCTCATCTTTGATATGCAAACAAAAAATCTGCAAAGCTCTGATACCACACTAGCATAGACCCCCCTTGCCCTATTGGCAAAGCTCTACACAAGATCGTTCTTCCTCAAATCCCTAGAACTGAAATAGCTCTTTCGGGCCCTCAGTGGAACCCCACGGATCCGATCCACAAGTCCTTCATGAAAACTCCACTGACACAAGAAATGCACCAGGTGTGAGTCTTCACCTCCACATGGCCCTCAAATATGACCATGACCATTTCCGAAAAGGGATTTTGGGTTTCGTGACTTTGGGAATCCTGAAGTCGCGAGTCTCTTGACTCTTCAATCCCTGAAACCTGAAATGCCAAAATGATGAAATTTTGGTTCTATGTGACTGCGTCCTCCGTGACCACAACCCTTCTCCAAATACACATCGCATTTTATGACTTCGGGGGTTTCAACACCAAGATCCCCAGCTCCTTGTCATCATTAGTGTCAAAGAGTTGAACCCCAAAATACCGAAATGTGTGACCGCAACCCCACTCCAAAGATACATCGCATTTCATGACTTCAAGGGTTTTCAACTCAAAGTGCCCCGACTCCTTTTCCACTGGGATTTCCAAAATGCCAAACCCAAAAAGGGCTGGCGAGTGACAAGCTCCCCACTTGGACCTTGTCCAAGTGACCCTGTCTCGTGACCTGGTGCTATTCCTCCGAATGATTTCGAGTTTTCGCGTTTCAGGATTTCACGATTCTGGTTGCGATAGTTCTTGACCCTTCTAACTCCCGAGTACCAAAATGCCGAAATACCAAACCCCGAAATGCCGAAATTCCACTCCAGAGGAAGATCAACGGTTGTGAGCCTTCCCTGATCTGACGACTTATGTTCTTTTGGGATTTGATGGGTCAAGAGTCCCGACTCTTTCTCGTTGTATCTTTCGGTAGCCAAAATGTTGAAATTCCAAAATATCTCTGCTAAGAGATCAACGGTCCATGTCCCTCTTGGACTAATGGCTACGATCCAACTGGATCGACGACCCACATCCTTTCAGGAATTTTCCTGAAACCTTGACCGCTTGCCACATGTCCTCCTTGTGGATAGTCACAATGCTTTCAGGATTTCATGAGTCCTCACCTTTGCATATACGAGGATTAAACCTCATGCACCTTCTCCTCGATTCGATGGCTATCGGTCCATGCGCCCAGATCTGACGACCTAGATCTCTTTCTCCTACGCACTCTCCTCCTGCTGCCTAAACGTAGATTCAACAGTCCAGATCTCATCCTCTACCTGGTCCAATGGTAGCTATGCTCCCTCTTGAGCTTGTGCTTCTTCCTCCCACTTGGAAAATTTCCAAAGTTTCAAAGGCCTCGGCCTTTTCTTTTTCTATGAAGCCTGTATCCTCGGCTCTAACCTGTATTCTAAGGATGTTGTCCCTCCTGAGATTTTGAACTTGAGACAAGTTCACTCTGAGCACACTCCTTCCGCTATTCCTTCCAAGCTTAAGAACTTCAGACAAGTTCTTATTCGCACACTCCTTATGTTGTTGATTTTTCGGATAACTCAATTGAAGTATTTCTTGCAAAGAAATGCTTCACACCCTCCTGGCATTCTTTTGCTTGATGCACACCTTGTAGATCCTTTCTTCACAGAGTGTTCAGTGACTCTGTAAGTGCCTTCTCCTTGACACTTCTCTTTCCTTAGAACTCAAAATAGAGTTCCCTAGTGCACTCTATGCAACTGCTCAATGCCCTCTTGGTAGAGATCTACAGAACCTTCGGTAGTTTTATCTTCCTTGAACTCAAAATAGAGTTCCTCCTGTGCACTCTATGCACCCGCTCAATGCCCTCTTGGTGGAGCTTCTACAGAACCCTCAGTGATTCTGTTATCTCTGTGCCTTCCTCTGCACAGTATTACCTCCAAGGTATTTAGCAACCTTGAGGCTTCCTCCTCGAGTCAATGAATTCCTTTGGTGTGCCCTCCTGGCATGTATTTATTTGAACCCCATAGAATTCAGAAGTGCACTCCTTGCACTGGATTTTAGAACCCACAGTATTTTGTCATGCAATCTCTTGCATGAAGCCTCAAAAAACCCAAACCTAGAATCAAAGAACTCACAGACAAAAAGTTCTGTCTATCCCTACAAATGAATACCTAACATACATCTACAACATATCATCAACACATAAAGACATTCATTCATAAACTCATAAACATGTGGACAACAATCATGCAAGAAAAACTGCTCTGTTTGTATTAACCTCAATGTCTAATTACAATGTGTTCGAGCTTGGACTGTAACAGAGTCTCGACTCTTATCTTCTTCCTATTCTCTCTTCTCTTCTCTTCTTCTCTACCGGCTCTCTTCTCTTCTCTTCTTCTCTTCTGACTCTCTTTATAGATACAAAATATATTTTTACAAAAGGGGGCTCCTCGAGCGCTTCCCTCCATCCTCACCAACTCTCATTAATTACAATGAATTACATTGAATGGGCCATCTAATACGAATTGGATCTAGATCCCCATCAACACGTCAGCCAATAAAGGAAACACTAACTACAACCTTCTCAAAGGCATGGCTTGGCTCATCGGCCTTACAGTCATTTAATTACATTTTCAAAATTTGAAAATGAGAGGGTTGTGCCTCTCTCCTTCCACTGAATTTGCGCTTTGATGTGTTGGTTCGTTGGTTCTTAATGAGGTGGAGTGATGCTCCTACATCAGGAAACTTGTGAAAGTCAAATTTATAAACAATCTACTGAAGGTAAAGTTTGAAGGCGAATTTGATAACCCACAATGGAAAAAAATGTTCATAGGGAGGATTTGACAAAAAATTGTGTAAGAAAATGTTTTTGAGTAATTTAGGGTTACCCACGACACAAAAAAGTGTAGGGAAGTCGATTTTAATGTTCGATGGAAATGGAAATTTTTTTAGGAGTTGACTTTGGAATTCAACAATAGAGAAAAAACGTTTGTGGAGAAAGTAATAGAAGGAAGAGTTTCAAAATCATGTATATGATTCATGGGAAGCTAATGAATGCACGGAAAACCCCCAAATTCGATATCTAGGCCATCCATGATTTATGGACAATAATAAAACACCAATGAGGTCAGGAATGTTCACAATGACTCAAAACAAAATTAGAAACCCCCAAGGAAATCACAATGGCTCAGAAAGGACGGTCATCGATTTCCAACTCAAAATTCAATGCATGACTATTTATAAAGAGTTGTTAGGATGGATTGTGAACCCATAACAACCATATTCATATAAAATGAACTCAAACAATAACTAGCATGAAGTTCTCATCTCTAAAACATACACAAATGACCATTAAGTTACAATGCACATCATTAATCATTCATAAACAATACAACCACAGATAATCATCATGCATAAAATCATAATTTACCTTGGAAGACCAAACAATTAAACCAACATTCTTTTTTCTTTAGCGAGGTTCTTATTTATTCAACAATGGTAAAGTTACAGGCTCTCTGCTTCATTTCTATGCTCCTTAGTGACATCCAGGAAGCCTCTCGACATCAATCATAGTCAAACAACCCCTATCTCATTTTGGGGAAATATTCTATAGAATGTTGAGTCAACCGGGAGGATAGCTCAAAGGTCAAGCATCCCCAATGTGTCATATCCTCTTTGGTCTTCTTCTCCTTCTTATGTTTATTTGTTTTGTCTTTTCTCACATCTGGAAAATGTCTTATGAATGTTTCATTACTCTTTTACATACAGTAATATACTTCTCAACTTTACACACATTACATATGAAATTGAACATTAATCATGATGACATGGGGCCCTTCACACCTCCTTCGTCATCCATATCCTTAAATTTTCATATGTTGGTCATCTTAGAGTCATGTGATGATAGCCAATTGTTCTTGTTAGATCTGATTTAGATCACACTTAGACTTTGTCATAGGTTTAATTACCACCTGAAACCCTCATGCAAGATATATATCCCACTAGAGACTTCTGAAAGTATCATGAATATTTTGAGAGGGTTCCAAAACCATGAACCTAAGCCTAACCTTAAATACAAGAATAAAAACCTGGTAGAAGGAGGGAAAAGGGTTCACCTTACTTTGGCTAAGACGACTTTTTTTATAGTATGATAAGTAACTGTGGAGAAGATAATAACAACTTAGGGGTGCTCGCATGAATTTGATGGTCAAAAAAGTGGAAATGGGCTATGCATGATTGTGCACATGTAGGAACCAACATGTTCTTAGAAACATGCATGTTTTCCTAATCCTAAATCTTTTTTTCTCCCCGAACTGCCACGTATGCTTTCTAACTCATTTTTTAGGAGCATGCATGTGTTCCTAAAAACGATCATGCACGCACTTTAGAATGGATGTGCATTCATGAATAAGAGTGTGCATGAACTTTAGAATATGCATGTGTTACTAAGTAGGAGAAAACATGCATTGTAAATTTCATACACATTCCTATTAAAATGTCTAGGGCCGTGACACCCATACCTAGTTCTCAAAAGTGTTAATGGTACCTATATACCTAATTAGTGCTAAAATATGTCTTTAAAATTCATTTGTGGTGGTTCAAGGTGACATTCTTGGCCCCAAAATCCTAGAATATTCCTTTAGGGACCAACTCTTAGGTTTGATATCCTAACCATATCCAGTGTCCAAAGAATCCTACTTAATTTTAAAATCCTCATAAAGTTGAACATCTCAATGTAGAGACCAAGGATACCTTAGAATGGGCCTTTGTGGTGGTTCATTATGTCATTGTTTGCCTTCGATGCCTAGAAGCTTCCTTTAGGATTTAAGGCATGGGTTTACTCACTCAATAATGATCAAGGACCTAAGACTCATAACTAATGATAAAATTCACCTAACGATACCCATATTCCGACTTGAATTCCAAACATCCCCTTGATAGGTCATTTATGGCATTTTGAGGTTTCATTCATGACCATTGAGTCCTGAAAGCTTCCTAAAAACTCAAGAGGTTGGGTGGGGTGGTTTGAGGTGTCATATTTGTTAGCAGATGCCTAGAAGCTTTGTAATTTAGCTATGTTTGTTGTTCCCTCCTTAAATATATCAAGGTATTGAGACTCATACCTAATTCCCAAAACCTTGTGAGGTCACAAACATCCTTTCTTAAAGGCTAAGGATACCCTCAAGAGGTCATGTGTGGTGCTTCAAGGCATGGTTCATGGCTTTAAATGCCTCAAATATTTCAATAGGACCTAAATTATGGTGTTCTTCCTTAGATAATTTTGAAGATGTTGAGACACATACCTACTACTCAAAACAACCTAGTAGCATCAACATCCCTGACAATAGGCCAATATACACTCAAGAGTCCATGTGTAGATATTCAAGGGATACTTGTTAGACCTACAAGGATATAAGATTTATTTAGGGCATAATCTTTATGTTTCCTCCCATGACCATGTTGAGGGCCCCAAGACCCATACCTAATGCTAAAAAATGATAATGGTACATATACACCTAGTTTGAGACAAAGGATGCCCTCAAGAGGTCATATGTGGTGGTTGAAGGTGTCATTTGTGGCCCCAAAATCCTAGAAGCTTCCCTTAGGGTCTAACTCTTGTTTTTTTCCGCATGAACATATCCATAGTTGAGAGAATCATACTTAACGTTCAAAATATCATAATGTTCACTATCCCCTCCAAGAGACCAAGGATACCCTAGAAAGGTCCTTTGTGGTGGTTCAACATTTCAGTATTGGCTATATATGCCTAGAATATTCCTTTAGTACCTAAGGCCTGGGTTTCATCTCTTGATCATGTCCATGGAACTTAGACCAATACCTAGTTCTCAAAATATCCTCATGAATCCCATGTCCCCACTTGAACATAAAACATGCCCTCAATATGTCATCTATACTAGATTGAGGTGTCACTCATGAACCATCATCCCTAGAATATGCCTAAACCCTCAAGAGGTCTGGTTTGGTGGTTTGAGAAATTGTGTTTAGCCTTGCATGCCTAGAAGCTTTATACTTTGACTAATATTGGGGTTTCCACCCTCAACCATAACAAGGGCTTCAGACTCATAGATAATGATCAAAACCCTATGAGGGAGCTAACGTCCTTTCTTAAAGGCCAAGGATACCTTTTGGAGGTCATGTGTGGTGCTTTGAGGAATTGTTCATGGATTTGGATGCCTCAAATATTTCATTAGGACCTAAGGCATGACCTTCTTCCCTCGATTGTGTCTAGGGCCTTGGGACACATTCTGACTACTCAAAACCACACAATGATACCAACACCCCTAATCATTGGCCAAGGGAACCTTCATGATGTCATAAGTGGTTGTTCAAGGAATCATTCTTGGTTGTTAATGTATAAAAGGTTCCTTTATGAAATAATGTTATGTTTCCTACCTAAACCATGTTCAGGGCCCTAGGATCCATACCTAGTGCTAAAATATGCTAAGTGTACATATATACCTAGTTAGAGGGAAACGATGCCCTTGAGAGGTCATTTGAGGTGGTTCCAGGAGTCATTATTGGCCCTAAAATCCTAGAAGCTTCCTTTATGGCCTAACTCTTATGTTTGTCCCCATAACCATATCCACAATCCAGAGACTCATACTCAATGTTCAAAAAATCATAATGCTAACTATCCCCATCTTTAGACCAAGGATACAATGGAAAGGTCCTTCATTGTGGTTCAACATGTTGTTGTTGGCCCTATATGCTTAGAATATTTCTTTAGGACCTAAGGCCTAGTTTTCCTCTCTCTCAATCATGCCCAAGTACCCAAGATCCATACTGAGTGCTCAAAATTTCCTAGTGATGGAAATATCCCCACTTGAAGCCCAAATGTCCCCTCGAGAGGTCATATATGGTGGTTTGAGGTGTCATTCATTACCCTTGATACTTAGAATCTACACAAAAGCTTGATAGGTTGGGTGTGGTGGTTTGAGACATCATGTTTGGACTTAAATCCCTAGAATATTTTTACTTTGGCTAAGGATTGGATTTCCCTCAACCATATCAAGGCCTTAGGACCCATCCCTAATTCTCAAAACCTTATGATGGAATTAACATCCTTTATTTGAGGACAAAGATACCCTCCATAGGTCATGTGTGGTGCTTTGAGGCTTTGTTCATTTTTTTGGATTCCTCAAACCATTATTTAGGACCTAAGGCATGACATTCTTCCCTATATCATTTCCAAGGCCCTCTGACACACACCTACTACTCAAAAACACTTAGTGGCACTAATATGTCTAATCGTATGCTAAGGATATGCTTAGGAGGCCATGTGTCATTGTACTAGGCATCATTCTTGGTCTTGGATGGATAGTATATCTTCCTTTATGGATTCAGGTTAATGTTTCATCCCTTTAATATGTGATCTGAAATCGGATCTAGAAGCCTGATAGGGTTTAAAAATGCTCAAAAATGAAAGTGCTCAGAATCTGACGAAACCAATGCCATTGCGTCTGTCTCGTCTTCCAGATTTCGGCGATATATTTACTTCATCAAACGGGCTCTGTATGCAAACGTTATCGCGTTCTGATTGAAATCCCAGACAGGTAAAAAGTCAAAGGTCAACTGGTCAAAAAGTCAATGTTGATGTCAGCATGACATCAACATGCTGACTATGTAGTAGATGATGTGGCACTCTCTGGCTGGTCGTGATTGGGCAGGTTCGCTGACAGGGCAGACATGTGGCAGGCAACTGGACCAGTCAATAGTTGACAAGTGGCATTAATCCATCGAATGGGGAGATGCCATGTGGCCCAGTCATGGGCAACCACGTGGCACCCAATCAAAGTCTAAGTGGCAAGTTATAAAAAATTAGTTGGGGTCCATGGGTTTCGAACCCACGACCAACACCAACCAAGCGCTTTGGGAGAAGCTTTTACCAACACGCCATTATATGGCTTGTTAAATATGGTATGTTTAAAATTATATAAAGTGTAAAATGTAATATGGCACAAAAAGGAGGGGGCTAGGGCTAAGCCCCAGCCCATGGTCATGTAACCCCCATACACCCAAGGGCGCGGTCATCACATGCGGGAGTTTGGGATAAGGGGGCCAGCCCCTGGTCCTGTGCCACCATATAACGACCACCCAAATGAATCAGGGGCTATCCCTACATAATATGCGCAGTTATATATATAGTTAGCCTATGGTCCTATTCTTATGCAAGAGACCAGGAGCTGGAGCGCAAACAAAGGGGCCAACGCTTAGCCTTTGGGCTAGCGCTTGGCCACATGGCCAATATGACCGAGGAAGAGGGGGCACGCACCCAGCCCTAGGGGATTATCCCTGATTTCTAACTAAAATGGGTTTTATACTATAGTTTTAGGATTTTTAATTAATATTATGCCTGATATTAATGGATTTTCTCCATTTTTGGGAGATATTGGGCATTTTTGGAGCCCAAATTTTGGGAGGAAGTTGGAGATGAGAAACCAACTTCAAATCTATATAAACCAGGCCTGTTTGATGCCATGAGGAAGGATTTAGAGCAGAGTTATGCTGAAGAGAAGCCAAGACAAAGCCATGTTGACGTAGGGAAGATATTGAGGAGCAGACACTGTCGGGTAATTTCTGGGAGCTCCGGATGTCTGTTTTGCGTGTCGTTTTCTTTGCAGGGTTCTAGAGATCTGGAAGAACATGAGCAGATCAGTTTTGTATCCATTTGGCATTGCAGTGATGTACTTTTGAGCTTTTGAATAGAAATAAAGAAGCCTCCCCCACATAGACAAAGGCCCGGAGACGTAGGCAAATTTGTGCTGAACTCCGTTATCAATATGCGTGTTATGGTTTTGCTATCTATTATTTCATTTCAAATCTACACATATGTATATGGCTGTCATAATTCCTCTTCTTTCCTCATTCTTTCACTAAGTTTCTCAAATGGTTAATTAACACGTGAAAAATTAAAAATCAACCATAGTCATTAAAAGATCCAACGGATCAAGTGGTATCAGAGATAGTTGATGTTTGGATTTGAGTTTTGCATGTTAACCAGGGAAAAGCTACAACGTGGTGAAGGAGAGATTGTTGCATAGAATTCATTAATTGGATTGAGAAAAAGATCTTCTCACAGCGAAAACATGGCATCGGAAGAAGGGATTTCTCAAGATGAGAAAGAATTCCGAAAGACATTCCATGCTATGTCAGAGATGGTGAAATTTTTGTATGAAGATTACTTGGAATGAAAGTGACCAGTTTTGGGTGGATCTTCAAAAGGAAAAAGTGAAGAGGAAGAGGACCATCCTCAGATTCCTTCTTCACCTCCATCAACACCTCCTTCATCTCCTTCTTCTTCAAGTTCAAGTTCAAAATCTAATGGAAAGAAAAATGTTCATAATAATAAACATGAAATGCCATTGTTAAAACATGATGTAAAATTTGAGTTGCCCATATATGATGGTGAAGTAAATGGAAAAAAAATTGATAATTGGATCAGGCAGATGGAGGTATACTGTAGTGTGCAACAGATCAAGGATGAGGCCACACAAATTAAGTTGGCATCTTTGAGACTTGCAGGTACAACTCTCATCTGGTGGCAAAGCAAGCTGCAAAAAGGAACACAACATGTGGGTAATGTATTTCCATCATGGAAGAGTTTCATTTCTGCACTTAGGAAACAATTCTATCCTTTGGGTTATAAAGAAAAAGCAATAATTGAATTGCAATCTTTAAAACTAAGAAGAGGACAAACAGTGCAAGAATACACCGATGGATTTCGAAAAATGGCATTAATGTTAGACATTCCTTTGCAAACACAAGAAACTCTTATGAAGTATATAGGACGTTTACCTGTGCATATTAGAAACATTGTTTTCATGTTTGGACCCACCAACCTTGATGAGGTTTCTGTTCAAGCTACGTATATTGAAGCAGCGAAAGCAGGTGTGTCAGGGGAATCATCATCTTCAAGGAAAGAGGACAAGAGGAAAAGGCATGGCAGGAATGAAAATGCAGTGACAAGGAAGGAAGGAAAACCCTCTTGCAATCATTGCAAGAAAGAGAGACATGATGAGGACAAATGTTGGCAGTTGCATCCCGAGAAGAGGCCAAAGTGGTTCAAAGAAAATAAGGGAACGCAAACAGTGGCAACGACATAAAAAACCAAAGACTTGGGATCTGATTCAGGTGATGAGTCAAATATTTCATTGGTTGGTATGACAGGTAAATTTGGTGAAGACATTGGTTGTATCTAAGCAAGTTGTTTCATATAAGGGTAATCATGCAACACACTAAGATATACACATTAATCAACAGTAGATCTCAATCTAATCTAATCTTAGAAGAATTGGTTAAGCAATTGGGGTTAAAAACACAACTACATCATAAGCCTTACACACTTAAATGGATAAGCAATCATCATCAGATGCACATAACAAAGCAGTGCGCAATCAAATTTGCAATTTCATCTAAGTATTTGGACGAAGTAACATGTGATGTAGTGCCATTAAGAGAATGTGGAATGGTCTTAGGTAGTCCATATTTATATGATCGTAAGGCAATCTTCTACAGGACAAAGAATCAATATCAATTCACTAAAGTAGGTCATGATTATGTGGTTCATGCTCATCATGTTAAAGCAAATAAAACACTTTGAACAATGGAAAAATTAAAGAAGGAAGTGCAAGCAAGCAACAAACCAATAATTGTTTCAAATGAAGTAATTGATCTTAAGCAAGAACAAGACATGGTTGTTGAATGGGAAATCAATCATAAGTTGCTTCAAGATAAGCTCATGTCGTGCAAATATCTCAAGTATATCAACTCATTTGTAGTCGTCTTCTTGATACTGTCATTAGCAATGTTTTCTACATGGATTGTAGTGGCTTCAGAAAGATGTAACAGGGTTCAAATGGCTGACAATATACTGTCAGTTGTCATGATTGTGTTAAAGTTGATCTTGATGAGACAGGTGCACAGGACAGAGTTCAGAGATAGCAGACAAGCCGGGTGGCTTATCCCGACCTTGTTGACTGGTCAGTAACCTTTTGGGGACCAAAATTTCTTTTTGTGGGGAGGTGTGATCCGAAATCGGATCTAGAAGCCTGACAGGGTTTAAAAATGCTCAAAAATGAAAGTTCTCGGAATCTGACGAAACTAGTGCCATTGCGTCTGTCTCGTCTTCCTGATTCTGGTAGTATATTTACTTCATCAAACGGACTCCGTATGTGAAAGTTATAGCATTCTGATCGAAAGCCCATACAAGTAAAAAGTCAAAGGTCAACTAGTCAAAAAGTCAATACAGATGTCAGCATGACATCGGTATGCTGACTGTGCAGTAGATGACATGGAACTCTTTGGCTGGTGGTGATTGGGCAGGTTCACTGATAGGTCAGACATGTGGCAGGAAACTGGACCAGTCAATAATTGACAAGTGGCATTAATCCATCGAATGGGGAGATGCCATGTGGCCCAGTCAAGGGAAACCACGTGGCACCCAGTCAAAGTCTAAGTGGCAAGTTATAAAAAATTAGTTGGGGTCCATGGGTTTCGAACCCACGACCAACACCAACCAAGCGCTTTGGGAGAAGCTTTTACCAACGCGCCATTATATGACTTGTTAAATATGGCATGTTTAAAATTATATAAAGTGTAAAATGTAATATGGCGTAAAAAGGAGGGGGTTGGGGCTAAGCCCCAGCCCGTGGTCGCGTAACCCCCATACACCCGAGGGCACGGGCATCACATGCGAGAGTTTGGGATAAGGGGGCCAGCCCCTGGTTTTGTGCCACCATATAACCGCCACCCAAATGAATCGAGGGATATCCCTACATAATATGCGTAGTTATATATATAGTTAGCTTGTGGTCCTATTCTTATGAAAGAGACTAGGAGCTGGAGCGCAAACAAAGGAGCCAGTGCTTAGCCTTTGGGCTAGCGCTTGGCCACATGGCCAATATGAATAAGGAAAAGGGGGAGCGCGCCCAGCCCTAGGGGCTTATCCCTGATTTATAACTAAAATGGGTTTTATACTATAGTTTTGGGATTTTTAATTAATATTATGCCTGATATTAATGGATTTTCTCCATTTTTGGGAGATATTGGGCATTTTTGGAGCCCAAATTTTGGGAGGAAGTTGGAGATGAGAAACCAACTTCAAATCTATATAAGCTAGGCCTATTTGAGGCCATGAGGAAGGAGTCAGAGAAGATTTATGCTAAAGAGAAGCCAAACCAAAGCCATTTTGATGCGGGGAAGATATTGAGGAGAAGACGTTGTCGGGTCATTTCTCGAAGCTCCAGATGTCTGTTTTTCATGTTGTTTTCTTTGAAGGGTTCTAGAGATCTGGAAGAACATGACCAGATTAGTCTTGTAGCCATTTGGCATTGCAGAGATGTACTTTTGAGCTTTTGAACAGAAATAAAGAAGCCTCCCCCACAGAGACAAAGGCCTGGAGACGTAGGAAAAGTTGTGTCGAACTCCGTTATCAATCTGCGTGTTATGGTTTTGTTGTCTATTATTTCATTTCAGATCTGCACATATGTATATGGTTGCCATAATTCCTCTTCTTTCCTCATTCTTTCACTAAGTTTCTCAAATGGTTAATTAACGCATGCAAAATTAAAACTCAACCATAGTCATTAAAAGATCCGACGGATCAATATGTCCATGGCCATAAAATCCATATTTGAGGTGACATTAATGGACCCAAATTCATAAAATATTTCTTTAGGGACTAAGGATAAGGATTCCTCCCCTAACCATGTTTAAGGAACTATGACCCAAATCTAGTGCTAAAAAACTTCCAATAAAGCCCATATCCCCTCTTAAAGGTGAAAAATCCCATTCAAAATTATTATTTGGTTGTTCAAGTCCCCGTTCATGTCCCTTCAACCTTGGAAGCTACCTTTAGGGATTAAGGCCCGAGTTTCCTCACCAAACCATGGTCAAGGAAATGAGGCTTATACCTAAAGTCCAAAACCTTCTAATTGTTCCCATATACCAACTAAGATGGATATTATACTTTCAATACATTACATGTGGTTGTTTGAGGCATTATTATTAGAGTTTGATTCCTAGAATTTGTTTTCTTTAGGACTAGACACTTGATTTTCTCCCATTAACCATGTCTAATGCCCTATGATCTATACATGGTGCTCAAAAAATTCTAATGGTGTCCACATTGTAACTCGAAGGAAAAATATCCCACAAAGAGATCATGTGATATGGTTTAAGGACTCAATGATGGATCTTAAGCCCTAGAAGCTACTTTTTAGGCATAATGAATAAAATTCATCACTTGACCTTGGTCCAAGTCTCTAGATTGATACTACTCCCAAAACCATAATGTTTCCAATATGCGTACTAAAAGGAAAATGATAGACTTGGGAGGTCTTGTGTCTGGGTTCAAGGTGTTGATCTTGTCCTTGGATGCATCAAATATTCCTTCAAGGCCTAAAGCATTGGTTTCTTCTTGCCACCATTTTGAATAATCATTGACCCATAAATTGTGCTAAAAAATTGTAATGGTGCACATAATTCCACTTGGAGGTCAAATATTCCATTTGGAGGTAATGTGTTTTTATTGAACCTTAATTCCTATAATATTCATTTGTGGCCTTGTACCTACGCTCCCACCCCAACCATATATGAGACCTTGAGACCCATATCTACTTGTTAGTGTCCACTCTTCTAGTAGCCATAGTTTTTCTTTCAAATTTCACGGCCACACTCAAAGCATGCTCTAGGTATTTAGGTTCCAAGCGATGCAAAACATGTTGAATTCTCTCCTTTAAAGTTCCCATAAAAGATATCTAACAAATTATTCTATGAAATGTTCTTCGCCTTGAGACATAGTTTTTGGAATTTCTAAATGTGCTCTATAATTGGATCTATTTGTCGGATATTTTTCAATTGAATAAAGAATGTATTCCTATTAATATCCCCATAGTGTGCTATTAATTCATGTATAAAAATTTACCAAGAGACAATAGAATTTTTTTTTTCACAAATCCATTGGTACCAAAAAAATAGATCTGGTTCTAAATACAAGGATGGTTCAGAGTTACCTTTTATAATGTTGGCATTTGTTGTAGATAAAATAATTTTTCCATCAGGAATATAGAATCTTTTCCATCGAATTTTCTCATTTTATTCTTAGGAATTAAGTATTTCTTGGTGCTATGTTGGACACCTGGTCATGTGGATCTTGGAGTGATGAATAATCATGATTTTGTGACTCAATATTTATGTTCTCCACATTTTCATGATTTCTTTGATTATTGGTATATCCTTGAGGGAATATCTCATCTATGACATATTATATCATGGATAAAATTGAATTTTATAATTGTTCCATATTTTCATCTATATTTTGATCCATTTTCCTTCAATTAAATCTTCCAAATATGGAAAATAAACATTTTTCAACAAACTATCACCCATTTCATTAAATTGGTTCTCCAATTTGGATGGATAGTTATGTATCTCTTCACCTTCTTCACGAGTCATGGTTAAGCTCTCTGTTGGTTTAATTGGTGTAGTATTTTTTGGAACATTCTTTTCTGTGTTGGATAAAAACATTGTTTATCTATAATTATTCTAAATTTAACTTTACCACACTTTTTGAATCACCCAAAATAGACCTTCCAATAAAATTTATGTCAATTGTAGGTTACATACCTTTAAAAACCTAATTTGGATACTATTCTGCAAATCGATATTGCACCTAAAATAAACATGAAATTTTTACACCTTTTATTTTGAAATTTTGGTCTATAGTATTACAATATGTCTTTTATTTAATGCCACATGTTTAAATATATTTTGAGGTTCCAGGAAAAAAATAACGTAACCTTCCCAAAACATCTCGTTGTTGTCCATTGTAAGAGAGAAATTGTATGGCCTACCACGTGTCCCATTTTTCTGATATACTTTTGAAAATTTTACCGAAAGTAGTATGGTCTATATTTTTTCCAAAGGAAATAGTGGGACTCAATTTGGAATTTCCTATCTTTAGATATGACAATTTTACTAGGAATACTTGTTTGAGAATAGTTTTAGGACTAGTAAAAAAAAATAATTTACATATCCTATATTTCCAAAATTGTAGCAATTCAGAAACTAAAACTTCTAGCACATGTACTTATCTATGTGTCCTCAAACTCCTAAAACTTCCATAGTCTGTATCTTCACTAAAATAAAATTATAGCAAAAAAATTGCATTGAATCGTTTGAGACTAAATTTAGCACTAGTTAAAAAACTTAACTTCCATAGGCTATATCTCAAAATGTATAGAAAACCAAAACATGAATTTTTTACCACAATTTCTTTGCTATGTCTCCTCAGGGTCCTAGAAATTTCACAATCTAAAACTTCACCGAACAAAGTTATAGAAAAATTTATAAAATGATTCATTTTGTAAGGCACGAGATGTAAAATATTATGTAGAAAGGAGAATATTTAACAATTATCAAGGGAACAACAAAATATTGAGAGAGCAATAGAAAAAAGAATACCTTTGTTCAAAGAAATCAATATTCACTTTCCTCTCAAAGGGGGCAAACTCCAACAGATCAAAGCTATATTACAATTCTTTCTCAAAAAAAATATTTCTCATACCTCCTTACTCTTATTTGTATTGTTTCTATCTTCTAAATAAAATTCTAGAGGAAAATATTTCTAAAAGTGAAAAAATTTATTAGGTCACCTTACACTGACCTGTTCACATTTATTTAATAGGCATTATTAACTAATGTAAGCCTTTATTAAATGTAAAATATATCATGCCAACTCATCACCAACAAAGAGGGTTAGGGTCAAATCCTAACATGCCCTCCTCCTTCAAAAGAAGCCTTGTCTTCAAGGATGAAGATGTGGAAATCGTTGCAATATGGTCATCGGTTTCCAAGTGGCATCCTCTGGAGACGTGTCCTTCCACTTGATCAAAACTTATTTGATAGTTCGAACATGAAAGTGTCAATCACACATGTTGAGAATAGATTATTATTGCAGCCAAATGGAGCCTCCTTCATCTAATTCAGGGAGGATGGTTTGAACCCTACAATTATGACCCACCACTTTTTTCAAACATGAAACATGGAACATTAGTTGTATATTGGAGACAGTTGGAAGTTCCAGTTTCTAGTAAATTGGACCAATACATTTGATAATTTGATAGGGGCCATCAAATTCAGGTGCCAACTTGTGCTGGACAAAGTATTTGAGTGAGGTTTGGTTGTAAGGTTGGAGTTGGAGAAACACTTCATTACCTTATTGGAAAATCCTTTTGGAATGTTGTTGGTGAGATTTTTGCTTCATATGATTTTGGGACATGTGGAGGTTCTCCTTCAAACTTGCAAGGGTATCTTCTCTACCTTGCAACACGTTATCAATATCATAGACCTTTGATGTTCCTAAAAGATATGAAGTTATTGTAGGTGGTTGTTGGACATACACCATTTCATATGGTGTCATTTTGGTTATTGTATGATAGGAAGTGTTGTATCACCATTCTTCCAATGGTAACCATTGCACCCAATGATGTTATTTTTCCATGGAAAAACAACACAAGTAGGTTTCCAAACATTTGTTGACAAATTTCACTTGGACATCCTTTTGGGGGTGGTCATTTGTGATCATGCTCAATTGTGTGCCCTGTAATTTAAACAATTATTTCCAAAATGTGTTGGTGAAAGTTAGGTCATGATCATACATAATGGATGTTGTCATGCCATGCAGTTTGAAAATCTAATCAATGAAAACTTGCACTACTATAGTTGGCGTAAAAGTGTGTGGTAAGGCACCAAAATGTGCATACTTTGAGAGTCAGTCTAGAATGACCATGATGACTGAATTGTTGATGATTTTTGGAAGGCCCATGATAAATTCCATGGAGATTCCAGTCCAAACAAAATATAGAATGGGTAACATATGTATATATTCTGAGGTCTTGACAGTTTCACCTTTATTTCATTAGGAAATATCACAGTCAATGACAAAGGTAAGGATGTACTTTTTCATACCTTCCCAAACAAAATAAGGGTGAGAACGAGCATATGTATTTTGGAATCCTAAGTGACTAAAAATATCATATGAACAAAAATCATTTAAGATCCCGGGCTTCAGTGTTGAATTCAGAGACATAACCAAATGATCCTTATACTAGAGGATATTTTCTGTCCATGTGTAGCTAGTGGGAAGGTTAGGGTCCTCCTGAAGTCGTTGAATTACCTGTCAGATAGTTGGGTGGGTTAGTCACTCTTGTAGAACTTACTCAATCCAATTAGGAACTAGTATTGATAAGGAAAAGAGGGAACCATCATCCTCATATTTTCTTGACAATGCATCTTCCACTACATTATCTTTCCCTTTTTTATATATGATCTCATAATCATAGACCAACATTTTGGTTAGCCACTTGTTATGTTCTAGGCATGATAACCTCTTCTCTAGGAAATAATTCAGACTATGGTGATATAATACGATATGAAAATGACATCCCAATAGACATGGTCGCCAAGTGTGCACAACATGGAGAATGGCCATCATTTCCTTTTCATATGTAGATTTTCCTAAATTGTGGCCCCTCAAAGCCTGGCTAGTGAAAGTAAGAGGTCTAAATTCTTTTCTTAGAACTGTGCCAATACTAATCACTAAAGAATTATACTCCACAATGAAAGTTTTGTTGAAATCAAGGGATGCTAAGATGGGGGTAGTGAACATGGTCTACTTTAAATATGTGAATTCCTTGTTTTTTATTGGTGCCCAATGAAATGCATTATTATTAATAAGGTTTGTTAATGGATGGGTAATTTTTGTATAATGGTGGACAAATTTCCTGTAATATCTTGAGATGCCAAGGAAACCCCAAAGGATTTGCAAGGTCATGGGTCTCGGCCAATACTGCATAGCTTGAATATTTTTTGGGTCCACTCTTACCCCATCACAACCCACAGTGTGTCCTGATTATTAGACCTTGATCTCCCCAAAAGAACACCTCGAATTTTTGATGAACAATAGATTGTCCTATAACAATTGGATTATTTTTTCCACATGGTGTACATGGGAATCCCAAGTGTGCCTGTAAATGAGGATCTCGTCGAAGAAAACCAAAAAAAACTTCCAAAGGTAGGTCTTCAAGAGTTTATTCATGAGACTTTGGAAGGTATATGGGGCATTGCAAAGTACAAAAGGAATTACAAAAAACTCGTAATGGCCTTCTTGAATTCAGAAAGTGGTTTTCAGAATATTTGCTTCATTCATCCGAGTTTGGTGATATCTTGAGTAAAGATGTAATTTTGTGCAAAAACATGCACCCTAGAGTTCATCCAATAGATCATCAATGACATGAATTATAAACTTATCCTTAATGGTCAATTTGTTAAGGGTGCGAATATATGGAAACATGTGCCAAGAAATTTCTTTTTTCAAGACCATCATACCACGAGATGAATTTTTTAATTCTTGCACTATTTTTTCTATTTCATTTTTTTGAGAAAATGGATACCTATAGCGGCGTACATTAGGGGGATGAATACCTATAAGGAGAGGGATGTTGTGATCATTCTCACCTCAAGAGGGGGCTAGGTCCATGGGTGTCTCCAAGAACCTATGCTTCTTGTCCAAGTACAATTGCGTATCATGATGTATTGTTGGAGATGATTGATCACATACCTGGATGGAATTAAGTTGAGAAATCACACCATGGTGACCTTTCATTAGGATTTTCTCCATCCAGTGAGAACTAATAATTTTTAGGGAGCAAACTTGTAGGCATTGGAGGGTATAGGTGTGAGAATTTTGAGTAAATATCATATATAACTCATGATAATCCATGGTAATAAGTCCCATAGTGTGAATCCATTCAAAATCCAAGACAATATCAAAACAACCCACGAAAATGGAAAACATGTGAGATTTCATGTTATAATCATTAATTTGGAGTTTTAAAATCTCACATCGCCCCCCATATTTCATTATACCACCATTAGCTATGAAACTTTGAAAATTAGAAACTGGTCTAACAAACTAATTGACATCCTCAACCACCCTGTGATGAATACAATTATGGTTGCTACCACTATAAATCAACACCATGAATGACCTTTGTTTTATGAAGCCATTTATTTTTAATGTTTGTGGAGTATAAATACCCATGAGGGCATGGAGAGATATGACAGGTTCCTCTGGTTCCACAGGAGGTGTGACTAGATTTCAGATGGGGGAAGTTGGTTGTGTGTATTTTGAGACTGGGGCCTCACCTGATAGGATTTCCATGGAGGAGGTGGAAGATGACCCATCAACCTAGAAGAAATTGTGTTCATGACATTTATGGCATTGAGAATACTTTTCATCACAGTAATAACAAAGTTCTTGTTTCTGATGTTCGGTGATTTATGTGGGAGATACCTTTTTCACCTTCAAATTTTTGGTCGAGACAGGGGTAGACCCTTTGAGAGGGAGCTTGGTAACTATAGAATGAAGGGGTTTTGAATGAATAATGGTCTCAGTCTCCAATGATAATTTGTGTGCATGAAAACATGAGCCTAAATGGCATCCTTTAAGCCATTGAGGAATCATGCAAGATAGAACTCATCAAATAATACCTAATATCTAATATCCAACTATTTAAATGTGGTTATGAAGTCTTCTACTAACCCTGTTTGTTTCAACTTGGTGAGACGTCCCAAAAAATGAGATTCCCTATCAAAGCGAGAATAAACTTCTTTGGTGAACATGATCCAATTTGGCTATCCTAGATGTCATTTCTTATGCCATTTACACCATTGCAATCGTTATTGATCCAAGTACAAAACCCCCACATGGATTTTTTTCTCATCATCCCGAATGTCATGGAGGGATAATTAGTGTTCCATTTGGATTCCCAACCAATCGCATCTAATCCATCACATTTATCCATCTCAACTTTGGGAAATTTATTCCATGAATTTGGAGAATGCCAAGGGGAGTTGGAAAGATGAGTATTGTCACAATGGGAAGAATGAGTAGCCTCATAGTGGTACTCATGGTTCTTACCCATGATGTGCAACACAATTTCTTTGAATTCTTGGGTGAGGGAGTTGAGGTTCTAGGTGAGGGAGCCAATGCTCTCATTGAGGGAGTAAATGCACTAGTTCATTTTCTCAGACATGTTGGTTACCTTAGTGTCCAAATATCGTAGGTTCTAAGCATTGATGGTAGGGGCCATTATGGAGGCTCAGGTAGAGTGGTACATCAGTAATCAACACAAGATATGGAGACTTTTGGGATAGGTGGCAAATAAGGGTGTCAGGAAGGGGGGTCAGGTCCATGAAAAAAATAGTCTTAAAAGTGATAGGTACCATGAAAATAAATACAAAGAGAGGAATCCAATGATGTCCCAAATGAGGGTGTCATGAAGGGGGTTTGGGTCCACATTAACAATAGTCTTAAAAGTGATAGGTACCACTGCAACCAGGACAAAGAGAGGAATCACATGGTAGAGGTCCTAATTAAGGGTGTCAGTGGGACCACTATACTCCTTTTCTTATCTCTTGAGTTATACTCCAATATGAATACTTCTGCAGCATTAGAATGCCCAAATTATTAACAACAAAAAACTTGTATTCAATTTGCAACCAAAATGCAAGAGGCAAGGTTGCGCTGCTAGAAAATCCTATTTGTACCATGTCTACTATGGTCCCCCATGGGTTAGGGTTTGCAGGGTTCCTATGGAAAAGGGTTTTAATTGTGGTATAACTCTCTGATATACATGCAAGGTCGAAGAGTAGTACTCAACCCAGTATCTCAGGGAACCAACTAAGGAGGCTCAACCATGCCCTTAGTCATACTACCCAATTACCTAGGTACTAGAGAGTATCTTCCCTAGTTTCTTTCTAGGTGGAACTATAGTAGTCAGGAAACCGATCAATTGATCTATGGAGGGTTTCAGGATACCTAGGCCAGTCTGTATACAAGTTTTTTCTGATACGCTACCTCTCGAAGGGGTACAAGCATGGATTACAAAAGTTTCCAACAATGTGAGATTAAAAACCTTTTTTATTCCCTGAATGTATGCTTCCCCGACCACGTATTAATGTGATGAATGAAAAATCACTTAAGCTTAAAGACGTCATAATACGTCTCTAACCTAAAACAAATTTAAACCATAATTCTTGCCAAGGAAATTGCTCTGATACAACTTGTAATGTACCAGAAATAATACCTTTATACAAAAAAAGAAATGATCATTTGGCTCTTCAAGGGAGAAACCTCCAACATAGTAGAGCTCTATTACAATACTTTGTCGAGACAATATTTCTCATAACTCCTACTCTTATTTATACTAATTCTATATTCTAAAGAAAATTCTAGAGGGATATCTTTGTTGAAGCAGAAACTTCTATTGGGTCTGCTTACATTGACTTGTTCAAATTTATTTAATAGGTCTTGTTAAGTAATGTCAGAATTTATTAAATGGAAAATATATCATGCTAACTATTGACCAACTAAGAGGGATTAGGGTCAGATCCTAACACATTTGAAGAAGAAAAAACCTAGGATTATATGCTCAGAAACCAAATCTCAAGTAACAAACAACCACATAGCCTAAAAATAGAAATAGAATTAACTCCATGAATTGAGAATTAGATAGAAGAATTAAATATAAGCCTCTTTGAGGAGAAAACCTCCATTTACATTAGAACAAATGTACAATATTAGATGATTCTAAAATTTACCCTTTGTATATACAGGAGATAAAGGGAACAATTACAATTAAAGAGTCTATACAACAACACTAATATAAAAATATAAATGTAATAACTCAATATCTAGGGCTTTGTATAGGGATTAATATGGGTATTTATGCTTAACATAAGGCTTTGTATAGGGATTAACATGATATCTACTTAAACTTATCATGTTTTTTTTATCTTTACCACACCTTTTGAATCACCTCAAATGGATATTATAATAAACAACTATACAAGTTCTAGTTTAACATACCATTTAAAACCCTAATTTAGAGATTGTTCTACAATCTGACTTTGCACCTAATATAACTTTGAATTCTCTACTTCTTTGAGTCTAAAGTTTTGGTTTAATTTATTCTAATACATATTCTCCACAATGTCATAGGTTTGACTAAATTTAAATTTAAATGTTTTAAAAAGAAGTATGGTAAATTTCCTATAACTTGGTCATTTTTTCCATTTTAGGAGAGGAGAGTTTCATAGACTATCGTGTCTCTAATTTTTCATCTCTAGTTATTTGACCTAAAATATTACGGTTTGTACTATATTAAATACAATAGTCATCTTGATTTTTTCTCAACATCTTGGATTACAAACAAGATCCATCATCAATAAAATATTCAAATAAGAGAAGATTACAACCTTTCAATGAATACAAAAACATAGAGAATCGTAGAACCCTAGAGGAACATGTTGATTATTTGGGTTGGTTTTCATTGATGTCAACCCTTGAACAAAGTATGGTAGCACAAAGTTTTGGGTAATGGACCCAAGTTTGTTTGATGGATAATGGTATGCATTTTTCTATATGGATAGTACATGTCATGCCATTTCCGGTGGTATGTGGAACATCACATAACTCCTCACGGTTAGAAAGTTATGGCCATGTGAAGTTGGAGAAAGGTTTGGGTAATGGACCCAAGTTAGTTTGATGGATAATGGTACGCATTTTGATATATTTCTAGGTAAGAATATTCTATATGGATAGTATAGGTCATGTCATTTCAATTGGTATATGGAACATCACATAATTCCTCACGGTTAGAGAGTTATGGCCATGTGAAGTTGGAGAACCCTCACGAGTCATCTAGAAGCCCCAAAAGGTCAAAGTAGTCAAAGTGGTTTAAGAGATTTTAGAAGGTAAATTATAAAGTGAAGTGATGCGTGTACTATAAGTCAATGTGAGTACAAAATAAATTATTTAAATAATAATGTTAATGGAGAAATTAATAATTGGACAAGCGGTTAGAAGTGGGTTAACCCTAAAATATAGAAAGTGGGTTAAGATTGTTAAAAGGTAACCCCTTGAGGAAGATACATGAAAGTATTAATAAGAGGCAAGGCTCTCTCATTTTAATCACACTTGACCATATTGAATATCTACAAGTGACTAAGATAACCAAATTATATCTAAGCCAAATTTCAAAGGGAAGGTGAAGTAAAGAAGACCGAAATTCAAGCGATGATAAATTCTTTTGATGATGCTTCCTAGGGTATGTTATTTACAGGTCATCAGACCATTTTCTCAATAACTTGTTTTCTAGAATGATTTAGATTGTGAAATTGTGAGGCCATTGAGAAAACATATCCAAGTAGTTGTGATACAAATTTCATCTTGTGGGTCGTTATATTTTTGGAGTTACACACCGTGGAAAATAGGGTTTGTGGCTAGTTCTGAAACTAGTCTAAAACATGTGTTTCAAGTAAAAATTTCATAACTTCTTCATAACATATACAAATTCAGTAAGACCAAATGTATTGGTTAGAGTATAGTCTGTAGTATTATGTGTACAATTTTCCATGCATATTCTGTTTATGGTCATTGTTTTTATTGTACTAATTTTGGACATAAGGTTGCATGTTGCAAGGATTATAAAAATGTTCAAGAAAGAACTTCTTATGTGGCCCCATGTAAAATTGAATGTTACACATGTCATAACTATGGACACATAACTAGTGATTGTAGAAGTATTATCGACACTTCCATGAAAGAGAACACTTATATCATATATATACAAAAGTATGGATAGGAAAACACGAAGAACAAGTGAACAAAGAACAAGTCCCAGAGATTGCAAGATTGGAAATAAAATGAGATGAAGAAAATTCTATAGAGAAAAATAAAGATGTCAGATACATAAAGGTTTTGAAAATAAGTGAAAGAAAAGAAGTACATGTAAATAAGGAATAGGTTCAAGAGATTGTACTTTCAGGCATTGTAGTGAAAGATGAATTCACAAACAGAAAGAAAGAAGTCAGAGCTTAGAGAGATGATGAATCTACTAAGAAGATGATGATGGATCTACCAATGAATATGACGATGAATACACATTAGAGAAGGAACTGTTCTGATCCATATGGCTTAGAGAATCCCAAGTAATATGAATATTAGATAGGGGGATTCTATGCGATAGTTGTGACATACCAAAAAACCATCCTTCAAACAACTTGCAGAGTTTGAAAAGATAGATCCAGAGAAGTCAGTTAGAAGAAGTAGATTTTGATAGATTAATCAAGAATTCATGATAGTATAGTGATAAATGGGTCAGTATTATGGACAATTTCACAAGTATAGTCTTGGACAGTATGGATGGAGATGGATTCGTAAGAACACTTAGCAGGTTTGGAAAGATACATGACAATGGAAGAGAGAATGGATTCATATATTGGTTTAGAGAGTGGTTCAGAGATAAAGGAACATTATAATAATGGATGATAATTACATAGGAAATGGCTCGAACAATGCTAATGGATTCCAAATTGACACATATTTTTTGGACACATGAAATGCATACAACAATTCACATTCAAAACTGAGTAATTATCAGAAAGAATAATGACAAAACTCTCGACGAACTATGGAAAGGAAGCGCAGACAACAACCTCTACGTCAAGGTAATTCAAGGTAGTATTTTATTAATTGAAAATTATGTTGATGATATTGTTTTTGGAAGTACTAATGACAGGTTAAGCCATAAATTTGAAAAGGATATGCATAATGAATTTGAAATTTCATTACTTGGAGAAATATCCTTCTTTCTGGGTCTTCAGATATGTCAAAACAACCAAGGAATTTGTATTTCTCAAACTAAGTATATCAGAGAGATGCTAAAGAGGTTCAGAATGGAATATTGCAAACCATTTACCACTCCTATGAAAACCAGTTGCATGTTGAGAAAATATGATGATTCAAAGTCTACAAACTAGAGGAAATACATGTTAATGATTGGTATATTACTATATCTGACAACATCCAGACCATATGTAATGCAGGCAATTGGATAGGTGGCATAATTTCAATAAGAACCAAAGGAATCACATATATTAGCAGTAAAGAGGATTTTCAGAAATCCCAAAGGAACATAAGATTTTGGATTATGGTATCCAAAAGGAAAGGGTGTACCACTTATTTCCTACACAAATGCAGATTGGGAAGGTTGCATTGATGATCGATGAAGCACCAGTGAAGAAGGTTTATACTTGAGTGAGTGTTTAGTATTATGGATAAGAACGAAACAATCATCAGTACCCTTATATACAACCAACACAGAGTATATTGCGACAACATGATGTTGTACACAGGTTCTATGGATGAAACAAACTTTGATAGATATACAGGCTCAATATGATGATCCCATTCCAATATATTATGATAATACAAGCACCATCAATATCTCAAAGAACCCAGTGATGCACTCCAAGACAAAGAATATTCCAATAAAGTAACACTTTCTACGAGAACAGGTTACAAATAAGAACATCAGAGTTGATTATGTGGGAAGAAAAGAACAAGTGACAAACATCATTACAAAATTTCTTCCACGGGAAGACTTTGAGAATCTATGCCAGAGACTCGGAGTAATTTCTACTCCAAAATGAATTTTTTTTAATGCTTATCTTATATTTCTTAGATTTACACAAGGAAGCACCATAAAGAGGACAATTCAGGTTGGAATATTAGTTTTAGGAAGAGCTCAGTCAGGGGGAGTATCCCCAAGGAAATTTTAGTTAGGGGTAGTAGCCTCAGATGGAAATATACTTTTTCTACTAATGAGAAAGGGGGAGAGATTTATCATATTGAAATGTAAACTCTTAAAGAAAGAGCACAAAGGCATGGTTCCATGGGGAGTGATGGTCACAGGGGGGGGATGAGTGATATGACTTTAGTATTGCATCAGAGTGTTTCCATCAATTCCAAAGGGGTATAATGTTGATTATTTGGGTTAGGTGTCATTAATGTCAACCCTTGAAGAATGTCCAGCAGAAAATTTTGGTAACACAAATGTTTGGGTAATGGAACCAAATTTGTTTGATGGATAATGGTATGTGTTTTGATATATTTATAGGTAAGACTATTCTAGATGGATAGTACATGTCATGCCATTTCTTGTGGTATATGTAATGTCACATAACACCTCACAGTTAGAGAGTTATGGCCATGTGAAGTTGGAGAACCCCCATGAGTCAAAGTGGTTTATGTTAGAAAAATAGGACCGTGGAGCAATAAAATAAAACAAATGTGGAAACAAAACACAGAAGATACACAATACAATAGATACACAGATTTGCGTGGTTCACCCAGTGTGGGCTACGCCCACCAGAGAAATTGCTAGGTCCTTCCTTTATTATTATCCAACATATGAAGGGATACAACCTATAGAAAACCCACTGTAACTTCCTCTTATTTCTCTCAGTCTCCTATTTCAGAATACAATATTCACCATCAACCATAGCCGTAATACATTTCCCTCATAAAAGAGAGTTGCCTTCTAGGGAAAAAACCCTAACATAATCTCTATCGTTAGATTTGCGACCTTATAATGAACGGTCCAGATTTACAATGAAATTACAATATACATTTACAAGGCAATTTTTCCTTCGGGGGCTTCGCCCCCGAACCCTCACTAGGGACCCACTTGCCCCCAGACCCCCCAGCTGAGGGGATATCCCCCCCATATCCTGTAGAGGGGGTACCCCCCCTCTGCACTCCCCCGCGTGGAAGAGTGTACATACTTAAGGGGTGTAAATACTTCATGGGGTATAAACACAGCGGAAAGTAAAAGACCTCTGAATTAGGAAGATAATCAGGCTCCATAACCAACAATCTCCCACTTGGAGACTGATCTCAACAACTCCACCACTACTGTATATGCTGGACTCTGAACCTTATTGGACTTGGCAAATTTCTCATCTTCATCTTGATTCTTGAAGACCAACTGAAACTGAGAAAGAACTCAGTTTCTCCCTGGTTACTTCCTTTGTTAACATGTTTGCATGATTCTAGCTAGTGTGTATCTTTTCCAACTTCAAATGTCCATCTTCCAAGGTGGATCGTATGAAGTGGTACCTCAATTATGTATTCTTAGTATTCGAATGGAATGTTGAGTTCTTTGCAATATGAATGGCACTCTCACTATCCCAGTACAACCTGCTATTCTCTTGCTTCTTTCCCAATTCTTCCATAAACCTCTATAACCAAATCATCTCTTTACTAGCCTCTGTAGCAGAAACATACTCTGCCTTTGTTGTTGAAAGTGAAACAACCTTTTGCAGTTTTGAAATCCAAGTTACTGTTGTTCCACCTATAGTAAAAACATACCCTATGGTACTCCTTCTTCTATCTCTATCACCTTCCATATCTGAATCAACATATCCTTGTAGAATAGTATCTGAACCTCCAAAACATAATGCATGATTATCATTACCTCTCAAGTATCTAAGAATCCACTTTACTGTCTCCCAATGTTCTTTACCTGGATTGTTCATACATCTTCTCACAACTCCCACTGCATGTGCAATATATGGTGTTGTGCAAACCATTACATACATCAAGCTGCCAACTGCTGAGGAATATGGGACTGTGGACATGTATTCTATCTCCTCTTATGTCTTGGGACACATTTCCTTAGTTAATTTGAAATGGTTGGCCAAAGGTGTACTAAATGGTTTTTCATTCTGCATTCTAAACCTCTCCAACACCTTCTCTATGTACTCACCCTGAGACAATGTCAGTTTTTTATTTTTCCCGTCTCTTGTTATTCTCATACCAAGGATTTTGTTTACAGCACCCAAATCCTTCATCGCAAATGAATTGGATAATTTCTTCTTGAGCACATTTATATCCTGCATATTAGACTCTACAACAAGCATGTCATCTACATACAATAGCAAGATAATAAATCTTTCATTTTCTATCTTTTTAAAATAAACACAGTGATTAGAATGACATCTACTATAACCCTGTTCTCTCATAAACCTGTCAAACCTTAGATACCATTGCCTTGGAGCTTGCTTTAGGCCATATAATCTCTTCTTCAAGCTACATACCAAATTCTCCTTCCCTTTGACCTCATACCCATGTGGTTGCGGCATATAAATCTCTTCCTCCAAATCCCCATGGAGAAAAGTTGTTTTTACATCTAACTGTTCAAGATGCAAATATTCTACTGCCACAAGACTTAAAATAGTTCTAATTGAATTCATTTTAATAACATGAGAAAATATTTCATCAAAATCTATACCTTTCTTTTGTGCAAACTCCTTTACAATAAGTCTAGCCTTGTACCGCTTTTCTCCTCGATCTTCTTCCTTCAACTTGTAAACCCATTTATTCTGCAATGCTCTTTTTACTGCAAGCAACTGAACCAAGTCCCAAGTATGGTTATTTACCTAGGAATCCATTTTCTCTTTCATGCCTTGCTCCCACTTCCTTTTGGTGTTTACCTGCATTGCCTCTTCATAACATTCTGGCTCACCAGAATCAGTCAACAATAAATAATACAATGAAGGAGAGTATCGTTTAGGGGGTATACTTAACCTGGTAAATTTTCTAACAACACTTGCAGGTGTTTGAGGTACCTGTTGCTCCTGTTGTTGTACATTTTGATTTTTTGGTTCCTTTGGAATTTTGTTTTTAGTGATCTCATCAAGCCCTGTGTATTCTTCTTTTTCTTTTTCCTGTTTCTTTCCCTACAACTGATCTTTGTACATGACCTTCTCATTGAATATGACATCTCTACTCTTAATGATTTTGTTATTTTGATAATCCCATAAGAGATAACCAAAATCATTAACACCATAT
>ML799911.1:17061-96049 GCA_009831015.1 Picea engelmannii | reverse complement strand
GATAACCAAAATCATTAACACCATATCCAATAAAGGTACACTTCTTGGATTTTGCCTCAAGCTTTGTTCTATTTTCTTTATCAATATGGACAAATGCTTCACAACCGAAAGTTTTCAAAAAAGAATAGTTTACCTTTTTCCCTTTCCATTCCTCCTCTGGAATTATACCATCCAAAGAGCTTGAAGGTCCTTCATTTATTAAGTAAACAACAATATCTATAGCATCTGCCCAAAACTGTAAGGGCAAACTAGCATGCAATCTCATACTCCTTGCATGCTCCATGATTGTCCTGTTCATCCTCTCTGACACACCATTTTCTTGTGGTGTTCTTGGAACTGTCTTCTCTCTACGAATCCCATGGTATGAACAGTAATCATCAAACTCCTTGTTGCAATATTCACCTCCATTATCTGATCTGAGACACTTCACCTTTTTTCATGTCTCATTCTCAACCAAATCTTTCCATTTCTTAAAAGTATAAAAAACATAATATTTTTGTCGAATGCAATAAACCCAAGTTTTTCTAGTTGCATCATCAATAAAAGTAATATAATAATGAGATACACCAAGAGATGATACATGAGCTAGTCCCCATACATCTGTATGCACAAGGTCTAACGTTTCAGTCTTCTTTTCTTTTCTGACTCTGAGAAATCTAACTCTCTTTTGTTTTCCATAAACACAATGCTCACAGAAGTCCAAATCATTTTTTTTAAGATTTGGAAAAAAAATTCTTTTGTGAAGTATCTGCATCCCCTTCTCACTCATGTGTCCAAGCCTATGATGCCACAGTGTTGTATCCACTCCTCTAGAAGCTAAAGAGATAGAAGAGTCAGTTTTACCAGTACATAAATACAATGTACCTACCTTCTCTCCTTTCACTGTCACCAATGATCCTTTAATGAACTTCCATGTCTTATTTGTAAATTTGGATATACAAACTTCACTTGCCAACTACCATGTTGAAATTATATTTTTCCTTAAATCTGGAACATGTCTTACCTCTTTGAACAAACATTGGTTTCCATTGCGTTTCTTTATTTTTACCTTTCCCATTCCAACAATTTTGCATGGTGCATCGTCACCCAAATGAACCTGTCCAAAATCACCTTGAACATAATCTAGAAAATGTTTCCTATGGGGTGTGGCATGAAATGAAGCCCCTAAATATACTACCCAAGACTCAGAAATATTATCTACAGAAAGAATCAAAGCATCTTGTAACACATCACCTGTTACATTTGCTTCCTGATTTCTCTTCTGTTGTCCATCTCTTTGTTTCTTTGGAGCTCTGCAGTCTTTCTTCAGATGTCCTTTCTTCCCACAATTCCATCACTCTATCTTTCCAAGTCTAGATTTGGATCTGCCCTTCCTAGAATTCCCACGATTCCCGAAACCCTTTCCTCTATCCTTTTGTCTTCCCTTGTTCTCCATGTTCAACTCATTTCCTGATGTCTCACCTGTGCTTTTCCATAACATTTACTCACTAAGGATAACACCAACAACATCATCAAATTTTAAATTATTTGAACCAGAGACAGAGTTATGTATAGCCATGACCAAGCCATTCTAACTTTCTGGCAATGAGCACAAGGTTAGAAGAGCCTTTACCTCATCATCAAAGTCCAGTTTTATAGAACTTAGTTGATTAGTAACCGTATTAAAATCATTTAAATGATCTGCAATAGACCCACCTTTCGACATCTTCATATTAAATAATCTATTCATTAGAAATACCTTATTGGACACCGAGGGTTTTTCATACAATTTGGCCAATGCATACATCAAACCCTTTGTTGTCTTCTCTTTGGAAATGGTGAAAGCCATCGACGCTGCCAGGATCAGTCATATCGTTCTTAGAGCCTTTATGTCAATAATATCCCATTCTTCGTCCTTCGTAGCCATCAACTTCTTTTCTATTCTGCCCAATGGTAGGAATAGATCCTTCTAATATAAATAGTCTTCCATCTGTATCTTCCATAACTGGTAGTTTTCACCGTTAAATTTCTCGACCCTAAACTTTCCATCTTCTGACATTGCTCCAACTCAAACCAAGAACCCTATTTTCTTGCGAGTTACCTTTCTCTCTAATACCAGTTGTTAGAAAATTAGGAACGTGGAGCAATAAAATAAAACAAATGCGGAAACAAAACACAGAGGATACAAAATACAATAGATACACAAATTTACATGATTCACCGAGTGTGGGCTACGTCCACCAAAGAAATTACCAAGTCCTTCCTTTATTATTATCCAGCATATGAAGGGATAAAACCTACAAAAAACCTACTGTAACTTCCTCTTTTTTCTCTCACAGTCTCCTATTTCAGAATACGATATTCGCCATCAACCATAGCTGCAATACATTTCCCTCATAAGAGAGAGTTGCCTTCTAGGGAAAAAACACTAACTTAATCTCTATTGTTAAATCTGGGACCTTATAATGAACGGTCCAGATTTACAATGAAATTACAATATACATTTACAAGGCAATTTTTCCTTCGAGGGCTTCGCCCTGAACCCTCGCTTGCACCCAAACCCCCCAACCAGGGGGGTAGCCCCCCCGAACCCCGCAGAGGGGGTATCCCCCCTCTGCACTCCCCCACGTGGAAGAGTGTACATACTTATGGGGTGTAAATACTTCATGGGGTATAAACATGGCTAGAAGTAAAAGACCTCTGAATTAGGAAGATAATCAGGCTCCACAACCAACAATTTAATAGATTTTAGAAGGTAAATAATAAAGTGAAGTGATAAGTGTACTATAAGTCAAAGTGAATACAAAATAAATTATTTGAATAATAAATTTAATTGATAAATTACTAAGTGGACAAGTGGTTAGAAGTGGGTTAACCCTAAAATAAGGAAAGTGAGTTAAGATGGTTAAAAGGTAACCCCTTGAGGAATCTGCATGAAAGTATAAATAAGAGGAAATACTCTCTCATTTTAATCACACTTGAGCATTTTGAATATCTACAAGTGACTGAGGTAACCAAAGGAAATATAATCCAAATTTTAGAGGGAAGGTGAAGTAAAGAAGGTTGAAATTCAAGGGAGGGTAAATTCTTTTGATGATTATTTCTAAGGTATGTTATTTACAGGTCATCTCACAATTTTTTCAATAACTTGTTTTCTATAATGATTCAGACTGTGAAATTGGGAGGCCATTGAGAAAACATATCCAAGTAGCTTTGATACAAATTTCATCTTGTGGGTTGTTGTATTTTTGGAGTTACATGCCATGGAAAATAGGGTTTGTGGCTAGTCCTAAAACTAGTCTAAACGAGGTGTTTCGGGTAAAAATTTCATAACTTCTTCATAACAGATCCAAATTCAGTAAGACCAAATGTTTTGGTTAGTGTACAATCTATATTATTTTGTGTACAATTTTCAGATCCATACAACAAATATTCCATGTGGGGCACACTCTACATGTTTTCTCTCTAGAATAAGCTAGAATTCAACAAGGTATGCCATTTTTTTCTATAAATCCTTTTCGGAGAGGTTCCAAGTAGTGAAATCTGGAAGAATTGCATAAAAGACAACAAAGAACATTGTGTACCATTTTCAATCTTTCTTCATTACAAGTACATAGTTATGATTATTGCAAGTTATGGTTTTTGACTAATCCAAAATTAGTCATGTGAGACTAAAGTAAAGTTTGATAAAATGCTAGTCTCTTGTTGTTAAAGTTAAGGAAGGTTTTTCAGGGATGTGATCATAAACACCAGGTCTATTACATAGCTACAAATCATATTTGGATGATGAAATTGTTGAGGGATTTTGGTTGAGGTATGTTATAGATAAAGGTTGTATAACAGTGAGATCGTGGCACATGGTTTTATGTAATGGTTTATGGTATTTTTTTATGGATAGTGTGATGTATTTCTAGAGACATTTTGATGGTTATATTGGTATATTTATTTGGTATATGGTTGAGGTACATGTTGGGTACATGGTTGAGACAAGTAGTTGCTGAGTTGAAACATACATGAGGTGTATAGTTGATGATGTTGGTACATCTTGATGATTCATATTTTATTTGTATTTGATGCATGATTTGGTACATATTTGGTGAATGGTTGACGCACTCATTGATGGTACAGGCTGAGGTAAGCGTTGGTGCATGGTTGATGCACTTGTTTATGGTACATAATGATTATAGATTGAGGTACAGGTTGGTGCATGGTTGATGCACTTGTTTATGGTACATGTTGATTATAGGTTGTTTGGTACATGTTGGTGTATGGTTGATGCACTTGTTTATGGTACACATTGATTACAGGTTTATTGGCACATGTTTACATCAATATATTTCATAGTGACAGTATGACATGGGTTCCACCATTCTACTTGTATTTCAGGGCGGTTGGACGGGGCAAGGGAAGGTGGTTGTAGCCACCTTCTATTTGTAAATAGAGAACATAATGGGTTGTAGCCTCCTTCTGGTTGTATCTAGAGAAATGGGGAGTTGGAGCTTCCCTCAAGTTATATCCTGAGAAGCTAGGTTGTTGGAGCCTCCTTCTAGTCGTAGATGGAAAACAAAGGAAGTTGGTGCTTCCAATGAATGTAATTCTTAAATACATATAAGAAAAAGAATTATGTGGTTTTCTCCCTCTTTGGTTTTCCATGTAAAACACTGGTGTACTATGTATGTGTATGATTTCTCATTTGTTCATTGTTTATTTACTCTGGAACTATTGGATGATAATGCTACATTGATATAACACTTGCATTTTATGGTGAAAAATGATTAAATTGTTCTCTTATTGATTCACCCCCCCTCTCAGTAATCCAACATAAGATACATTAGTTGGAGTGAGAGGTATATGAAGCAGGAATAGACATAAATATAAGAAAACCATTATAGACCCTAAAAATTAAAAAGATATTAAACCTAAATCTTACTAAAAAAATAAGGGAAAAGGAATTTGATCATCAAATATGCACAAAATTAGAGAGCTATGCTACAAAGAATGGTATATAGTATAATTAAAACTAAAAATTAACTAGTATTTTGGTGGTAGTTTTTCAAATTCATCACAATAGTTTAGAAATCAACATTCCAGAACAAACAAATGTGGTCTTTCCTGATGATGAACCACATTTGTTTGGTATGAAATGTTGGTTTGTAAATTATTGCGGTGAATCTAGAAAAATACCCCAAAAAACCTAAAAAATATTAAGAAAAATAATTAAAAACATAAAAACATTAATTAATTAATTATATATAATTGAGTTAAGTATATGAAGCAAAGAAAACTATTACAACCATTATAATAATTTTTGAAAACATAAAGAAAAGGGAAAATGAAATTAATCATGGAATAATAACACAACAATGCATGAACCTATAAAGCTAATATATAATTAAAACTAAAAATTAACATCCTAAAAATATTAATAAAAATAATTAAAAATAAAAAAACATAACTAGGCTATATATAAACAATATCATAATAAAACTATAGTGAATTAATAAAGTATTCTAAAATAAACATACATATATATATATATAAACAATATCATGATAAAACTATAAAAATTAACATATTTAAATTATTAATAAAAATAATTAAAAATAAAAAGACATAACTAGTCTATCTAAACAATATCATAATAAAATTATAATGAATTAATAAAGTATTATGAAATAAACATGCATATAACAAACAAACACACACACATATATATATATATATGAATGAGATAAAACTATAATGAAGTAATAAAGTATTCTGAAATAAACATGCATATAATATTATAATTCTATACAACCAAAAAAAATAAAACTATAATGAATTAATAAAGTATTCTGAAATAAACATGCATATAATAAACATACATATAATATTAATTCTATACAAACAAAAATATAATAAAACTATAATGAACTAGTAAACTATTATGAAATAAACACGCATATAATAAACATACATATAGTATTATAATTCTATACAAACAAAAAAGTAACCCCCAAATAATATTATAATACCATAATAAACCCAAAAAGCCTTACCAAACAAAACCAAAAGCAAACCTATAAAGAAATAAAAACAACAAAAATAAACGCATGCTATAACACAAACAAACATCGATTAATAAAGGCACGCTTAAAAAATAATAATAATTAAAAAAACCTAAAAGTAAAAAAGAAACAAACCTAAAGAATTAATATAATAACAAACTAACCTAATTACTAACCCTAAGTTAAAATATACAATATGCCTATAATAAAACACAATAGACCAAAAACTCAAATAAAAAACAAATCTAAGTAAACAGAATGAAAAAGTAAAAAAAGGAAAAAGGCTAAAACAAGAGGAAACAAACAAACATGAAAAAGAAAATAATTATAATAACAAGGGAAAAAAAAAGAGGAGAAAAAAAATAAAATAAAACACTCATAAAATCTAAGAACAAATAGAAGTATAGTGAAAGAAAATTAGATAATCAACAAATAAATTATAAAGATTAAGATTAAGGGAGACACAAAAAAAATAAAAGAAGAAAAAAAACAAAGCAACTATGGAAAGAGTAGAACATAGAACATATAGACAAAATGAAGTTGAAAGGAAGGGTGACCCAAACACTAAAAGGAGAAAGAGAAAAGAGATGAGAATAAGACAATCAATACTACTTGATTCTTCTATTGTAAATTACTGGAAACCAATTTTCATTGATCTTGAGGCCTCCATCCCTATTAAGGTTATTGGGGTGTTTAATGATTTCAATAGATTTTCTTATTCTACATTTGAAATAGTGATCCTCTTTTGCTAGTATTTTTGTGTCTTCCAAATGCACATGGTATATAGTGTCATTAGAGTATTTATCTAGTGTTGACGTGTGTATGCACCCATTCATATCAGCTTTTCGTTATTTAATTTTATGTGAAAAGACTGTCCAATTTCTCCGATGTAACATTTTCCACAAGAGCATTCTACCTTATAGACCCCTTTATGCTAGCAACGGTTTAAAGTGTCTTTTGTTGATTTCTTCTTTTTCCTAACAGTTTCTAGGGGTTTAAAAGAAATTGGGATCTACTTCTTTGTCAAAACTTTGACAATCCTATATGTGGCCCATTTAATGTAGGGAAAGTGAACTATATTACCCAAGTGAATTCCTATGGAATGTTGTTATAACATCTTTTACCACCTCACAACATATATGCACATATTGGGATGATTGCTAAATCCTTTTCCTACTTACAGACCACAATTCCCCCTTTCCCTCTTCAAAATTCTTAAAAAATCCCATTTATCAAGCCATACATGCCTTAATAGTTATGCAACACACGTATGTATGCTAGTTTATCTTCAACATAGTGGATATGCATTTATTTAGCTTAAAAAAAAAATTGTGAATTTTTGACTAAGGTTTATGGGTTCCTCCATTTCCTCACACCCTATATCTCGTGTATAACTACTCTAACCAATTATTTAGAGTATAAAAGGATGCCAATGGGGTAGATGAGAGATAATGATTCTTTGGAGCATCATTATGGTGCCCTTTTGTTGAGAGAGTCTACAAGCCCCTTTTCCCATGTCTACAAGTTATTTCCTCTAGTTTTGGAAACTCCTGTTTCTAGCCATCTTTTCTCATTTATCTCGTAAGAAAGATACCCCTTCTCTTTCTTGGACTTGTCAGGGGAAATGTTTTTTGAGGTGTAAGTTTGTCTTCATTGGCCTAGGTGGAGGAACCATGGTGCCGGTTCGAGAGCAACGCCACACCAATTACAGGTTGTATTGCTCCTTCACTTTGCTATTAACAAAATAAAGAGCTCTCTTTCCCATTCAATTTTGTATTTTGATTTACTATTGTTATATTTGAGAATTTGATTATATAGAATACTATTGTAATTTAATTTCTATTTGTATAGTTAACAATTAGCTTTTTGTAACTAATTACCTTGCAACTTTCTACTTTTTTTTGTGTAGGTTGTCAGACAAATATTTGGAGAAAAATGTTAGGATCCAAGTTGGTGTCCTTCTCACTCATTACAAGTTAGTTAATTAGTTAGTTACAAGTTATTGACACTTTCTTGGGAATAGAGTTAGTTCTTTGGGTCAATCACTCCATTTTGACTTCTAGCCAAACCATAGAGTTCATTCTGCACAAAATAAATGTGGATTAATTCCTATCCTATCCATGGCTCTTATTATTGCAATTTTGATATCCTTATTCTTGTAACCGATGCTCTTGAAAACTTTGGCAGGTGGTTTTTTTCCTATTCTAGATGGTCTTCATCAAGGATTCTAATAGTTGTTTTGGCTAGGATGTTAAAAACTCCCATCTTGTGAATGGGATGTTGATGATAGTTCAAATGAAGATAGCTCGATTATGCACTTTCTTCCTATAAATATAGTTACCAACATAACGAGAATCCTACAAAGTTCTCATGTTTTGGGGGATCACATTTTTTACCTTGTTTCTAAATATGGTGCTACTTGTAGCACCCCTGTCCTGTTTTAGGTGGTTTTTTTATATTTTAAATTTTTTTGATCCACAATGTTTCCACATTGTTTTTTAAAATGATTGTTTTTCATCTCTTTTCAAAATTTTCAATTTTTTTCCCCCGGATGGGGTGGTATTGCGGGCCATTTGGCAAACTGTGGGTGAAGGGGATGGCCAGCGAAGCACGAGGCCATGTGCTCGGCTCGTGCCCCACGCAGCCACCACCCCCAGACTTTAACGCGCATTCAAGCTGATGGCAGGAGCATTAACTCCATCCCTTTCGACCACCTTTATGCATAGCAATGTGCAACACTCTCTCGGCAGTTCCGTCTGGTGGTGTAGTTTCAATCTGAGCTCTGTGTTTTTCATGGTTTTTCGGGTAGTCTTCTTCATACTCCTTGGCTCTGCAGATTCTCTGCAGAAGCCGAGTCTCGCCATGCCTCGCCACCGCATGCGTCCACGTCGGGGCTCTCCATGGCGCCCACGACGCCCCCGAACTTCCTCCTCGCCCTCTGGTTCTTCCACTCCGGGTATGGACATTATGGTTGTTGTGGATACCTCCTGGACTCCAATACGACCTTCTCATCGTGTCAAACACTCTCCCACTCCTTCAGCCTCACGCCACAGTAGACATGGCCACAATTCACAAGCTCCTTCTACCTCTCTTCCGCGTGAACACTTTGTTATTCTCCATGATTTAGTTTTCGAGCTCCGTGAGGGGGTGAACGATCTCCATTTCCGAGTCCAACAAATGGAGGGTCGCCTTTCTATTCTCCTCCAGCTCCTTGCCACCCCCCCTCCAGCCGTTCATGAATACTCTCGTGATACCTCCGAGACATCCAGTGGTCATGCACGCAGTCAACAACATGCCTCCACAGAAGAACGTACTCCATCTGATGGGAAGGAAGGCAGTCCAGAAGCTACGAGTGCTCTCGCGCAGAAATCGACTTTGGCAAACACTGAAGGAGAAGGTGACCTCGTAGTTGCGGCAACGATAGAAGAAGCGAAGGATAGCAGACTCCAAGTGCCTGACGTCAGGAGCCACAGCGCCACGGACATGCAATGGACCGGCGGGACATCTGTCATCGAAGAGCCCTGGCCTGGCATCTTGCCCGAGTATGTCCCAGATTACACTATGCTTGTCCCCTACTTCAGTTCTAGTGGCTCTCGTGGTGATTAGGAATCTAGCTTTTTTTACAGCATTATCAGAAACTTTTTTGCTACTTGCTATATATGGTTGGCTGAACTGGTTTCTCCTCACGGAGAAGTTCAGTAATTACAACCGAATAAATCTAGCTATGTACTTTGGATACTGGTTCTGAGAAGGACTCTTATATTTAATACAAACTCTTACTTATAAAAAAAAAAAAAAAAAATTCAAATTTTTTTATTCAACAATGTTTTTATTCATTTTTCCATGCTTCTTTCAATCTTAAAATATTTTTTACCATTTACTTTTTAGTAATAACGACTTTTCATATAATTGTGTCTTCTTAATTAATTTATTTTTTCATACTTTTAAAATATAGTGAAAAACAACATGTCAAATAAAACATTTTTATGGACATAATTGAAAAACAAATTGTAAATTTTATTAAAAAACAACATTTTTTTCCATATTTTTATACATTTGAAGGAAAAAAATGACAACATTTAATAAAATTTTCCCTAGTATAGTGATTCACATACAAATAAAAGGAAAAAAGAAAACAATATAAAGATTCATCATAAAACAACAATAGATACATGTTCATTCTTATTTTAAAATATGATTGTCAAAATATTACAGTTATAGCTCATAAAAAAATTTCAAAATCGAACATCGTCGTCAAGGGAATCTTAAAACTAATAAAAAATATCAGATATCCGAAATTCATCATTCTCATCCATCATTTTGTGCTTCCATTGTGTCATTTTCCTCTTCCATTGGGTCATTGATATCCACAAGTTATCCAAATATATCGTTTCCAATCATTCCTCCTAATGGTATTTGAGTTTCCTTTGAAATTTTTGCTACTTTTGATTCACTAAAGTCTCTTTTCCTCAAGCCAACTTCTTGCATTTCGTTTGGAAGAGCTGGAATAACATTAATTCTTTGTTGAATAAAACTGCACTGCATTGGGTCACTTTCAATGGCTATGCAAATTCTTCCTTTTTGTAAGCAACACGCTAATGTTTTACCTAATCACCAAATACAAAATAAATAATGAAATTAAATACTGGAAGAACACATCAATTAAAAATAATATAAGATTGAAGTATGATTTCATAATTGGTAGATCATAATTCTTACTTGAACCCGAGAACAAATACAAAACTCAATCTCCTTCATTTTGTTTTGTTTTCTACTTTGTCTATGACCTGGGGGACTAGCCTATTGCTTCAGTAATCATGACTCAGGGGAATCTAAGCTATCAAATTCACTCGTGGACCGCAAACATCATGAGCCACACCAACCCTTAACATGGCTCGTTTCGTTTCCCAACAGGTTTCGAACTGGTGACTTAACATCACGAAATGCCTTAGCATCACACTCTATCACTGACTGTCCTACACTTTGAGGATTTTATTTGGAGGACATATGCGTGGAATTTGATCCACTTATGTGTACAAAAGTCACAATATTATTAATATCTCTGGGTGCAACCACATGTTTGGCCACTACCTCAAGGTACCCCCATGGCTCTAGGTTAGGCACTCACAACAATTGAACCTTTACAAATAGTGAAAATCTCCTCTCTTTTCACCATTGGATCTAACCCCTTTGGGCCCAATCTGCTTCATTTGAAAATTCATATATAACATAATTAATTAATTCTTGTGGTTTTTGATAAATATTAAGCATCTCTCCTTTCAAAATCCTTTTCCTCATATGTTATCTTTCTAACCACAATATTGTATACCAATAAACTACTAGGAGTCTCTCCATCCTTTACATTGACAAGAATAGAATTATAAGAATCATCTTTTGTCCAGCTTGCAAGATGTATACTCTCAAAATCATGTTTTAATGGTTCTCTATTGGAGATATGAATATTAGGTTTTTTCATGTAACATAAATACGTGAAAATTCAATTAACTTGCGAATTAATAAAATTGTTTTCTAATCTTAATTGCTAAACATACACTTTAAATATCTTACCAAATAAATGACATCCTTGTCTTTTTTTTTTCCTTTGAAGCTTGATTTTATTAATCATTGTCGTGTGTCTGAATAAAATACTAGAAATCTCCAAAATGGTGATGTTGTGACTTCTGTAAATCCCATAACCACTTTATTGAAAGCTTGGTAAGTATAAGGCTTAGTATCATATCCAATGTTTTCGATATTATAACCATGAGGGATATCCACAATAACTAGGGAGTATTCATTTTTAGAAACAATATTTTCAAGTTGTTCATGATCACCTAATATCACTTTATATTGAACAATGTCAAGCCCATTCCAAATTTAGTGATCAAGGGTGTCATCAAGTTCAACAATTTGAAAACATGTCCTTCTTTCTCTTTCAAACTTGTCTGTTTGAATAATTTTTTTGAAAGTTTCAGGTACTCCATATGCATTCTTCTTTGACATCTTTAACGAAAAAATAAACATATAGTTATATATCTATAACTATTAAAATAAAAATAAATTAACTTACAAATGAATAATAGGAATTTAATAAATCAACATACCTTTTTGAATGCAACGAAAAATTGTTTCAATATTGTTGTAGAGCTTGAATCCAGATAGTTGAGTTTAACATCATCCCAACTTTATTCATTCAACATATTAACCATTTCCTCTTGTATTCTCATATACACCTTGTGATTAAATAAAAATAATAATAATGTTATAATGATATATATAATATGTATATTCTTGGGAGTGTGCTCTACAACTAGGGTTTCATGCATTCATGAACCCCATGTCCTCCATGCTAAACACTCCTACATCCACGTAACGCTCTTTGCACCAAGGCTCTGACTGACCTAACAACATGTCTACTAAAGGGGGGGCGGGAGCCCCCTCCTATTGAAACATTGCAGCGAATGACCCGCAAAACATCCACGCCCGCAGACCATCTTTCGAACCTCCTTAGCACCTGCGAGATCAATACATGCAAGATGAAATGAAAGGAAGTATAGGCATGAACAATGATGCAAAGTCCTCGCATCCAAAATATGCTCGATACTAGATACCAGGAAAATGTAGACCACAATCCCCGACGACACCATGATACACCATAAAAAGAAATTAAATAGGCGAGCACACCTAGTTTATGAGGGACCATTCCCTCATAGGAAAATTACTAGGCCTTTGGCCCTCGGAAAGAGACCTAGATCGCTAGATTAAATCCTTGTGGAACCCTAAGGGAGACTATGATCTCCAACTGAGCTCCAAGGGTTTCTTCACAGTCATATTCTACAATTTGGGGGACAAATACAGGGTATTTGAAGGGGGCCCCTACTTCTACAACTCGACTGGACTATATTTTAGATTCTGGACTGAACACTTATGCCCGAAGAAAGAGAACTTTGTATATTCCCCAATACAGATCCATCTCTACTCCCTACCCTAATAGTTTTTTCTTGAAGAAATCTTATCAGGCATATGTAACACTCTAGGTAAACATGTTAAATCCTCATAAGCTACCAAGCATAGGAAGTACACCTCCTATGCTAGAATATGTTTCTACATAGACATACCTAAGGCCCTCCCAGGCACGATAACCCTGAAGTATCAAGATGAGGAGTGGGCACAAACTATAGATTACGAACATATACCTTTCAGATGCAGAAAGTGCCACGAGCATGGGCATCTCTTCAAAGACTGCGCCCTCAACACCCCCCCCAAGCTAGCTGAAGAAGAGAAGTCAAATGATGGATTCATGCAGGTTCAGACATGCAGGAAGCAGATGTAGAAGAAAAAAATAGCCAACAATAACCGGAAAAATCCCAATACTAATTCCTTTGATGCTTTAACTAATCTACGAGAGGCAGAGGATGTGGAAAACCCCATCAAAGCATCAGAGGTTGAAGAAATCAGTGGAAAATAAAAATCAAATACCTCAGGAAGATCCTTCCCATCATACCCTATGCCACCCTTCTCTTCCTTCAGACTCAGGAAGAGAACCTGAAAAGTATGAAGACACAATAATGGAAATGAATGAATAGGACGTAGCAGGAGTAGACCTGGACAGACTGGAAGAAGCTCTAAATAAGAAAGACCTACAAACTATACCAGAATATCAACTAAGGAAAATACACAAGGTCTTTCTGGACTCATCAGCAGGAGGAACCTCAAGACTAGGAATAAAAGGAGACCCAAACCCAGCTCCAAGAAGAAACACAAAAGAAGGAAAAAGGAGAGGCAGTAAAATGGTGCAACAACTCATCAAGGAGGATGGAAATTATATGGTCAACTCAGGATAGATAAAAAATCTCTCGGAGAGCTCCTTCTCCCACCCACCCAACTGTTAAATCATGAAATTCATCACATGGAACATCAGGGGCCTCAATGGAAGATCTAAGCGAAGGACCCTCCGAAACTGCATCAAAATGGAAGACCTAGACATTCTTCTCCTTCAAGAGACAAAATGCGTAGGACAAATCACAGAAGCAATATTCAGAAAATGCTAGCACAACTAAAACTCCTACCACAGAGACTCTAAAGGAGCGGTAGGAGGCCTTTCCATCCTTTGGTACCCAAACTCCGTCATTCTGAACCAAGGTCTCTCGACTCTAGGCACACTCACAGCCCACTATCGAGCAATAGGTTTGAACAAATATGGATGGATTACCAATGCCTATGGACTGCAAACCATCCCAGAAAAAGAAGTATTCCTTCATCAATTAGCTTATCTTGGCTCCTTAGCCCATAATCAAAGGTGGATCATGGGTGGTGACTTCAACATGATCCTCACTTTAGAGGAAAAAAGGGGGGAAAGAAAAGATTGGAACAAGATAGCATAAGATTCCAAGAACTTCTGGAACAACAAAAACTGGTAGACATAGAGAATGGAAATGGAACCTTCACTTGGACGAACAAGCGCATGGGACCCCAACATATTGCCTACAGACTTGACCATTTTCTTCTCTCTAAAACCCTCCTCCTGAAAGGCCCTCTAATAGAGTCCAATATCCTCCCAAAAGAGGGCTTGGACCACTGGCATGTTCAGCTGTGGATAGATACAATGGATTTCCCCAAGCTCAAACCCTTCAAGTTTGAAAAGTTATGTCTCTCCCATCCTGACTTCTATAAGATAGTTTGTCTTTGGTGGGATGGGACAACAATTCAGCAGGGAACCAAATGTATTTCTTTTAGCAAAAAATCAAATACTTCAAGCAATAGGTGTGACAGTGGAACAAATAAGTCTTTGGAAACATTTTCCAAGAGAGAAAACTATTCGAACAAAAACTAGAAGCCCTTCAATAGCAAGCCATCTAAATAGGATATACCCAAAATCAGCAATAGTGGGAACAGAGCACCAGAAAACAATTGGAAGAAAGGATACAATAGGAATTAATCCTAATAAGGGGAATAAAATAGAAAGTTTTTCCACCGATCAATGATCCACATGCATTTCATCAATCGCATAACCAAACTAGAAAACACCCAAAGCACAACCCTGCTCTCTCATTTGGACATTACAAAGGATCTCACTGATTACTACCTGGACCTCCTCTCAGAACCTCAGATGGACCGCGTAAAGGCTATTGGGAAAGTAGCAACCAATATTTCAACCCTCATCACCCAGGAACAAAATGAAGCCCTCATGACCCCAATAAGCCAAGATGAGGTGGACTAGGCCATACAAGAGATACCCATGGGAAAGGCACCTGATCTAGATGGATTCACCATAGATTATTTCCATGCCTATTGGCCCATGCTAAGGGATGAGGTCTGGCAATTGGTGGAGGAATCACACATCTCTGGCAAAGTTCTCCTAGCCCTCAACGCCACCTTTCTCACCCTAATACCCAAGGAAGAGAGATTCACCAATCCAAATTTTTTTAGACCCATAGCGCTCTGCAATGTAATATACAAAATTATCTCCAAAGTGAAAACTCTCAAACTCAAGCCAATCCTCCCCTTCATCATCTCAAAGGAGAAGTCGGGCTATGTAGAAGGAAGACAAATAATGGATAGCATCATTCTAGTCCATGAGGTTATTCACTCACTCAAAAGTGCACAAACACAAGGTATGCTTTTCAAAGTTGATCTCTCCAAACATTTTGACAAATTAAGCTGGCACTACATAAGTGCAAATATGGCACCATTTGGTTTTAGTGCCAACTGAATCGACTGGATCATGAATCTCATCACCTCCACCTTCTTCTCCATCCTAGTCAATGGCTCCCCTTCCTCACCTTTTTCCCCCTTGCGAGGCATAATACAAGGGGATCCTCTCTCCCCTTTTCTCTTTCTAATAATGGCTGAAGTCCTGGGATGCTACATAACATCCTCCATAGGAAATGGTTCTTTGCAAAGCCTCCCCATCCATGGGCTCCAACTTGCAGCCTCACATAGACAATTTGTCGATGACACCATTCTCATGAGTACCCCCACGACACAAGAAGACAATAAACTCAGTTCCATCCTCTCCGACTTCGGTGATGCCACTGGCACCTCCTTCAACCTAACAAAGTCACATCTTTTCTTCTTCAACACTCCCTAGGTTATCCAACAAAACATCTCCCAGCTCCTCTCCATTCTGATTTTCACCCTCCCGACTCAATACTTAGGCCTTCCCTTGTCATACTCGGCAGCCCGCAACCTTTCTTGGGACTCTCTCATGCTCTCCATATCCAACAGACTCACCAGCTGGACCTTTCGCTCCCTCAACCTCCCAGCCAGAATCACCCTCCTCAAATCCGTCCTCCAAGCCATATCGACCTATCTTTTCTCCACTCTAGAACCCCCATAATCATTCATAAAAAAAATCAGAAATTTGCAGAGGAAATTTCTCTGGCATGACCACAATCCACATAAAAAATGGGCTCTAGTCAGCTAGGAAAAGTGTGTAAACCCAAAGCCCTTGGAGGCCTTGGTGTATGGGACCCTAGCAAACTCAACAACACTATGGGAGCAAAGATCTGGTGGATATAGATAAAAAATCCAACAGAAATATGGGCTCATCTTTGGAACTACAAGTATGCACTAGACATCTAGCATTCACACTAGATCCGAATGCAGGACATAATTCAAGGTTCCAACATCTGGAATGCATCCTGGAGGAAAATACCCCTCATCCAGGAGAAAACCTTTTTGAAAGTACATAACGGTCAGATCGCCAGGTTTTGGACTGACTCCTGGCAACAAATTCCACCCCTACAATCTAATGAAAATATGCTACACTATGAAAACAGATACCTAATTTAATCACTGCCAAAATAACAGACATGTGGGCTTCCAACCCTCATAATCACTCATGGAGAACCTAGAAATCCACCCATCAGGACCTACAGGTGGCAAAGGACTTCAACTTACAAAACTGGGCTCATGCAATCTCAATAGGAAGAATATGAGCAAGAAATGGTTTTGACATTCATCGTTGGGGGCACTCACCCCATAGAAACTTCAATCTTAAGGAAGGACATGCTCTGCAGGAAGGTTTTCAATTCATGCCAAAGGATCCTATATGGACTGTAGTCTGGAAGTCCAAATTTTAGCCAAAAATCTCAACTTTTCTCTGGCTCCTCATTCTGAACAAAATCTTAACCTGGGATAATCTACAGAAAAGAGGCTTCACAGGACCTTTGATATGTCACCTATGTAATCAACATGAAGAGAACATGGAACACCTCTTAAATATCTCCACCATCAACACTGTCATCTAGGACCATGCCACTCAGCTCCTAAGAAGCAATTATAGAGACCAAGGCATCATCATAAACACAATCAGAAACTAGGGAACATGAAATTACATAATCCAATTTCTAAATAGACTCTGGAATCTCCTACCAAGATTCATAGTGTGGCAACTCTGGAAAGAAAGAAATAAGAGGGTCTTTCACTCCCAACCCTCCACCCTGGAAACCATCTGGTCCACCATCCACTTGAACCTTCAAGAAACCCTTCAGCTCCACCCTTGGACCAAAGAAGACATACCATCGGACTCTATAAAAGTCTTGATCCTCAACTCTTAGAGCCTCACACTACCCTCCACCCTCTCTCCGCCGACCCCTTCCCCCCCTTCCACATTGGTGATCAGCCCCTCGATTTGGTCCCCTCCCCCTTCCCACTTCCACAAAATTAACTTCGATGAAACTTTGAAAGGCAACCCATGCCCCTCCGGTGCAGGGGCAGTCATTAGGGATTGATTTGGCATAATACACAGTATGGCTGCTGAAAATATAGGCTATGATACCAACAAATCTGTATAGATATGGGGCATGATAAAGGGAATCCAGTTAGCCTTAGACCATGATCTTACCTGCCTCATCATCGAGGGAGATTCAAAAGTCATAATTGAGCTAGCTTCCAAAATCATCAATGGAAGAAACCTGGAAAATATTACCCCAAGTTGGTGCCTATTGGGCCCTCTACATTGCCTCCAAACTCTACTCAGACCCTCTCTCACTCTCATCACCTCTCACGTGAGAAGGGATGCAAACAAAGTGGTAGACAGACTAGCAAATGAAGGGGTGGAATTATCTCAACAAATCACTCTCTTGAACACCAAACGACCTCAAAGCTCAACACTATGGACCCACTGCCAAGAGTTGGCCCGAAGGGACTATCCACACCCGGATGGGGTGACATGAGGTGAAAGCGGGAGGACACCTAGATAGGACAGATGACGAAGAGAATTAATGTCCTAGGCCGCCACCCCCAAGGATATAACTCCCCATGCATCGAACTTTGATGATATTTAACTCAGTGCGCCTGGGAAAGCACCCGGATGAGCGCTCCAGCCAAACCACAGATACTAAGAGCTTGAACCAGTCCTGTCATCCTTTAATGCCAATGGGAGAGGTTTGAATGTCCCTCAACAACATTAAATTTTTCCATGGTGCATTCATTCTCTTGCTCGTTGCTAGTAGCTATTCTAGCACTGTGTCTCTCGGCCCTCCCGACTTATCCACTCCCTCTCTGCATGCTTTTAGCGCCTACCCAGACCACCATTGCCCCTCCACCACCCCTATTCTTTTTTCCACCATGCCATGGTATAGAGGCAAGCCCAGGCGAGGAAGCAAAAACAAAAATTCCTACACCCGTGACAATCGACTCATAGCTTCCCAATGAGCTTTGATTGCTCACTTTAATCATCCATGCATTCACACCATCAGCCCTCAGTCCACCATGCACACCCCAAAATTGGAAATTTCGTCTCCCAAGACCCATACCTCCCTGTGCACTCCAAAGGAGGAGACCCCATCCCCCACCATGTATTCTCAACCGCTGCCTCTTCTCCTCTAAGCCTCATCTTGGACAAAGGGGAGGCTCCACCTCCTCTTCAGCATACAGGGAAACCCTCTTCTTCTCAACAAGGCCCAAGTCTAGAGCTTAAGGAAGATTTTACCTCCATCCCCGATTGAAAGATACCAAATATAATAAATATGTAGAACAAAAATAAAATGCTAGAAATGGCAAAATAACAGTAATATATCTAGCATAATCTCCACAATAGAACATAAATGATATAATAACAACAACATAAATAGCATTTGATTCAGAAAGCAATATTCACAGGCCTCTTCGAGGGGGCAACCTCCAATCAAGCAGATCTCTGTTACAATAATCTTCAAGATATGGTTTTCATACCCTCAACCCTTATTTATACTAAATATGTCTATCATGAAAAGCATCTAGAGGAAGATCCTTCTAGAAGCATAAGCTTCTATTAGGTCTTCTTACATCTGCCTAATTCTATTTTATTGAAAGGCCTTATTAATATTGACCTTTATTACATCCGAATATATTGATCTACCTATGTGTGGGTTAGGACTCTTACTTGTCTGCCCCCTTAAAAACAACCTTGTCCTCAAGGATTGAGATGTGGAAACTGTTGCAGAATGGTAGTTGGTTCCCAAGTGGCATATGCTAGAGTCGTATCTTTCCACTAGACTAGCACTTCTTTGATGGTTCTCCGAAACAGGCAACGCTCATGCTGGTCCAAAAATACTTCTGGTTGTAGCCAAATGGATCCTTCTTTAGCTAACTCGAGAAGGTTGGTTTGAATTTGGCACCTAGTTCCAATCACCTTTTTTAAGAAGGAAACATGAAAAACTGGATGTAGCTTCGACTGACTAGGCAGAGCTAACTAATATGTGACTTGTCCCACACACTTGAGAACTATATAAGGACCATAAAATTTGGGTGCTAGCTTCTGAAAATGCTCGGCCTTGAGGGAAGTTTTCTTCTATGGTTGCAGTCGCAGAAACACCTGATCCCCTTCTGCAAATTGACGTTCCGAGCGACCTTGATCTACTTGTTGCTTCATGCGATTCTGTGCCATGACCAAGTTCTCTTTAAGGGTACAAAGAATATCCTCTTGAATTGTAAGTGTTTGGTCAACTGCTTGGACCTTAAAGGTACACGGTAAGTATGAGAGAACTGAAGGTGGCTTCTGTCCATATACCACTTCAAAAGGAGTCATGCGAGTAGCTATATGGTAGGAAGTGTTGTACCACCATTCGGATAGGGGTAGCCATTGATCCCACTGATGTTGTTTTTCAGAGGCAAAAAACCTCAGATATGTTTCCAAACACTCGTTGGCAACTTCCATTTGACCATCAGTCTAGGGATCATAAGTTGTGTTGAGATGCAATTGGGTGCTCTGTAACTTAAATAGTTCTTGCCAAAAATTGCTTGTGAAAGTTGGGTCACGATCAGAAACAATAGAGTGCAGCATGCCATGAAGCTTGAAGACCTAGTCCATGAAAATTTAAGCCACCGTGGATGCAGTAAATGGGTGTTGAAGAGCGTAGAAACGAGAATACCTGGAAAGGCGATCCACAAGCACCATTATGACTGATTTATTCCTTGATTTGGGTAAGCCGGTAATAAGTTCCATAGAGATATCCTTCCAAATAACAGGTGGAATTAGAAGCAGTTGTAGTGTGCCTGAAGATTTGGCTGTTTCTCCTTTGTTGTGTTGACACACTTCACATTTACCGACAAAATTACGGATTTCTTGTTTCATACCATCCCAGAAAAAAGAACGTTTGACCCTGTCATATGTTTTGGTGAACCCTGAGTGCCCCGCTGTGGGTGTAGCATGAAGCTCAGAAAGTACCATGGATTTAAGTTTTGATTGTTTACTTAAATACAAATGAACTTTGTATCGAGGCTCATCCTAGAGCCAAGAGTACCCTGGGGGAGCCAGATCCTTGGTTTGCAATTGCTGGATTAGATGCAAACTTTTGGGATATTGAAGCCATTCCTGACACACAACTTGGAGCCAATCGGGTACAATGAAGGAAAGGGAAAAAAGGGATCCTTCTTCTTCATATTTTCGGGAAAATGCATCTGCCACTACATTGTCTTTTCCCTTCTTGTAAATGATCTCATAATCATAACCAAAGAGTTTAGTCACCCATTTTTGTTGCTCCTGGGAGGAAATGCGTTGTTCTAGAAAGTACTTGAGGCTTTGATGGTCGGTCTTAACTTGGAAGCATTGCCCCAAGAGATAAGGGTACCATAGATCAACAACATGTAGAATAGGCAACATTTCCTTTTCATAAATCGGTTTGCCCAGATTCCTTTCAGACAGTTTCTTTCTGGTGAAGGCCAAAGGTCGACTCTCTTGCATAAGGACAGTGTCGATTCCTTTCCCTGAGGCATCACATTCCAACACAAAGGTCTTTGTGAAATTAGGATGGGCCAGAACCGGAGTGGTGGACATGGTTATCTTCAAGGTTTGAAAATCTTGAGCAGTGGCTAGAGTCCAAGTGAAAGAGTTCTTTTTGAGGAGAGCAGTGAGAGGTGCTACAATCTTTCTATAGTTCTTAACAAACTTGCGATAATACCCTGTTAAGCCCAGAAATCCATGCAAGCTTTTGAGATTTTTTGGGTGTGGCTAGTCTTGCATAGCTTCAATCTTTTTCGGATCCACCCTGACACCATCCTTGCCAACTATATGACCCAAGTATTCTACTTCTGAGGCACCAAAAGAACATTTAAACTGTTTCAGGAAAAGTTGGTGTTGGGAGAGGAGATGGAGAACTTGATCCACATGACTAAGATGGCCTATCCAGGTTTTTCTATAGATGAGGATATCATCAAAGAAAACTAAGACAAAATGATGGAGAAAGGGACGAAAGACATGATTCATGAGGCTTTGGAAGGTGGAGGGGGCATTACACAAGCCAAAGGGCATGACCAAAAACTCATAGTGGTCCTCATGAGTGCAAAAGTCTCTCTTGGGAATGTCTACCTCTTTCATACGTATCTGGTGATAGCTCAAGTGAAGATCAAGTTTAGTAAAGAATTGGGTGCCACCCAATTCATCCAGAAGGTCATCAATGACAGGAATGGAAAATTTGTCTTTAATGGTCAATTTGTTGAGGGCACAGAAGTCAGGACACATTCTCCAAGAACCTTCTTTCTTTAGGACTATGACTACAGGGGAAGAGTAAGGACTCATACTAGGGCAGATAATGCCTTCATTAAGGAGTTCCTGGACCATTTTCTCAATTTCATTTTTTTGTGAAAAGGGGTGGTGATATGGATAGATATTGGGAGGAAGGCTTCCGGGTACAAGGGGAATGGAATGATCATGAACATCGCGGGAAGGAGGGAGTCCTTGGGGAGTGGAAAATACCATTTGATGTTTATAAAGGAGAGCTTGGAAGTCATGCAACACCGGGGGTGTCTCTGTTGCTTGAATGGCATGGAGTTGGACAATGACACTAGAATGATGTTTTTTGAGCATCTTTTCCATGCGATGGGAACTAATGACCTCAGGTGAACCAAAAGTGATGCCTTGGAATTTATATTGGTGGCCTTCCTGGTCGAATTGCATGGTTAATGCCTTAAAATCCATGAGAATGAGACCCAAAGTTCTTAGCTAGTCAGCACCCAACACAATGTCACAACCACCCATGTCGATAGCAAACATATGGGATTTTAGGTGGTAGTCACTGATTTGGAGACACACATTTTCACAATGCCTTCCACATTTCATGGAACCACCATTGGCTATCATGATTTGGAAATTGTTGACAACATGGATGTAGCAATGAGTTTCTTGAGCAATGCGGTGATGAATAAAATTATGGGTGCTTCCACTATCAACCAGAATGATGACCTTCCGATGCTTGAGGTAACCGATTAACTTGAGGGTTTGGGGAGCAGAAACGCCAGTGAGAGCATTGAGGGAAATGAAAGGTTCTACTTTAGGAGGGTCTGAGGGAGGGGTTATGTCAATGATTTTAGGTGACTTAGACACAAGGGGAGTTTCAACATCCTCTTCTGAAATATCCTTAGAGATGGCCATAAAAAGATTTTTTTCCTTACACTTGTGGCCCAAGAAATATTTGTCATCACAATTATAACAAAGGCCTTTGAGTTGTCATTCATCCATTTCATCCCTGGTCAATTTTTGGATCTTTAATGGGGCGGAGGGAGTAGTGGGAGTGACGGGTTTAAGGCGAGGGATAAAGGAGGGTTTTCTGTTTTGAGATGATACAACATGTTGTTCTTCTTTAGCTCTTTTAATAGCCTCCACCCAAGTCGAGGGTCGAGCCATGAGAACATGGGCCCAAATCTCCTCGTTGAGGCCACTGATAAAATATTCTTGAAAGAAAGCATCAGTCATGCCCACCATTTGAAAATCCAGGCGTTCAAAGGCAACTATGAAGTCTTATATTGTTCCGGATTGTTTCAACTTTGTCAAACATCCCAAATGGTTGGTGTCCATGTCAAAGCGTTCATAAAGCTCAGTCACAAATTGGGTCCAAGCAATATACCCTTGACGGGAATTTTTTCTCCATTGCCACCATTACCAGCATTGTTAATCTAGATGGAGAACACTATACCGGAGTTTGTCCAAGTCATCTGTGATGCCGTATAAAGATAAATAATGTTCCATTTGGGTTACCCAACCAATGGGGTATGAGCCATCAAATTTGGTCACATCCACCCGCAGAAGGCATATGTCACGTTGAAAGTGTTGGTGCTGAAAGGTGTGGGAATGGGAGGAATGTTCACCTTCGGTCTTTGGAGGTGCTTCAGAGAAATGGTCATCTATAGGGATATTCAATTTGGTGTAGAGGGATGCAAAGACAGATTCAATTTGGATGTTCATTTCTTGTTTGACTTCCTCCATTAAGGATTCCATGGTTGCATTGATGGATGAATCGATGGATGCAACAGTAGCATTGAGTTGTTTCACTTCTTTTTGGGTCTCGAGGAAACCAGATTGCAAGGTGTTGAAGCGATTTTCCAGATCTTGGCTATGGTTATGAGCCATGAGGATGGGTGAACTGAAAAGGGGTGGGCGGGGTAAAATCTTTTGCCAAAAAATGATAGGGATGAATGTGATAAGGGTGGAGAGATGAATTCAATGGAATAGGTCTCAAATAATAGTGAAAAAATTTCCAGACTCATTTTTTATTTTTATTTTACACCTACAGAGCTATACTTTGGTTTGAAGAATACTTCGGTGATGAAATCCCCAAATGATTAACCAGAAAGAATTGTGTATTTACTTGGCAACCCGAACACAGTTGCGCGGAAATAGATCTGGTCTGTTTTAATTTGTTTATGTTTCTGTCCCCCAAGGGTTAGTTATTAAAGGGCTCTACAGACAAGGGTTTTCCCTATGCTATAGCTCTCTGATATACGTGCAGGGTCCAACAGTAGTACTCGGCCCAATATCTCAGGGCACTAACTAAGGAGGATAGACTGTACCCTTAGCCATACTACCCGACTACCCAGGTACTAGAGAGTATATTCTCGAGTGCTATTCTTGGTGACACTATAGTAGTCCGGTGGCTGATAGGTTTATCTAAAGTGGGATTTAGGAAATCTAGGTCGATCCATACATAGGTTTTGTCTGATGCGCTACCACTCAAAGGGGTACCAACAGGGGTTACAGGGGTGGCCAACAGATGTGTGCTTAAGAACCACTTGTATGAATCCCTCAACCACGAGTTTATGCACATAACGACATATATCTGTGGCTTAAAGATGCCGGAATACATCTCTACCTTGAAAAAACAAATTCCCACAATTTTTGCCAATGAAGGTTCTTTGATACCACTTGCAAGATATCAGATATAATAAATATGCAAAACAAAAATAAAATGCTAGAAATGGCAGAATAACAATAATATATCCAGCATAATCTCCAAAATAGCACATAAATGATATAAGAGAAAAAACATAAATAACACTTGATTCAGAAAGCAATGTTCACAGGCCTCTTCAAGGGGGAAACCTTCAATCGAGCAGGGCTATGTTACAATAATATCCAAGCTATGGTTTTCATACCCTCGACCCTTATTTATACTAAATATGTCTATCAAGAGAAGTATCTAGAGGAAGATCCTTCTAGAAGAGGAAGCTTCTATTAGGTCTTCTTACATCCGCCTTATTCTATTTTATTGAAAGGCCTTATTAATATTGAACTTTATTACATCTGAATATATTGATCTACCTATGTGTAGGTTAGGACCCTAACACCAAATTTCAGCCTTGTCAGTTAGAAGGTGGTTGCATTGTCGAGGAGGATATCCTTCCCAGCTGGCAAGTCTCTAAGGGCATATATTACATCCATTATCTAGATGAGGAGCACCTTGAACTCCTTTTTCATATCAGGCAATGACAGGACGATCAGGTGCAAGGACAAATGATCATCAACTAACATTTGGATTTGCTATATGAGGCCTTCTTAGACACCCCAAAGTATGCAAGCTGCCCCACTTGCAAGAAGAAGTTTTTTCCAGCCTTCACTTCTAATGGACACCCAGGTTCCCCTTTGGATTGAAGCGGCCTACCCTAGACTCTATTTTCTATCAATTGTAGTTTCATATATTTTTTTACAGTTGCAAAGTTAGCATAGTAATGGCAGATCTGGATGAACCGCACCCTAGTTTCAAATCTTTTTGTACAATTTTGCAAACAATTCCACAACCATGCTAGAATTATCATCGCTTGGAGCCACCTGTCCTGGTTTCCCTTCTGTGGCAGGACAGGTGGTTTCCAAATTACTTACAGTTGTAAGTTGATGATATAATACAAGGTTCCACCATTTTTATTTACAAAAAAAAATAATGATATATATAATGAAATACTTAGAACATTCATATGTTAAACTAAAAAAAAATATTTTTTGTGTCGTGGCATAAATAAAAATAACTCGACAAACATACTTTTTAAATTCATCACACATTTCTTCGACTGAAAATTCACCTGACTTTACACATGATAATATAGCTATGATAAGTTTCTCATCCTTCACTCCTTGTATTGTTCTCCAAGGTTTTATAGTCATATGACCTGGAAGACTTTTTATTTAAGGACATGTCTTACTTTTGCCACATATTAATGGTTTAGCCTTCTTAACTCTCTCATTTTTTATACTAATATTTTCCCATAGGGTGAAGATCTCATATATCAAATCCCATACATGTTCAGTTCTAAATCTCAATTGAAAATAACTATCCATAACTCTAAATACATCACTTCCTTTGCGATTATTTTCATTTTCATTTTCATCATCAAGTGGGAAGCCTATTTCCATACAAAATTTCTTCTTAAATTTGACATCAACATTTGATCTCTCCCCACGACATATTTCAGAAAACACATTATGGATAAATTTCACCCTTTGAATGAAATTCATGGACATTATGTACTCATTGTTTGTGTTATGATCCCATGCAAGTAACTTTTCTTCAAAATCTGTTAAACCAACATAAATTATGCATTTGACTATCTCAAAAAAGGGATTATTGGGATATTCTTACATCAATTATCTTCTAGCCTTTGTAGAATGATTTCCTCCAATCAAATAATATTTGTAGTTAAAATATTTTTATCTATCAAATTGTTCCTTCCTAGCAACTTACATTGGGTCTACAAGAACTAGGTAGTCAAGCACATGTGCATATGGATTGTACCTAATCAATGTTTTCAAATTGTGAATATGCAAGTGATGTGGTTTTCTAATTTGATATTTTTCTTTCCATTTAGTGGGTTTATAAAGTTATTTCACATTCAACTAAAATGTATGGCCATTATCAAATATGTTCACTTTCCTCAATCTATTTCGAATGACATTTTGTGTTGTTTTTGTAATACCATCCTCTATATCAGCATCTGGTGTTATTATTTCTCTTCTACCTTGAGGAATTTCATTATAATACTGAGAGTTAATGATGTCTTTTTGAACATCATCAACAACATTTTATTTCTTCCTCTTATGGTTTAAATGGTTTCATCTAAATCAACGATTTCTTCATAATCAATAGGAATGGACTCATCATCGACCATCTCTCTTTTGTGTTTATCTTGTTTATTCTTTTTGCGAGAAGGAGTGTTAACCTCATTGGGTCTATTCTAAAAAAAAGCTTCATTCGGAGTTTCCTTATTTTCAAATGTAACCCTTTTAGGATTTATAGAATGAGGAATTTATTTCTTCTTTCATTTTCTTCTCTGTCTACTCTTGCAACTTCAACCTCTGTTATTTTTTGTTTCTTTTTCCTTCCTTATTCTGTATTTTTAATATCAAGAGTATTGATGACATTCATGATATTATTCTCTGTAGAGTAAATCCCCACTACCATATGTGAAAGTGGTTCAACAAAATCTTGTAAAAATAAAATATAACATTTCTATGTTAAATAAAATTAAAAAATTAACACGATACTAAAAATAATAAAGGATACAAAAATAAAAATAAAAAAATTACATTGTCTTTCTCAATGTCATCAATGATGGATGCACATAATTTTGTAAAACATTCATGGTTTTTATAATTTTTCAATTTTAGTCAATATCTAATCTTGATATAATTATCTCCTTGTATAATGAGTGCATAAGCAATATCTATTTCTGAGACCAAACATATATCCCGTAACAAGCAAAGTGTCTGATAAGTTCCTTGAATATGTTCAAACTCGACACAATAAACATATAGATGTTCTCCATTGTTTCTTTATTTGTCTTTAATAAACCAATAATATTTCGGTTTGTTTTCACCTTCCATAGATTTCCACTCTCTAACATTCTTCATTTCCCTTGACAATTGAGGTGTTGTTCTATCAATTTGTTGCTTAACATTCATGGAGGTTCTAGTTGCAATTTTGGATGCCATTATTGTAGGTCGTGATCCATATATATTCATAGATAATCTCTTTCCTGCCATTTTTTCCTATAGAAAAAGATAAATTAGGCATTTTACATTATAATAAATTAAAAAAAAACATTGAATATAAGAACTAAGTTAAAAAAAATAAAAAATAAATTTGACCCATGGAGTTCTTGGGGTGATGTCGGGAACAAGCCTTGGATTATGGGTTCTAAGGCGATGTTGGAAATCACCCTAGTTATCCCCACAACCAATTCATCAAACCACCCAAGGCTTCACCGTGGGGGATGCCCCTCCCTCCGCGCGACCAAGCCACGGTCCAACCTGGACTGTGACTTGGCCGCAGGGATGGTTGGGATGGGACAATTCCCGACATTGCCCCATTCCCCACCATGACCAAGGCACGGTATCATGGCCCCAAATGAACGTGCCTTGGCCACGATGGGTGTTGGGGAAATACCCGATATTGTTCAAACCCTCGCGACCAGTCCCTGGGTGTGCAGAGAGCTTGGCCACAGGACTATCCCCCAAGTCATGATAGTGTTGGTCATGACTTAGACTCTGTGGAGATGGGGCAATGTGGAGCATCGTTCTAACTTCTCTCGTGCTGAGGGGCTACCCTTGTTGGTCAAGTCACGACCACATTGGTTGTGACTTAGTCATCGGGGGACTAGGGCAATGTCGAGCATTGTCTCGAGTTCTCCCATAGACCAAATCACAGTTTTGCGTGGCATGGGAGGGAAATTCCACCCAATAACCACCATGGGCCAAAACTATAAAATTTGTAATAAAAATAAATAAAAAGAGTAAATTTTTCTAAGAAACTATACCTAAATTTGCCTTTTTTTTCGAAAAATCTTAAGAATTTTGTTATAATTTCTTTGAAAAAGGTGTCAATTTTTTAAAAACCTTCTTATTCTTTTAGACAGAATTAGAAAACATCTAAAAACTTTCATGTTTTTTATAATTTCTGCATGAAAAATTCTTATGTGATTCAAAGATGATCTTATAAATGTTTTTAGGGTAAATGGTAAGAGTTTAAAAAATAACTAACCTAAATGCTAGATGCTCCTTGAATGTCTTCTCGATCTTTCTCCTTTGTAGCTTACTCCAAATTATTTAATGAATACTTCCCAAGATTTCACACAATGTAAAAAGACAAAACAAGACTGTGTATATATAACAAAGAGGATATACATTATTGTTAGTATAACAAATGTGGGATAAATAAAAATGAAGAAGATTGTCTACATATATACTTAAAATTCTATGGATCATTTCTATGTTTAATAAATGTGGGATAAATAAACAAACATGAAAAATATTGTAATTAACATGTAACTAACAAAATAAAAGAGTAAAAAATGTTTTTTATTTTGAAGGGAAAATAGTAAAGGGAACAAATGGGGGAAAATTTCGGAGGCAAAAATTTGAATTTTAGAGGGAATATTTTTTTTGGGGGGGGGGAATTTAGAAGGGAAATTTTTCAGGGGGGCAAATTTTACATGGAAAATATCATTCAACAAGTTATAAGATTGTCATTGGGAGGGTGAACATTTGTATCATTCTATGTTCTTAGTGAGAAGTGATAGCTTAGTGAGATAAATAAGATTTTATTTCTGAGCCATCAACAAATTGTTCACATACCTCTTCTTTTGGGACTAGAAAATGCAATGGGAATGCCTGTAATGCAAATGAGGAATCACGTTTTCTAGCTAGTTAGAGGTTTGATCATAGTGGAAGCAATGGTATTCAACATGTTGCTCATGAAAGTCCTAAATCAAATGAATTTGAGGGCACCGATGATAAAGAGGAGGAAAATTATGGTGATCAATCTGTTCAATAGTTTAATAGTAATGCAAATAATCAAAATGTAGGTTGAAGTGGAGACTATGATCAAAGTTTAAATGATTGGGGTGATAAGTTTCCTCCAAGTGATAATTTTCAAGGTATCGATGAAGATTTCCAAGGCACCAATGAATATGATGAAGAATTTTCCTCAAGTGGGAATTTTCAAAGCAGTGAAGATGATTATGACAATGGTGGACACTCTTTACTGAGTGAGGAATTTAAAGGCATCAATGTTGGTGATGATAATTTTCCTCCACGTGAGGATTTTTAAGGTACTGATGAAGATTTTCTTCGAAGTAAGGATTTTCAAGGCACGGATGAGGATGACGAATAATCCCCCCCAAGTGGGAATTTTAAAAGTAGTGATGATGATTATGGCAATGGTGGATATTCTTTCCCGAGTGGGGAATCTAAAGGAGGCAATGTTGGTGATGATGATTTTCCTCCAAGTGAGGATTTCAAAGGTACCGATGAGGATGATGAACATTTTCCTCCAAGTGAGTATTTTCACACTGGCAATGATGATGATGAAGAATTTCCCTTGAGTGGGTTTTTTTAAAGTAGTGAAGATGATTATGCCATTGGTGTACACTCTTTCCCAAGTGAGAAATTTAAAGGAAACAATATTGTTGATGGTGATTTTCCTCCAAGTTAGGATTTTCAAGATACGAATGAATATTTTCAAGGCACTAAGCAAGATGATGAAGAATTTTCCTCAAGTGGGGATTTTGAAAGTAGTGAAGATGATTATGTCAATGGTGGACACAATGTTGATGATGATTTTCCTCCAAATGAGGATTTTCAAGGTACCGATGACGATGATGGAATTTTTTCTCCAAATGAGGATCTTAATGACATTGATAGTCTTAAGGGTGATGATGATTTTCCTTCAAGTGAATATTTTCATTGAAGATCCAATGACATTGGTAAGGATGGTAATCATTTTTGTATTCATTTTGATATTCCTCTCATCAATGATATTATGAATGAAGATGATGATGGACCTAGGAGTGAATATCATGTTCTCAATCATTCAACTACAACAAATCGAGGTGGTCTACAGTCTCTTTTTCAGTCTAATGATAATGTTTTTCTTGATATTCCTTATTGTGATGAGAAAAATCCTTCTAGTAAGGATGATGAAACAGTGGAGACATTACAAAGAAACAATGTTTCTAGGACCAAGACTAGACCTTTTTATATCAATCCAAATCATTCTAGTTATACAAGGTCTAGGAAATAATTCCTAACTAAATCAGTTTCCATCAGTGAATTGATTTCAAGTGAATGTTGTCAACATGATGGTTTTAAAAGCATGGACTACATGTATTACTTGAATAAAAGGAAGATATATTTCTCAATGAATAATATCATGAAAAATTGATAGCTTATGGGGTGCATGATATCCACCAAGAGAGGATATGATTATTTCATTGGGAATATTTTACTTTTTAGAAAGGATTTAAAAAACAAATCACTAAATTGGTAATCTTCATCTATCAAGAATCTAGACAAGGTTGGAAAAATATCCTTCATTTTATTCGAAGGTACATAATGGATGAGGGAGTGGGTCATTGACAATCACTACATTGTCATGGATGTGTGCCTTCTTTTCCAAACATGGAGAGTGTATGCCAGATAGAGACACAATACATACTTCAGATAATTTCTCAAGGAGCGAAATCTACAACTTGTACAAAGGATATGTTGAAGGTGTTGAACGAAATCGTAATTTTATTACGAATGCATATTTTACAAGAATATGAAATAAACAATTCAACAATGTATGTATTCCTAAGAAGTCAAGGATGGGGATTTGTAGTATATGTGCTACTCTTAAATCAAGAAGAGACAAATATGAAGAGGAAGAAAGATGTATGTATTTACTATTTTTTTTTTTAAATTGTATAGTTATCAACTATGAAAGCATATGATCAATATTTTCATTTTATGTCATGTCCAGATTCCATAGTCAAAGCACTTCAAGAACATCAAAATCAACAATCAAGTGAAAGGAAAAAGTTGTACAAATGTTCGAAGAAGTGTTATGATGCTCCAAACAAATATTTAGGCATGCTAATTGATATCATGAACCAGCAGAAAACACTTCTACTACATTTTGTTCATACACGAAAAAAATTACAGGAAGAGAATTGCATTCACTTTCACTTGGTTGGTTGTATGGTTTTCAATAGAAAAATGTGTCCATGGGTTTACTTCACAGATCCAAATATTCAAAATTATGCAAATATGGCCATCACCATAATTCATCATGTTTTCACTCACTAGTCTGGAAATATTCTTCAATTTCTATTTCTACAATTGGAAAACACTAGTGTAACAACCCAATAGTTTTTAAATTTAAATTTAATTAATTATTAAAATATATTAATGAGTGTTTTATTATTTCATTATTAAAAGGTGGGTGAATTAATTACTGGGGGGATAAGGTTGATGGGGATTAATGGGGGGATAAGGTTGTTGGGAATTAATGACGGGGATTTGAGAGAGGAGGATAAGAAATAAGGGGAGGACTTGGAAGAGGGATATTATTTCTATTCAAGGATTTATGAATTTCGAAAAGAGGGAGGAGGAGGAGGAAATTGGAGGAATGGTTTTGGGAAACTCTCATAGGGCACTGTTGTTGCTGGTAATTTTGAGCTCGAGGGACAGAAAACGACAAGGATTCCTGGAGCTAGGGATCTGAAGAGGTTGTTCCTAGCTGGCTGGGAGGTTAATATTCAGTATAGGTAAGAACACGAGAGAGAAAAAGAACATTATCAGACAAAAAAATGAATAGATAAGAAACTTGCAGGTGGATGTATGTATTATGATGTTATCATTATTTTGTTGTTACTGTTGATATTATTATGTTGTTATCATTAATATGTTGATATGTTGTTGTTATTATTCTATTGTTGTTGTTCTCATTATGATGTTATCATCAAGATGCTAATGTTGTTTATTTCCAGTATAAGAAAATAATGAAAGAAACTATAAACTAAATTCAGCAGGATATTTTAGAAAACTTTAATTTATTTTGAGTCCTGAAAAATAACCAAGCTCTAAATATGGTATCAAAGCTCGGTTTCTAAACTGAAACCTGGGCTTCACCACCCAGAGGACTGGGATTTTGTCTTTATTCCAACATGGTCTGCAAGGTATGAAACCTCTTCATCTGCAATCCAATTTGGATCGTTACATATGATTAAAACAAAAAGAGTCGGTACAAAGTCAAAGAAATTAAGTAGTCTTATTTTTTTGTTCACTCATCCACTTCAATGCTTTCAGAAATAACCTTTAGGCACACGAGTGATTTTCAAAATAACAAAATTGTTGACCTAAAACTAGCGAACACTTGGGAAAAATATGTGATGTTCTCCTTGAGAAAATGATTTTCTAAAAAGATATAAAATAGTGCATTTCGAAGGTCCATTTTGAAAAAATTCACTTCAATAAAGCTTGATGTCGATTTTATCAAAATCTGATTCCATGGAGGTGACAATATATGTAGAGAGAATGGACCTTTTTAGAAACATGGATGAGAGTGTGGAGGAAGTTGTGTTTCCCTTTCCATACAACATCCATACCATCAACTAAAACTTTCAATACTTCTCTGTCATTAACTAGGTTGGGTCCAATTGAAGTTCCTCAAAACTGGGAAAAGCGATCCCATTCTCCCTCTTCCAATACCTTCCGACCCTTATCATTCAACTTGGCATTGTATAACCGTACACTGTCGGTAACTGTGATTCCATAGAAATTATAATAAGAATCCGTGACACTGGTCCTTTCATGACTACATCGATAATATTCATTCAGAAACACAAATATATATGATCTAATATCCAACGTCCCCATGCCATCTGCACCATAATCGCACCACTCACACCTCTGGTAAAGTTTTTTTTTCACACATAGAGAACCATTTGCCCATGGTATTTGCATTTCCATATCGAGATAAAATGGGGGCTTCTTCTCTCCACCAAATATTTTTAAGTTTCTTTCGATTAGAGATGGGGTAACACGTTGACATTTCCATTCATAATTTTTTTTTTTTTTGTTGAAAGTCCATAGAGAAAACCCATTGCGTTCGATCGAGGAATAGAAGATGTTGCGCGTACAAATAATAAAATTCCCAAAGGAATAGGAAGAACAAGTCCACACATATTTCTCCTCAATGTCTGGCAAGGACAAGAGTGTTTTTCACCGGCTGTTTCCTTCTCTGATATCAAGAACGTGCACATTGTACATGTCATTTTCACTAAGGTGAGTGAAAGAATATATAAGGTCCTCATTAATGTCACACACAATATTTACAAACCTTTGCAAAGATTCATAGATTGAAGTCACTAGAAGGCTCTATGAAGGCTTTACATAATGTGGAAGTCTATAATTTAGGAAACTAAGACAAGTAGTGCAAGCTCTTCTTTCATCTTGTCCACTTCTTTAAAGCAATGCTTCCATTTAGTTGATTTTATGAAACCAAAGTTTTAAAACTATTGTGCAATCAAAACCTATGTGAAGGAATGGTTCCTGTATTAGAACAATCCTCAAACACCAACCTGCACAAAACCCCAAAATTCACTGCATTCAAACTGTTATCTTGGCTTGTACACAGATTTGTACTTTCCTCTTCGGCGTCAAGTACTCTACATTTCTACATCATGTGGGGATCTACAAAGGTATACATGAGTGCAACATAGCATGATCAAATAGCATGTATTTGGAAAAAGTTAAGCGTGAGCCAATGTATCTAATTCATCAGGACTCACTGCATTCAAACTCTTATCTTGGCCTGTACACATATGTGTACTTTCCTCTCTGGCGCCAAGTACTCTACATTTCTACAACATGTGGGGATCTACAACGATATACACGAGTGCAAAAAAGAATGATCAAATAGCGAGTCTATCTAATTCATCCATAGCCTAGTAGTGTAATGGAAGTTAGATAATGCACAAAAGACGAATAACCCACTTATTCAACCTTTACGTTAGCATTGTTGACTTGGCTTTAGAAGCTTCTGGATATCCTAACCAACAATTATCTCTGAATATTAAATTAGGATAACCGAACCAACTCTACCTAATCCATCAAAACCATGATACCTCATACCTACCTCACACCTACACATGAGCCAAAAATTTTGTGGAAGGAGGCAAGAAACAATCCGTGAATCACAACCTCAAACTTCACATTGAACACTCCTAAAAAAAACCTTGAAATTTTATGGAAAAATCCTTCCCGGTATCGCTGAAAAACAGATCTGTAAACTACACCTCGTTTCCATGTATCTGTGGATTCAACCAAATTTTTCTGAACTAGGACTCAATTAATCAACCGAAATCGTCATTCCTCGTCGGATCTTTAAAGTCGATCCTCTCAATATCTAGATTAATTTTCCAAGATAGTCGAATTTGATTAACCTGCTCAATATTATGTTCCGTGTAAGATTGGGAACTTGTTGGAGAGCTTCATTCACCATTTTTTGCACATTCTTTCCTTCAAGGAAATCATGTTGGATGAGCCATAAAAGCTTTGTAGGTTAAAAATAAATGTTGTGTCCCTTCACTCTACCATAGAATCCTTGAATGTTGTCAAATCGACTTTCATTCCAAGTCTACCAAGCCTAACATTATGTCAATTAACACATGTAGCTCCAAGCGACATGGAGGAGCCCACAGGGAGCCTTTATTTTCACTACGCATCAGTCATTGAAAGAGGAAACATTCTCACCACACAATATGACCTCCCTATAAATGTTGCCCACCCTAGTGCAGTGCATCTAATAAATGATTCCTCTCCTCTCCTCTTTAAAATCTAACCTACATGTCAGAATGTCATCTTGGAATACCCATTTCTTTGCCCAATTTCACCTAATAAAGTAAGCGGTTAAATTCCCTCTTTATTGTGTGCTCTCTGTTGCTAGACACAGATTCAAACCACTTAATGCAGGTTGTCAATATCTCAATCCACTACATACCTGAACGTTGCCTCTTTCCTTATGCGTTAGTTGCATTCATTAGCCTGGAAGACATGGCTCTTGGTACTCCCTGGTCATTGTTGTTTTCTCTCTCGTACTATTTATCGCTATAGCTATCCATTTTTAGAGCCATAGCTAGCAGATCAATATATGGATCATGTTCCCATCATTTCACAAGTTGCCTATTACACCAATAATTGATAAGTAGAAAAGTTCTAATATACCATGCACCTATCCATCCTAAGTGCAGAGTAACTGAGATTAATTTTTACTAAAGAAATCAAAAGCATCATACATAGAAGACTTTAGTTGCATTCATACTCTTTAATTGATTTAAAAAAAAGGGTTTTAAAGTTTTTTTGTATCATTTTATTTAAGAATAATAGGTTACACCATGCCTTTGATTAAAAGAACACCCCTCAATCTCAGCATTGGAATAGAGCAATGTCATGGCATTCCCAAGGTAAGTTTTTATTTATTTATTTGGACCATAGCATATAAAAATAATTCACAACTCGAAACCTTTCAATACGAAGTATCTATGGCTCATCCTCCATTACTTTTTATTTTATTTCTTACTTTATCACTTTTATAATATTTAATTATTTTAATTTATGGAATTTTTCTTTTATAATATTTAATTATTTGAATTTATGAAAATCTTTGAGTCGGTTGTAAATTAAATTATTTGTTTTTAATGCGTCAATCACATTATCTTTCAATATTTATTACATTGAAAGATAATTAATGTAAAAAAAGAATTAATATGGTAGTTATTAATTATATTGTGAGTTATTGAGATTGAATAAACACTACTGTTGATAGGCTCAGTCTAAGATAAACAAAATAAGTGGAAGACGGATCATGGTGTGGAGTTGTAGAGTTTAAAATATTGTATAAAAATAAATTTGTAAATGTTAATAAGGATGATGCCAACAATAAAATTTCAAACGTGTTAACCAATAAAATAATATATAAAAATATTTTCAATATTTAAAAAAAAAAGATTTTCGGGTTAATATCAAGTTTTGAAAAAATTGATTAATTTTAAATTTAATTTTAAAATCAATATTGAATTCAAATAAATTATTTAGTTAAAAAAATAAATGTTTGTTTTACATATTTTATAGAGATTATGGTGATAAGAGCATAATAAAATAAGTATTGATTCAAGAATTAGTGAAATAAATCTATATTGATGAGCAACATCCTAGTATAATGTGAAGTTGAAAGGACTAGGCATAGTATAGCAATATCAACTCAATATATGTGATGATATTACATGTATGTTTATATATTATATGTAGGATTGTGAAAGAGAAATTAATATTATAATATATGTGTGAGGTCAACACAATAATGATTAAATGATTGAATGGTGTAATAGTTATAATGAGAGTGCATACAAAATAGAAGATAGGGTAATGTTCTCAGTGTTCTCTTAATGTGAGATAGGTTAAAAAGAAGAAGAAGAAGAAGAAGAAGAATTGAGAAATAGTTAATATAAGTAAAGTGAATTGTGGAAAAGACGTTGAGGATATAAGAATGACAAGATAATTTGTATGTAATAATGATGAAAAAATAAGGGAGAATATTAATGATAAGTAAATAAGTATACAAGAATGGCTAGTATAAAGTATTAGAGTGCGAAGTGACATACAAGTAGGTAAGATGGAAAAAGTATATATATAGCAATAAGGTGTTGACATGAAGAGTAGTTGACGATAGTGAGAGACTATGCACGAAGTATATTAAGAACATAACATGTACTAAATGATGGTTAGAGAAAAATAGATGTAACATCAAGATAATAATATCATATTATCGATTGATTAGTAATATCCACTTGCTAGTGTGTTAGATATAAATAATTTTAATTAATAAAGTAAATATATTTTGAGAAAACAACTTTTTACAATAAAAATATTTACAATCTAATATCCCCAAAGTTGACATAAAATAAAATAAAGAAATAAATTATCGTTTATATAACTATGATATAAAGTCTAATAACTAGAGACCACTTGACTTGGTATTAACAACATGGAAATGTAGCAAAGAATAGATACATGAGGAGCTTTTAGATATGCCCAATGACTTTCATATATATGATTGCTAAAAGGATGGTTAAGGAACTTTACAACAAAACAAAAGATAAGGTCCATTGTCCTCATCCAAATTTCATACATTTTTTATAAGTTTTAAAGAGTTTTTAAGTGTTGTCATGCAATCATGCACTTCATTATGCCTTAAAAGATATATCTAAAAATTCAAAATAAAAGATTGCTTGTTTGGGGTGCTCTTCTTTAAATATAACTTAAACACCATAAATCTTAATCCAATAAGGGAATGTTTTTTTTTTTTTTAAATAAATTCTATGCAATCCATTTCTTACTCTAACAATAGGCTTATTTATTTTATTTTATTTTATTTTTATTTTTCTTTTTTTAAATATGCGAATAAAAAAAAATCCTCCCACCATCATTTATAGATTTAATGGTTGTTGTAGAATATTTTATCATTCTTAATATCGATGAAAAAGGCTATAGATTTCTTGTAGACATAAAGAGGTTATGAATCTACAATACTAAAAGGTTAATGTTGACTTGGAAGTACCTTTTCCAAAGGTTATGGTTCCAAAATTATAAAGCATCAAAATATTTCTTTTAGTTTAGGATTATATTTGAGCAAGGATAAAGCCAACTTTTGAAGTGACAAGATGAATTTGTAAAACTATATAAATTATTTACAAAGACACAAGTAAAGGATATGTGTGGTGCATGAAGCTTTAACTTCTATATGTTTTAATTAATTTATATAAATCCATTGGGATGGTTGAATATCATATATCTATATCTATCTATCCATGTTTTCATATTGATATGTAATGCCACCTTTTGACTTAGATAGCTAGAATTACTTAAGGCCTAATCACCTTTATTTTCTGTTCACTTTGAAACTATAGATGATACTCTTGAACTTTTCAAGACGTATGAACCTATGTGAATGTCAATTCTATGAATGTTTAACGTTATTTGAATGATGATGGATATTGTGCAATCAATTATGTGAATGTCAATTCTATAAGTGTTTAACGTTATTTGAATTATGATGGATATTATGCAATCTATTCTAACTTGAAAATTTTGACATTTAAATTTGTTGGTACATGGATACCGAATTGAGATTATGGTTAAATGCATCTACATGATGATAATGCATACATATGTATGAGTTTGTGTTATAGACTAAGTTGCAGGTCAATGGGCTATGAAATAGCCAAAGGATAATGGTACCAAAATTTGATGTGGGCTTGAATGCATTTCTATGATATATGGACCAATGCAGGTTTTTCAAGTGGTGAGACTGCCTAAAACTGAATATAGGATGACAAAATTCCCAACAACATAGTGTCACTGTATGTTCCATGGTATGGTGTGGACCCTAGTCCTATTAAGAGGGGTGGAGGCATTTCCCACTGTGTATCCTCTGAAACCTGGAGTCATGGGAGGACGGTTTTAGCTCACGCTCCCCTAGATGTGTGATGATGATTGTCAGTTCCCTGCTGGGGAAGCTTGGTCAAGAGAGTTGACACTTTCGCTTACGGGTTCTATTTGGAGTTAGGTCAATATAGTTGATGCTCCAAGATAGTCCAACAAAGGAAGGATAGGGATGGAAGATGGAAGTAAGTTAGGGAGGAAGGATGAGTAGAAGTAGTTGAGAGTGTGTGGGGATTTCTCCTTATAGAAGAATTTCTTGATTTGTTTTTTTTTTTTTTGAAAAATAAAAATATATGTATATATGTATATTTATATTGACTTAACTAAAATAAAAGCATCCGAGTGAATGTAGTTTTTGCTAAATTATTGTAATTGAAAAATTCCGTGAACATTTTAAATAGTTTACTATATTTTATGAAATGAATGGTCTCGTTGATTAGATTGGACACATATAGAAATTACTTTAGGTGTGATAATTATTTTTATTAGTACATGTATGAGTCTTGTATGTGCTAGCTACACATGTATGCCTTGCACATCTACACTAGTATGTATAAGTGTTTTAAATTGATGATGTTGATTATTTGTTGCAGATGTCTAAGTCATGTGTCGTTACCCTTATATTGTAAATAATTCTAACTTCGAGACAAAGTTTCTTGAAGGGTGGGTGTATGTAACACCCCAATAGTTTTTAAATTTAAATTTAATTAATTATTAAAACATATTAATGAGTCTTTTATTATTTTATTATTAAAAGGTGGGTGAAATAATTAATGGGGGGATAAGGTTGTTGGGAATTAATGAGGGGGATTTGAGAGAGGAGGATAAGAAAGAAGGGGAGGAATTGGAAGAGGGATCTTATTTATGCTTGAGGATTTTTGAATTTTGAAAAGAGGTAGTAGGAGGAGGAAATTGGATGAATGGTTTTGGGAAGCTCTCATAGGGCACTACTGTTGTTGGGAATTTTGGGCTCAGGGGCTAGGAAACTATAAGGATTCCTGGAGCTAGGTAGTCGGAGAGGTTGTTCCTAAATGGTTAGGAGGTTAATACTCAGTTTGTTCAAGAACACGGGTGAGAAAAATAACATGATCATACAGAAAGGGGACTGTAGGTATGTATTATGATGTTGTTATCATTATTTTGTTGTTACTGGTGATATTATTATGATGTTATCATTAATATGTTGTTATGTTGTTGTTATTATGCTATTGTTTTTGTTCTCATTATGATGTTATCATCAATATGATGTTATTGTTTATTTTTGGTATAAGAAAACAATGAAAGAAACTATAAACTAAATTTAGTAGGAGATTTTAGAAAACTTTTATTTATTTTGAGTCCTGAAAAATAACTAGGCTCTAAAACTAGTCGTGAAAATAACAATCAAATTGTGTTTCGATATCTAAGCATACTTGTTGAACTGAGAATATTTCAAAAGGTGAAAGTTGGTTTCCTTCTTATTGGACATAATCATGATCATATTGATCAAATGTTCAATCGTTTTTGAGTAACATTGAAGAGAAAAAATGTTGGAAGCCTACCATCATTGATTGAATGTATTAATAAAGCATACATTCGAGAGCTTGTTTTTAATATATTAGAAGAAACTATTGACATGTGAATATTTATTCAAGGATCACATCGTGAATAAAAATGTATTAAGAAGCTTAATGACATTAGCTTCCAACATCAGTATTATTTCAAAAAAGTTGATGGGAAAACACTTATATGGGGAAAGTAGTATTCAACTAATGCAGAATGGGGGCCTTCATCAGGTTTAACATTTTTGAAGTTCTTTCGAGATCATCAAATATTTGCATTAAATTTATTATTATTACAATCATTTTTTGAAATCCATAATGCATGGAGGTGTAATAGAGATGTAGATTATTAGGAATGCCTCGAAGAAATAAAAAAATCCATTAAATATACGTATGTGTACTTTGATGTTGTTGATCCTGTTTGGTGGGAGTTTTTTTTCAATAGTCAAAGTGACTTAATTTTAAGCTCAGCAAATGAAGATACATTTTTCAAGAATCATTTCATTGAACACAAAATATGTCAAATGAATCTAAACAAAGAAACATTGTTGAACAACAAGAATCTCAAGGTGCTATTGAGTTTACACAAGAAGAGGAAAGAGAAATGTATATTGGTTCGTGAAGTTCACATGCACAATTTGAAGCCATGGAAGACCTTTGCATGGGTTTAGTAAAACATATTAAGGAGAGTAACATGATTGTAGTATTAGCGAATGAAGATCCACATGGTTATCCATTCTAGATTGAAAATCTTATAAATATTGATAAATAAAATGAAGATGTTATTGCAATTAAAGTGCATTGGTATATAAAAATTATACACCCATTCAATGTTGTGTACAAGCCAGAGATGGTGGTTGAGAAACATGTCAATAGAAAGATAAAAAAGAAAGGGTCAAAATACAACTCGTCATCGCACTAGCCTCTTAAAATTAGATGATGCTAACATACTTGTTTATGAATTCAATTTGACAAAGAGAGGAACTCTTCACTTCAAGACAACAAATAATATCAAGAGGTTTCTTCCACAAGAAATAAATGCAATATGAGAGTATGTTGAACCTAGTCCTAGATCTAAAATTATTTTGGCATATGAAATGTTGGGCGTGTATGTAGACTAGATGGTATATTCATCTTCATCCAATCATTCATCTGAAGACAATGTAGACTCTAATGGTATTTCAGAATCCATGAGTCAATTTGAATAAGTGTATGATTTTTTTTTATGTATTTTTGATCCATGTGATGTTTTTATGGTACCTAGAAATGAACATTGAACTTACATATGATCTTACATGAAGTTATGAATCATTTTTGTGGTTTATGAATTATATGTTTTGATTATGGATAATATAATAAAAATTCTTAGCTCATATGTTTTGAATATGGACAATATAACAATACTTTTAAAAGATAATTTATGTTTCATTCAATGTAACTAATATTTACTTGTTTTTATTAAAAGTAAAAAGATATTAAAAATCCATGTTGAATTTTTAAAGTATAGTGTGGTATTTTCATGGCATTATGTATTACCTTGTGCTTGGAGTCATAAGCTAAGATTTAAAATGTAATCCTTTAAGGGTTGATTTTGCGATTTTGTTTACAGTAATGATGATTTATTTTACCAATTTATAAAAATGTGTCATTTTAATACCCCAATTTTAGAATGGGTGCTACTCGTAGCAGTGCTTTTCAATTGATGACTGATTTTAAGGTTTTTCTTTTAATGGTACCAACTGCTAAAAATATGATTTCAAATTGTCTAAAATTTTAACGTTTTGAAAATAAAATAAAATTACGTAACATCCTTTTTCTATATAGGTGTTGATTTTAAATTTTTTCTGAGCTACTGTACGCGTTTTTAAGGCCATGTTTGAAAAATTTGTAATTTTGACTTTGTTTGAAAAAATGGTGCTACGGGTAGCACTACTTTTTTATTTGGGAGTTGATTTTCATGTTTTTCATGCAAAAAAATGGGTTTTTTGGGCCAAATTTCTCGTTTTTAGGTTCGATTTCTCGTTAATTCAGTAGCTTTGTTTATGGACTTCATGGCCAAGGTTCTCATCTTTCTTCATGTGAATCAATACATCCAAAAAAAGGGGATGCTACTATTCTCCTCCAATTCCACAATGAACTTAATGTCCTCTGAGATGCACTTAACGTGCTCAAATAATTTACTAATTTCTTCTTTCCCATGATTCCATATCACGTTAGTATCATCTACATATATTTTCCATCTCATAGGCTTCATAGGATATGAGTCTAGCACTATTCTTTCAAGTTTTTCCATAAAAAGGTTGGCTACAATGGGAGATAGGGAAATCCCCATGGAGACCCCACTAGTTTGTTCATAGAACACTCCTTGGAAGCTAAATAAGGTATATCAAAGGAAAACTTCTACTAGTTTCATTATTTTAGGGTCACTAACCTCCTTGGTGATCTAAATAACTTCATGTAGAGGAATCTTCATGAAAAAAGAAACCACATCAAAGCTCAAGAGTATATCATGAGGTTCAACTCTTTCCATCTTAATGACCCTAATAAAGTCTAATGAATATTTTATAAAGGAGTTTGATTTTCCAACTAAAGGGCCTGGGATCTTCGTCACATATTCTGCTAATTGATAAGTGGGAGAACCAATAGTATTGACAATCACTATGAGATGAACTCCTTCATTATATATCTTTGGCAGACCATAAATTCTCAATGTTATACCACAAGTAGGGTGTAGAGATTTTTCGTTATTTTGTCAAGGTTGCAAACTTTTATAATTTTTCTCACTTCCCTAATAATTTTAGATATCAGGTTGCTATCTAGTTTCCTATAGTTACAACTTAGGGTAAGGTGCTCAATCATTTGCTTTATAATCCTTAATAATAAAGATTACAATGCCACCATCTTTATATACTTTAAATATTGCTAATTCACGGTAACCTCTCAGGTTTTTTTAGGGTGCAATGTTCCTCTCTACCTATATTGTTTCTTGGTGGTCTTATTCCTCTAAGGATTATTGGACAATATTGTTCAATACTTTCCTTGTCATCATGATCCGGGGATTGAATTTCATATTCTACACTACAAATTATGTTATGCATCAAAAGTTTCTTGGGTTCTAAAGAGAATTTAAGCTCCTCCTTCAAAACATTTATCTTTGCGTGCTCAAGCTCATGAGAGGACATGCTAACAATATTTTTTGAGTCGCTAGCACCCACATTCATGTCGCTATGATGCCTAATCACGTCACTATTTTCTAGTAGCTGAATTGGCTTCCTCTCTTTCGTCTTGTGTGTTGTACGAACTTCCTTATTTGCCTTTAGCGTTATGTTGTAATTGACTACCATCCAAATGTTAAAAAAAATTGAGATCGCCAGTTTTATGTGGCTATTTAATGCGATGTGTGAGAGGTGGTCCAACGTGGATCTCATTCTTTGGATTTATCCACAAATGAGAACCATTCCAAGACTATCAAATGTAGACTTATTCCATCTATTTCTCAAGTAGTTGTTAATCACAATGAAACTAGGTAGGTAAAACTGTTAGACGAATAAGTTGAGCTCGCGATTAGCTCCGCGATTCTGCGTGATTGATGTAGTTAACTTTCAGTTGTTGGTTTCTTGTTTTTATCTCCGAGTTAGCTGAGTTAGACGCTTCGTTATTTACGAAGCATTTCATGCATGTAATTTCCTTTAAATTCACAATTCAATAACGAAATCAAAGCTGTGGTGTTTTTGCATTCGGTTCCTGGCAATCCGTTTTCTGCTATTGCACATTTGTTCTTCATTCTTTTTCTGTCCTGCAATTCGTTTCTGTTTTGCAGATTTGTTTTTCAAAAACACCTTTGTCTCTGCAAATTTTCAAAAATGCAAATTCATCCACTTTTGTCTATATTTTGATCTTACGTTTTTTCAAAATTCATTTATCCTAATTCTTGTTGTAATAATAGTTTTGAGATTTCTGTTATGAGAAAGATTAATATAATTGCTCGTAAAAACCACAATACTGGTATGATATCTAAAACTAAATCTCCTTAGTACATATATAAGACAAATAATACAAAATAATAAAAAAATCGTACAACACACAACAAGAAATCTAATTCAGATACTAGAAAGTAACGTGATTATGCATCATAGTGACATGAATGTGGGTGGTAGCGACTCAAAAAAACATTGTTAACCTTTCCTCTCATGATCTTGAGCACGCAAGGATAAATGTTTTGAAGAAGGAACTTAAATTCGCTATGGCACCAAAGAAAAAGGGTCTATCCTACAAAATGTTTGGTACCCAAGAAAAAGGGTCTATCCTACAAAATGTAAGAACCTATTACAGCTTGGTCTTGTAGTTAGAGGCGGACCTACAAGCAAAACATTTATTAGCAAAGTTTTTTTCATAAATGTACTCCCTACAATAAGTGACACTAATGAGTGACTATTTGATACATTGACCTATCCTACAAAATGTAAGAGCCTATTACAGACACTAATGAGTCACTATTTAATACATTAATCTATCCTACAAAATGTAATAGCCTATTACAGTTTGGTCTTGTAGTGAGAGGTCGAACTGTAAGCAAAACATTTATTAGCAAAGGTTTTTTCATAAATGTACTCCCTACAATAAGTCATTCTAATGAGTCATTATTTAATATACATCAATGTGTATTATATATTATAAAGTACCAATTATTTATATATGGTTAAGGAACGATGTGTATATATCCTTGTAAACCATGAAATTTTGGTAACAAAATCTTATAATAAAATATTCATTCTTCGAGAAGCAAATTCTGTAATGAAATTAGATATCCAATATCGTATATATGTAGCTACAATGAGGGTGGTATTAGATTCCACATGGAGGAATGAAATCGATCTAATCAAGAGTATCTAAAAATGTCTTATAACTAATATGGCTCGTAATGTTAACATTTATCATTTTCATTGCAAGTTTTTCTTGATGGAATTGATCATAGAGTATTTAGTAAGAATATATTTCTGAAAAAAAATCTAGACAAGTTGTAAATTTGGGCAGTCCCATGTTATATTACAGTAGTTTTTATTCTCTTCTCTATTCTTGCTGTCTATTTTTCCAAGTGTGAAGAAAAAAATAAGCATTGCTAAGATAAGAACAAATTCTCATGAGTTCCATAGTGAAAGTAGGCATTGGTCAATTCCTAAAATGCCATGGGCTGAAAGAGTGTGTCACCTTTGTGACACTAAGAAGGTTGAAGATGAAAAGCACTTTCTCTTAGATTGTGCAGCCTATACCCATATTAGATCTCATTTTCAAAATATTTATCACACTACCAACCTTCCTAACCTCTTAACTCAACAAAAGTATGGTGATCTTGGAAAGCTTCTCTTAATGCTTTCGAGCAGAGAAACAAAATTCTAAAGAATCACAAGTAATCACTTACCCTCTTAAGGTCCGATAGACCAATTCGATCTTAGTGGATGTTAATCATTATCATCATCATTAAAACCCTCCCCATTAAATCCATGTAACAATGTTAATTCCATAAAACACAAAAAATTATTCTCAGATTGTGCATTGCAAAAATACGTTAAAGTTATAGAAATTGTTCTCAGATTGTGCATTGCAAAAAAGTACGTAAAGTTATAGCATGATAAGTGCCAAAAAAAAATCATAGTTATATTTATATATATAAGTACTCATGTGATCGATCGCTATTATGAAATTGGTAAGTATAGATAAATTGTGTGTCAAAGTACTTTATCAAACCCCATCATACTATGAATGAATAATATTTGATTTTTCTATTATATTTGAAGGTTTAAAAGAAATAATCTAAAACAATAAAAAACATGCATTGGATAAAATTAAAAACATGCATTGGATAAAATTAAAACGAAAGTGTTTCTATTTTCAATAAGTATGATACTCCCCACCATCATACAAGATATGAATTTAGTGCGTTCGGGAATGGTATGGATATTAGCATGATTTGTTTGATCAAATATATAGTAAAAAATCATGACGCACTCCACGCTCACAACTTCTATTTATATTGAATTTGAGAGACATTCATTATAATGGTTGTTTTGGAATAGACCGTTCTTGGTGAAATTTTTTAATTTTTTTTTTGTTGGGAGAACCTTCCCTTGGTTTAATAGTAGCTTTAACATTGTTTGTTGGTGGTTATAAGTTTTTTTTTAATATTTTTAATTTTTTTTACAAGAATTTTTTCATCATTGTTATTTTTAGTTTAACAATTTTATGGTAAAACGAACTAATCTTTTAATATGTTAATATAGATTAATAGTTACAATGAAATCACATCTAACAAAAATAATCCAAAGATTAGGAAAACCATTCAAATATGAATAAGAAGAATAATATGATGATAAAAATGACAACTCTCATAAATCAACTCCTAATGAAAATAAGTCGAGGTCTCTTAATACTCACTTATTTTAATATTTGACCCATGATGAAGAGAAAGGAAGAGTTGAGGCAACCAATATAGGTTATGACACTGAACATGAATAATCTTCATTGAGTGAACAAGAAGAGGGTGAGAATGAAGACACAGATGAGGATAAGGATGCTTAAGCCTTTCCTCAATTCTTTATAGTAGTGTGCTTGATTTATTTATTGATAGTTATTATAGTGTCCTTTGAAAGGATGTTTTATGTAAAATATTTATATAAACTAATAGAATTGTTCTCTAAGAAAGAACTTGATTTGTATATTGCTGTTATAAAATAATAGACATTGTGTCATTGACTATACACTCGCTTACAAGTCATGGATATCCTCAACAAAAGAAATTATAGTGCACAGGTTAACTCTATATGATATGTCTTGACACGCAAGCACACCCACTCTAGCTCATAGAGAAAATTTTGTTTCTTAGAGGCACTCAATCCTAACTTTTACCTTGTCAAAAAAAAATCAAATTTGAGAATTTTTTCACAACATTTATGTGTCAAATTAAAAGTCTAGAATTGTAGGAAGGTGTGTAACAATTAAACACACACTCTCCAACTCGAATCATTTAAAATTTTCTTATAAAGAACTCCAACTCGAACCATTTAAAATTTTCTTATAATGAACTCCAAATCGAATCATTTAAAATTTTCTTAGAATGAAGGATGTATGTACATTTAAGTGAAACTAATCAATTTTGTTTAAATCATGGTTAGAGACCAGATTTTATACCTTTGTTGTACTTGGATTGGTCTTGGAGTGCCCTTTTTTTACAAATTGTGAAACATGACAAATGATATCAATTGTTATTTTAGAAAAAATGGATGTCATTGAAAAATATATCTTTTGGAAAATTAAGTATGACAATTTGTCGAAAATATTGGTATCTCAAGGTTGGAATTATTTTGTTTCTAGTTACCATTAAGTACAAGTCCTAGTGTACATTTCCTTGAGGCACACAACCAACTTGATTTTCAGCCTTTGGAAAAAACACAAATTTGGAGATTTTTTTGCAAAACATAAGGTTTTCTTTGTCATATTAAAAACATGGAATTGTAGGAAGGTTTTTGATGATAAACAAACACTCTCCAAGTTAAATAATTATATTTGGCCTTATAATGAACATTGAGAATCCATTCACGAAGCTAGCCAAAATTCTCTTATTTCACTAGAATGCATGCCTAGGGTTGATTTTTGGGCCAATTTGAGTGATTCAAATTAGGAAGTATGTTTTTTCTCATTCTCCACCTTTCTACATTTTTAATTTTAGAATTAAAATATTTCTCTTCAGATTTCCTTTAGCATGCATAATTTTCCTTTGTTGTGCATTTTGTAAAAAATATGTAAAAGTGGAAAAAATAGCCAAGTAGACATTTCCTAAAGACCTAATACATAGGTATTTCTACTTAGCATTTTTGTATTTATGTCTCAATCTAAATTTAATATCCTGGGTGTAGTTGGTCTCGCCTTGGAGTGCATTTTTGTACTAACTTGGATTTCATTGTATAAGATTTATTTTGGAAAATTGAGTATGAGATGTTGTAGAAAATGTTGGTATCTCTAGGTTGGAATATTTTTTTTCAATTACCATTATTTACAGGTCATATGTGCATTTCATTAAGGCACTCAACCTTGATTTTTACCTTGTGGAAAAAAGGAAAATTTGAACAGTTTTTTGCATATCATAAAGTTTTGTGTGTCATATTAAAAAGACTAAATTGTAGGAATATATTTAATGACTAAACAAACATTATACAAGTTGAACCATTCAATTTTTCCTTGTAATGAAGGTTAAATGGTCATTTCAATTAAGCTATCCAAAATATCCTTGCTTCACTAAAATGCCCACCTAAATTTTGTTTCTTAGCCTCGCTAAAATTATAGAGTGTGTGGCTTGTCATTTTCCACCTCTTTGTGTTTCCAAATTTCCAATTTGGTCCTTAAACATTTCATCTTCGTATTTTCTTCCTATGCATAAACATTTTTTTTTTCATTCATTTTGTCAAAGTCTTGTAAAAATGGGGAAAATGGGTAAATATAATTTTCATATCCCTAATTAATGGGTCCATATGTTCAATATTGTGTAATTATGCCTCAATCCAAATTTTGTACCTTGGGTGTACTTGGTTTGGCCTTAGATATTATTTATGCTCTCACACATACCAAGGCATACATAAGGGACCCTATAGTTCTAGTATATGGTATCCTAGTTGTGTATTTTTTTTACTTATACATTTTAGAACATATTATAGTACATAGGTGAACTCCCATTTGATAAGGTGTTCTTATTTCCTTATAAATCTCCACCCAAATTGATTGAGAAAGTTCTCAATATGCTTCTTTGGATTAAACCATATCTTTCTATTTTTCTATCTCTTTTCACCTTTGTTAAAATACAACAATGCACTATACCAATATCCCGCATAGAAAATGAATTGGAAAATAAGGACTTAATGTCTCTTACTAACTCTATATTGTTACCAATTAACAAGATATCATCAACTTATATGACCAATATAACAAATCTATCATTTTCTAGTTTTTAATAATCATAACAATTAGTAGTACTTCTAAAAGAAACCTTTTCTTACAACATACCTCTCAATTTCTTTATACCATTACCATGGATACTGTTTGAACCCATATAGTGATATTTTGATCTTAGACACCACACTCTCACCTCCTACAAAAATTGCTTATGGTTGCTCCATCAACATCTCCTCCTTCAAGTCTCCATGAAGAAATGTTGTTCTGACATCCATTTTCTCCACTTCTAAATACTACCCCGATGGTAAAACCAAGGACATCCTAATATAAGTCATTTTTTCTATAGATGAGAAATCCTCTCAGTAATATATTCCTTGAACCTAGGAATATCCCTTTTCTACAAATTTTAACCTTAAAATTATTTGTGAATGCCCATTTGTAGCGAATAGTCTTGATGTCTTGCTACGACTCTCGTTTTTTTTTTTAGAGAATCCATTTCTTCTTTCATTTCCTTTTTCTACTATGCACTTTCATGAAAATTTAGAGCCTCTTCAACACTCTTAGGATCTTAACCAATGCAATATAAGCCACAATTTTTTTTGACTTTCTCTCGTTGATTCTCATATGTTCTCCTCCACTAGTATGACCATGGTTTACATTATGGGTTCCTTTAATGCAATTCTATCTTGTAGAGGAGATGATCTAGTCTCTAATTTCTCCAATGGGAATGGATCTTTTGTCACGAGTTCTTGGCTTAATTATGTGTCGTCTACATTGCTTTGTGCCATTATCACCTATGATGAAAAATTTTCAATGTTCCTTGTGATTCTACTCCCTCAATGATAGAATTTGATTCTCTGCCACTCTTTGCAACACCACTCTTTCATGAGTTTTCTCCTTTTGTTGTTAAATGTCTCCATGTTTATCTTCTATGAATATGACATATCAACTATAAGTACTCTTATGCTCATCTAGTAGCCATAAGATGTATCTCTTAAGTCCAACAACCTCTCCATATCCAATGAATACAGTTTTTAATTTTTTTCATCCAATGTTTTTGTATTTCCATAGGTATATGCATATAAGACTCAAAACCAAAGAATCTAAATTGAGAAACATATGGATTTCTCTCCCTCAAATATTTATCTCATGTCACATCACCCAAGGCTAAATTCAATGACAAATTGACCTAGTAACAAGTTGTTGCAATTGCTTCAACCAAGAAATCTCTACTAATATCTGTATTAGATATCATGCACCTTCACTTCTCTACTATAGTTTGATTTATCCTCTAGCACTCCATTTTTCTAAATATGGAGTATTTTTCTACTTTACAATTCCACCCATTTGAAGCAAACTCTTTTGAGCAATATTCACCAACATTGTCACTTATTATTCCTTTCACCCTTTTACCAATTTACCTCTCCACCATAGAAAAAAATTATTGAAGGAGTTAAAGATCTCATGTTTCTTCTTCAGGAGCCCATGTCTTCATATTGAAATCATCTATAATACTGGAAAAGTATTAAGCACCACCAATGGAAGCCATATTCATAAGCCTACATATGTCTAAATACACTAAGTCTAATATATCTCTCGTTACATGAGAGATTAAAGAAAATTTAATCCTTACACGTTTACCCAACACATATAATTCAAAAAACTCAAAAGAATTGAGTTGAATATTATACCTATGTCTATTCCTTGTATCGTAGACATTGCTCATTCAAGCATCCCATCATCTTATGTTGAAGCATGTATACTTCAACTCTTTTAGATGCTTCCATAGTGGCTTGATTCTTCTTCATTTTTTAGCATTACTCTTAAACTCAACATCAGTAGTAATATCCAACCTATATAGATTACCAACCATGATGTCCTTAGCCAATATGAATGTACTTTTCATGATCTTATACATATTTATTATGGAAACAACATCAACCCCTACATCAATGAACTAACTCGCTAAAATAAGCTTCCTCTTCAACTAGGTACATGCCTCACACAATTGAGATATCTTATTCTTCCATCTCTATATCTTATTAGAATGGATCCTCAACCTACTACATTAAAGGATCTCTAATCTCCTAAGGAAATCATCCCTTCATCTAAGTCTTTGTAGGAATAGAAACACTCTCTATATGGAGTCATATGGAATGATACTCTAAAGTTTATAATCCATACGCCACTATATACTTGAGGTGATAAAAAATTCTAGAAAAATACATGCCCATTTTTTCCTCGTCCTCCTTGCTAAGAGAGCTAACCACACTAGCATACTCTTTTTTATTTCCTTGTAGAAAAGTCAATCCTTCTGTATTTTCCCTTTTTGGTTGCATTTCTAGTGTGCCACTTCAGATTTCCTCTTCTTGCTAGAGGATCTACCCTTGGACTTGCATCTACCATGAAATCCATTTTCTTACCTTTCTCTAGAGACACCTCTTGTAAATAATTGTTTCGAATCCAAAGATACTCATATTGATAGTTTCCTTGTTTCCTCATTCAACAAGTATTCCAGAATGATCTCAATATTGAGATTACCCCAACAAGGCACATTAATAGGTATCACCAAATTCTGCTATGAATTTGTCATACTAATGGGGTGAGCAAAAGATTTATCCTCTCATGTCCACTCATCTCCAATGGAAGCTAGTTGTCTCATCAATGTAATAAATTCAATTAAATGTTCATTAAACTATCCTCCTTCCTTTTTAGCTACATGTTAATGACCAATGACTTGGAAGTACAAGGCCTTTATCTTCTCCCACTTCTCCTTTATCAATGGGGCTTCAAAGATACTAAGAATCATAAAATATCCAAGGCAAAAGCATATTGCAAATCATGCTCTTTTATCCATCTTAATCAATTCTTCATTACCTATATTTGTTTCTCTCCCAACAACATTAGTCCACAAATATTTATTTATGAGCATATCTTCCATGTTTATCTTTCACATAGTGAAGTAGTAACTATTATTGCTAAAAAATGATAGATCTAATCAAATATTTGACATGTTGTTGTTAAACTTAAATTCTTTAATACCATGAAAAACTTTGATAATTAGTCTACAGACAAAGAAAAATGCAAACCTAAAAAAACCAAACATTTTCATTAAAAAAAGACAACACAGGTACTTCTTAAGACAAATACTTGTCTTCTTTGTTCATCCCTTTTCCTTTCATAAAGGATAGAGATTTTAAACAATTTATTTTGACTTTTAAAATAAAAAAACACAGATTTAGGAATTTGGTATACATTGCATTTTACACTTGGAATTAACTATCAAAATAAAAAATAAGAAACACAGATTTAAGAATTTGGTATACATTGCATTTTACAGTTGGAATTAACTATTTTTATATTGTGGAAAACAATTTCCCCACTTTACGAATATTAGGGAACTCACACAAATTTTAGTACATGATAGAACTGTTAAACCCTAAGTGGGAAGAAACACGTAAGACATCTTTAAGCGTTCAGATGGAATATTTTGTTAATATGGGTGGGGTAATATTATGTTAATATGGGTGGGGATAATATTATGTTTAAATGAGAGTGATAGTGGGGTAATATTAGAGGAAACATTTAATATTACTCTCCATTTGACCTTCACCTTAAGTAATATTAGAGAAAACATTATGTTTATATAAGGGTGATGGTGGGGTGAGGAGTAATATTAGAGAAAACATTTAATATTACCCCGCATCCGACTTTCACCATAAATAATATTAGAAAAAACATTTAATATTACCCCAACCCTTCACTCTCATATTGAGGTTCAAGTCATATTAAAAAAAACATTATATTACCCCACTACAAATCTCACCCCACTCTCATAACTAAATTTGAAAGAGTCCTATTGAAGAGAAGTTGAAGTCATTGTAACATATTTATAAAATAAGTATGAATGTTACTAAACAGACAAAAACAAGTCAAAACAGCAAATCCATCCCAACTAATAGCACCAAAAACCTACGTTTCTACCCAATACGTTTCTTCCCAAGCCATTTAGTAAAAGTCTCAATGAATAACACCAAAAAAAAACGTACTCTTCCGCCCAAGCCATTTAGTAAATGAACCAACAACTGCAACATAGCTCCAAAGAGCCTATTCTTCCACTCGAGCAGTTTAGTAAATCCAGTAGGAACTACAACAGAACGTGAAAATTTGAGACAAATATGGTTTTATTTAAGTTTTGCATCCATCACCTCTTTTCTTAAGAACATAGAAGAATTTGACGTTGGAGGACCTTTAGTCGATAAGCATAGCGACTAGACTAAAGTTATATAGGTAATAGTCTGCAAAACAGTAGAGTAAAACCAACGAGAAAGGTAATTATAGCATTTATAGCTACTCCGTTTTGTAAAAAGTTTATGTTTATATATATATATATAAATGTGGTAGTTTAAATGTTTGACTAAATGATTTTTTTGGGTGATATTTTTGGAGGATATTTGCTCAAAATATGGTGAGAAATTGTTAGATCCCACAGATTTGAGTGAGTATTTCTGTATAATCTTAATGCTTTTGGAGTTTTACAGCATGCTGAATCTATGACATTGAGAGATGGATTTTAGATAACAAAAAAAAGTGATTTCATGCAAATTTATATCCATATATTCAGGCTAAAAAATTATTTCATAAAAATAAATTCTGTAACTAGATTGTCAAATGCCTTGAAACAAAATGTCATCATTAAAATAGTCCAATTTTTTTATTTTTAAATACAAAATGTCATAATCAAAATTGGCAAAATAAAAATCATTTAAAAAAATTCTCTTGCAACCTATTAACTTCCTCTCTTTATGCTAAGGAGTGTTTTTTGTTTAGAGGTTGATGAATGCTAACTAGATAAAGACAAAATGCCAAGAACTAATCAATACCTTTATGGTAACAAAATGGCGAACAATATCCAACTTGCTATACAGTATTGAATGTGGCTTTATAAACGCCTAAATATAAAAGCAATTCAAATCCAACTTCCTACAAAGCGATTCAAATCCAACGTCCTAAAAACCACCTGCGGCATAGCAGGATAGATATTGGCCGCCCACAAAATGTCTCGGGCGCAGCATCCTTACATGCAACTCACATCGAAATTTTGCATCGCTTTTTATGTGTGTTCTGTATTGTCTTGGTTTATGGGCATGATATTTACATTTTTGGTGTCTGTTCAAGACTCACTTTGCGTGTATTCATTTAATGTCCTTATTTAACTGGGACATCGATAGTCTAGATATCATACCTTATCAACTGGTAATTTCGTCAGGTCAAGACAACTCCCAACTCCAGTTTTACAGTTAAAAAACAAAACGTGGCTGACAGTTTTTGGCAAAATACTCTTATTTACCTGGCACATCGGTTGAAATATCATAAAATATACTTATGATGTCTTATCAATTGGTCATTTTTTTTTGTCAAGTCAAGACAACATAAGATAACTTCCAATTCCACTTTTACAGCTAAAAACAAAACACCGTTGACAGTTGTTGACGTTTTACCACGCTTGCTAGGAACACATTACGAAGTGTAAGCTGGTGTACGAAATCGACTAACATATCATCCTTCTTGGAGCAGACGTCCCTATCATTATAGAAGTTACAAAAGCTTTGAATAAGTAATTTACCGGAGGCTATAATATCATATTAGATTAGCCAGCAAGGAAAACACAAAATTTGTTGGATTTATTTGGTTCAATTTAAGCAAGTTGATGCTTTAAAAAGTGTGAAAAATACAGTAGTTATTCTAGATGTCTGAATTCTAGGAGGAGAAAAACCAAACTACAATTCTTGGGCGTTTCAATGCGTTATATATTTCCGCTCCACTCGCCCTTCCCATAAACAATCGTTAGATTTATGTTTTTGCACCACTGCCGTCTCAGCCATGGAAGAGCATGCCAAACTCCATGAGAAAACACGAGTGCCAAAACGGCACATGGAATACACCAAAGTGTTTTGTGATTTTCAAAGATTCAAATCCTTGGGAAGTGTAACGTTAAACAAATTTAATATTTTCCAAATCTAATGTTTACGATGAATATAGTGCCATTTTAGGATGCCAGCAAGAAGATTCCGTTTCTAAAATAAAATTGTGGAATTGCATATTCCAATTACCTGTGATTCTAAGCCTGCTGAGTGCTGACCACATGAACTTTTGTATTAATATTTTGAAAGATTCCTGTGCTCGTAACATTTGTATTAATATTTTAAAAGATTCCTCTGCTCGTAACATGTGTATTAATATTTTGAAAGATTCCTCTGCTAGTACTGTTTATTGTAAATATATTATCTTGGAAAGTTAACTAAACGTACTAATGTGATCTTTACGTTACATATAGAATTAAAAGCCTCTAACTAAAATTGGAAGTAAGTGCGGGTAAACTTTTCAGCAACGAAACAAAATTCGAACCACTTGAAATATTCTACTAAAACTAATTGACTGATGTGACTATAAGACGACGAAACTATTGATATTTTGTGAGTCATGTAGTTAAGGAGATGTAGCTTTTCAACCTTTGATAATTGAATTCCACTAGCGCAATAAAACAAAGCATTTTCATTGTTTACTATTTCATATGGCTATGGAAACTTAAAAGAACTCAATATATTCAAATTTTAAATGACACCCACCGGCTAACCATGTTCTTGAACGTTTAGCTTTCCATTTAATCCTCCCAATTCCCTAGAGAGTGGGAAATATCTAGACAACGAGCCTTTTGCTTTGGAATAAACACCAAATTACATATATTATGGGAGATCGTCTACCTTTAGAAGCTTTGGTATACAAAGCATAACAGATCAAATGGCTTTTGTTTTTACAATCATATATCTTTGTTTTTATTGTGTAATTATTTCATCTTATTACAGCAAAAGGTTCAAGTCTAGTTCATTGAAGATTAAAGATCAAGATTAAATAATTATATATTTTCCATGGTGTAAGTGAAAACTTAAAAATAAAAATAAAAACATAAATATTTAAAAAGTGAATTGTAAACAATCAGATTGGAATATACAAACAAACTTTCAATAATTTTAAAAGGATAAAAAAACTTTGGAATCAAGAAAAAATATACTCATGAATTTATCCATTTACATTTAATAATTTATTTTTTTAGAATATATATATATATATAATAACTTGATGTATTTATCTATTTACATAGTAACATCTTGAGTGGGTCTAATGGTTAAGAACATGTGTTTCCTACTAAGAGGTTACAAGTTTGAGAGGGGGTAAGGTATGTATACTTTAGTAGACTAGTAATGATTCATATTACAATTAGTAGAATAATTGGTATTAGAAAATTACCTACCATAACTAGATTTGAAGACATTGATTGTTATCTTCTACAATACAACATGATTGATTAAGTAATGAAATTTAAATTAATAATTGAAAATACTACATTATCTTACCTTAACATTTATATTACTTTAAAGTTCTTACAACTTAACTATTCACCACCACTATTGATTCATTGTTAAACACTAAAAATCCATATTTACAACTTAAATATTCACCACCACTATTCATTCATTGTTAAACACTAAAAATCCATATTAGTATCAAAGGCATGGATTCACCTTAAATGAATTTATATACATTTAAAAACTCCAAAGATGGTTGAAAACAACTCTATCATTTTTCAATGCTAGATGGAAGCACAATGTAAGAAATATAAAAACATGATTGCAGAGTCTCATTATAAGTATACGATAATTTATTGATTTAGTTTGTAAAAGTTTTGACATGGTTACCCAATCATTAATTATAACTTAATGTTTAGCATTGAGCATATCATTTCTTTAAAAGTGAAGATTGACACAAAAACATTTGAATAATTACCGAGAAACTTACATGTTACTTTATTCTTCAACATATCTAAAACATAAACTTGAACTCATTACCATGAAATGTCACTCATATTAATCCTTACTATAAATTAAAAAATCCATCCAACAATTTGATGAGTGTATTTAATTCATTGTTATGTGGGACAAATTTTTAAAAGAAAATGTGTGAGAAATTGTACAATTTTGAAATATAGAATATCTATCACTACATAATCCTTCATGTCTATATTAAGAACATGTCTATAGTTCATAATTTTATGTCTATATATGTTATACAATTATTTTCCACCTAATCACTTGATGGACATCATGTATAGGTTAGCAGTCTGAAGCATTGAATTATACCACTTTTCCCCTGAGTTTACATTCCCTTTTTTCCTGGTCGTTGCTTGTCCCTTTAGATTCTATGAACAAAATTGTTAGTCACTCCTTGTGCTCTTTCAAAGGGATATCGGCCACTCCCTGCAAGAATGCAGGGCATGAGTAGGCGTGTTACTCCCTATTTAGGATTAGTTTCTATGAGATGAGATTAAAACTTGGATTTTTCATGGTTTGACCTCGAGAAGGTTGTTATCTTAGGCATCTAGATCCTATCTATATTAACATTTGATATTATATCTATTATCCTATATATTGAGGGTTTCTCATGGGAAAAGGGGAGAAAAAGGAGAAATAAAAATTATTCTAGTGGCTTGATTACAAAGCTTGGGGAAGAAACTTGGGAAATGACTACATCAACTTCCTTGATTGTAAGTTGTAAATCATTTGTCCATCAGTAGAATATGTACAAGATTTTCCTCCTTATTAGATTGTATGTTATTGCTATAATATTTGTAGGGAATTGATATCATTATGTTATGTCACTCGATGAATTATCCATTTATACATGATTTGTTTAATCTTGTGAAAGGTTTCTTTGTGTATATATTTATGCAGATCCGTTTTGGCAAAAGAGAAGGGAATATTCGAGAAAACTAATAGATAAGGAGTGTGTATGGATAATTGTCATATCACCGGGTAAACCTTTCATTCCATCAACTCCTAAATTATTTTCATGTATAATTTAGATATAGGAAAATCTACATTTTATATCTTTGTTATATATTATGTCTAGGAAGAGCCCAAGGGAGGTAACTCATGTAGGGTTCATTTACCCTACAATAAACTGATGACTCCACTCGGGAAGTCATTGTTTTTTAGCGAGTTTCTTCCTCAATTTTTGAATTCATATTCTTAATATATTTGTTTGTTTTAAGCCCTAATTTTTGTTTTCAATTTTTCGATAAGTCTTTTCCGAGTTTATTGGAAAGTATTCAGACCCAAATCTGATAGATCTATCTCATATCTATTATTATGGTACTTTTGTGGAGAGAGTTCATTTGTTTTTAAAAATATTTTTGGTTTTCCTTTAGATTTTCTTCCATTGTTTAAGCAAATCCAACTCTCCTAATTTGCATCTCATCTTAGAGTGCAATATTTTTTCAAGTTATTTGAAACCTTTTTTCTACCATTAAAATCTAGAGCTTTTTTAGTTGAAGACATCTTTGTGATTGAATCTTTTGTTCCATCGGTACTTGTTTTCTCTACCTTCATTCGATTTTGAGTTCTTTGCAAAGTGTCATTGAATACATTCAATTTGATTAAAAGAAAAAGCAAAAGAAGTGTCTCTTCTGAGTTTTCATGTGATTTAGAAAGAAGAGAACACAAGTTGTGCATCCTACTTTCATGCTTGGATTGTCTTGGTACATAGTTGTAAGAGCTTGTGTTTTTGGGGGATTTTGTGAATATTAAAGTGATAGTTTGGTATTTAAAATATTTTCCGTTTGAAAAAAGAAAACTGAAAATTTTGTCCTTTTGGGTGTTTTATTTATAGTAAGAAGAAAAATATATTTTCTCCTTCCTACATATAGAATTCATTGAAAGAAAAATATTTCCATTTCATTGTTTCTGCATCGTTTTGGAGTCAATTCATCAAATCACTAGTTTCGCCTTCATACACCCTTCTAAGTAAAAACAATTATTGAAATCAACCAATGCACTAATAAAATTAATTAGAAATTTTGTTTTTTAGTGCACCAATAGTATCTTATATCTAGATTCATTGGACTAGGAAAAAGGAGTAAATTGTCGTTCAGACTACTACAAAAGACTTTATAATACTAAACAGGGAAAAAAATCCAACTATCGTATTGGAATAACCAGGAACCCCCTCTAATAGAAGGGATAAACATGAGGTCACGTGAGGAAGAGAAACAAAGATTACCCCTCGAAATCTTAACCAATTGTAGTGGAAAGAGCATATATTGCAGTTTTTTCTTGGGTGGTATGGGTTCATTTGGTCTCGATGCTTCATGAATCTTGAATCCGTTCGAGGGCCTCAGGAGTATTATCATTCCACTTGTCTTCATCCCTTTGGAAGAGCTTCAGAATTTTTTTTCCTTCCCGTACGTTCAGTCCCGAGTGTCGATTGTACCCCTCAAAGGGAGACTGAGAGTTGGTAACCCTAGTAAACTTTCCTAGGTATATACATAGGTGACTGTGGAGGGATTCCTACGGTACCTAGGTCAGATGTTGTATCACACTTTCAGTACCCTTCGAGGGTGATCCCGCGAAGCGAAGGTTTCTTGCACTAAGAAGGGTTGTTACGTGGAGGTTAGGGTAATTGCATCTCATATCTTCGTTGATGGCTTGACATCCCGTTTTTGGAAGATCCTTCTATCAATTGTTGTTTGGTTGATTACCTGTAGATTTTTCCTTAGGGGTGTGTTTCTTCGAGACCTGTAGTTGGCCTTGTGGATCGTTATTTCTATTATACTTTCATTATGGTCGAGTAAGGTCTCTGGAGATCTTAGAGAATGCAAGGGTTGGATATTGAAGAACATGATATTCCAAAGAACCCTTCTACCAAAGGAAATATTAACAAAGGGGTTGCTTCTGAAATCGGGAGCATATCTGCCCCAATTGACCATCATGAAGGAGTGGTATAAACCATGGAAGAATATTTTCCCTCTTCCATAAATCCACCTTTGACTGGCCCTTTTGGTCAACCACTCGTTGAGTTTCCATCAACGAGTTATTATGATTCTTTTTTTTCTTACCATTTTCCACACAATATGTACAGTAGGAAATATTCTGGAATGCATGCATCAACATCTAACTATATAGATGGAATAGTGATACCCCCAATTGATCCTAAGATATACTCCTTGGCACACATTACCACGGTTGACACTTATTCTTTGTGGGAAATGTTGTTAACTTCTATTACCCTGACACAATAGTTGAGGAGTACAACTTCGCTTCCTACACATTTAGCTCCACACTTACATACATCAAGAGAGTTACTTTGTCATGCTTTATGTACTCCATCTAGTCTAGTGTCTAGTAGTTCTACTACCTCAGGTCATGTGACAAGTAGCTTGATTTTTCCTCTGCCCAATCAAGGTGTTAACTCAATTATAGATCCACAAATTGTTTCACATACACCTGGGGGGAACCTTATAGTTGGAGGACAACCTTTGTTTGTAGTACAATACCTCACTAGAGGGAAGCCTTCAATTATGGGTGAGTTTCCAACTGGGGGGAAACCTTTAGTAGCAGGTCAAGTTCTAGATGGAGGAAAAGCTTCGATTGCGGGAAAATATTTAATCTGGGGACAAAAAAAACCTGGGGGGAAATTGTCGGCATAGGGGCATACCCGGGGTTCAACACTTTAACAATGCACCAAAAAAACCCTAACTACTAGCCCTTTTAGAAACACCTGCGAAGCAGATGAAGTCTCACCCGAGGTAGAGGTAGGGGGTTTGTAAGACTCAAGTGTCTACAACCTAGCTGGGACACAGATCTATGATCACAATACTTAACATAGCACTTAGAAATTAAAATTTATTAGTCTTTTACCATTATTCACATTGCAAATAAAAACCCTAATTATAGAACAACCTAGTATTCAACAATATCTAAGCATATATAACCATTTAGCACATAGCATCAAACATATATAGCATTCATTAATGTTATTAAGAACTAAGATACTACATCATATGCATATGTCATACATAAAGATTCAACACTAAGCATAAATCACATCAATAACACAAAGCAATCACAACACAGGATACACGTGGTTCACCCCCAGCGTGGGGCTACATCCACCAACTCATTGTCTTCGTTATTGTCTTCTTTCAATCTTCTTACATGCAAAAAGATTCAAAACCATCTCTGCATAGAACAGGATATCTGCGTGCACTTCGCCAGATCCTCCTTCCCCAAGTTTGGCACAGTACAGAGCCTTCTTACAATCACTTGCACTTAACTCTACAAGTTCTCAACACATAGTATGCATGGAGCCTTCACAAGTAATCGCATTTATCAACCTTTACATATCTTGCACAAAGACAACTTAGATAAATTCTCTTATGCTTCTTACAATGCCTAGCTACTTATTTACACATTTACAAATGCGGCCTAAGCATGGGTAAACCCATGGGCTGACATCCCATACCCATTACATAAGCCCTGAACCCAGAAAGCCTGCAAAAAGGGGGTGAGATCTCATGATATATGCTTCGCCTGGGCGCTACGTCTTCGACCAGCCTGTCGAAGTCCCAAAAGTGGGAAAACACGACCAAGGTTCTTCAAAACTTGGTCGAGGGCTAACAAGCCCCCAACACTCACCTGTGACTCATCCCGAGTCACTATGATTTGGGTAACTCTTCTTCAAAGGCCTCAATCTTGGCTCGGGCTGCCTCGACTTGCTTCTTCGCTAGGGCGTCCTACTCGGTGAACTCCTAAATGATTTTAACAGTGACAGGTCCTTCCAAGAACTGTTCCACTGTGGTGACCACTTGTTCCAGCTGTGCACCTTGTCCCTCGAACTCCTCAAAAAGTATGCAGGCTTCGTCCTGTACCAACTGAAGTCTATGGGTCACTTCCATGACTTTACTCTGGATGGCATGGACCTACTGCTGAACTACATGTTGTTCTTATGACCTTTTCATCTTCTTGACCACTGACAGTAGCTTGAACTGTGCTTGTAGTGTTGTTGCTTTTTGCTTCTCTTCCTGGAGCTGTGACTCCAATGTCCTTAGTTCTGGGTCCTCTGCAAGGCTCTCATAGGTCTGTGCAATTTGATTACTGAGTTTCTTGCATTCTAAGGAAAATTCCTTGATTCTTCTGATTGCGCTCCGAGCAATTTCTTCCCTCTGATCTCGCACTTCCTCCGGAGTGATCAACACTTCTTGCAATTCCATTTCTGCTACTATTTCTTGGAGCTGATGAATGGCTTCAGTGAGCTTCCTAACTTGTCTCTCAGTTGTTTCATCTGCCATCTGTGCCAAGCCCGGTACAGAGCGAAGTGATCTAGTGATTGCTTCTTTAAATCCAATCTTCTCTGCGAGAAGATGTTCATTTTCCTTCTGGATCTGTTCTCTATCCTCTGCAAACTTTGCCTGGAGTTCATCTTTCTCTTGCTTCGCAACCCGACGCTACTTTAGGGATTTCTCCTTTTCTTGATTCAATGCCTCTGTGGCCCTCTCTTTTTCTTCCTATACCCGATGAAGGTGAGCCTTTGTCGCATCGGCTATTCTATGTAGCTGGGAAAGCTCATCTCTTATTTCTATGCCCCCTGATGAAAACGACACAGTAGACATTGTGTGGCTTGAATAAAGAGCAGGTTGCACCCCTTTGAGCTCTGCCTCAACATTGTCATACATTGTCTCATGTTTGGCTTCTCTTTGCTGCAAAATGTCCTCAAAAGTATCTGAAACAGCTGCGATGATGAGGTCAATATCATCCACCGTAAGTATAGTCTGTAAGTGGGGCTTATTGGCACGCGACTTATTCCACACTAAGGGTTTCTTTGGAGAAAGATTTATTTTCTTGGATGTCTCTGTCTCCACAAGGGGATCTTTAGGCAGTGTTACTTTGCCCTATTCTTGCTTGTCTTCTTCCCCTTCATCCTCTTCTTTGTCTACTTCATCACATCCTCCCCCTTCAGGTGAATCTGGTGTAGTCTCCTCTAATGTGTTGTTCTTTTCCTATACTTCTTCCTTTTTCTTCTTCTTGCTACTGCCTGGTCCATCATACTCTTCCTGTCTGACTACATGACTTATGATGAGTTCGGGGTCAGAGAGTTCTGTCTGTTCGACTGGTACAAGGAATTATGCAAGCCATTCCTTCGTTATTTCCTCGATATATTCCTCAGTGAGTTTGTATTAGGACTTGAGATCTTCTTAGTGTTCATATCCATGCGCAGTGATGTAAATGAAGTGTTTGTTTGTGTGGAACTTCACTATTGGTGATCCAGAAAGATATTTTAATGATTGTGGTTGATTTTTTAATTGCATGCGTTAATTAACCATTTAAGAAGATGAGTGAAAGATGATGAATTTAATGAAGGAATATAGCAGCCATAAAATAGTATATAGATATGAACTGAAGAAATACAAACAATAAACCATAACAAGAGAAGTGATAACGGAGTTTGGCACAAAATTGCCTATGTCTCCGGGCCTTTGTCTCAGTGGGGGAGGCTTCTTTATTTATGTTCAAAGCTCAAAAAGTACATCATAGTAGTTCCATTAGGCTACAATACTAATCTGGTTATGTTCTTCCATATCTCTAGAACCTAGTAGAAGAAATGGCACGTAAAACGGATGACCGGAGCTCCCAGAAATGGCCCGCAATCATCTGCTCCTCAACAGCTTCCCTGCATAGAAATGGCTTTGGCTTGGCTTCCCTTCAGCATAACTCTTCTCTGACTGTCTGTCATGGCCTCAAACAGGCCTAGTTTTTATAGATCTAAAGTTGGTTATCCATCCCCAACTTCTTCCCTAAATCTGGCCTCCAAAAACGCCCAATATCTCCCAAAAATGGGCCAAATCCACTATTACAGGCATAAAAATCAAATGAAAATCCATAAACTATATAATAAAACCCACTTTAGCTTTAATATGGGCATAAGCCCCTTATACACAGTGTGCGCCCCTAAATGCTCGGTCACATGTATTGATGTGTCCAAGCGTCATCCCATAGGGCTGTGCGCTCGCCCCTTATCTCGAACTATATGGTCACATGTTGTAATGGTATAGGACAGTGCCCCGTACCTTGCGCTAACAACCCAATCAACAAGCTTCGGGTTACATGCAGCCGCCTGAGACTGCGCGCTGGAGGTTTTTCTAACGCACATTTACTGTGGTCATATGTGGTAGATATTAAACCATGGGTTGGGGCTATGCCCCAGCGCCTCTTCCGCTCCAATATGTTTTATATTTAAACTTAAATACATTGATTATGGGTTGCTAATACAAGCACTACCCATTGGCACATTGGTAAAGTGACCTTTCCCAAGTCGTTTCTCCTCCACAGGTCATGAGTTCGAGACTCGGTGAAGTCATAACAACTTTTTCATGTGTTGTCGAGCCAACCACTAGGTGTCATGTGGCAACCCATGACTGGGCCACGTGGCACCTCCCCATTCGACGACCAAGGCCACTTGTCAACCGTTGACTGGTCCAGTTCCCTACCACATGTCTACCCTATTAGCAAACCTACCCAGTCACCACCTACCACGTGTCTGCTGACATACCTACTAGTTCCACATCACCTTTTGACTTTGTTGACTTTTTTTTTTGACTTTTTAGTTGTTTGGGAAAATGCTCAGAGTGCGATAACTTTTTCATACGGAGTCCATTTGAGGAAGTAAATATATGGACATAATTGAGAGAATGAGGCAAATGCAACGGCGTTGGTTTCGTTGAATTCTGAGCACTTTCATTTTTGAGCCTTTTTTAGCCCTGTCAGGCTCCTGGATCCGATTCTGGATCACACCTCCCCACTAAAGGACCTTTTGGTCCCCAAAAGGTTACTAACCAATCAACAAGATCAGGATAGGCCACCCGACTTGTCCTCTGTCTCAGAACTCTGTCTTGTGCACCTATCTCATCAAGATCAATTGTAACACAATCATGACAACTGACAGTATATTGTTAGCCATTTGAACCCTGTTATATCTTACTGAAGCCAATATCATCCATGTAGACAACATTACTAATGACAACATCAAAAAGATGAATGCAAATGAGTTGATATACTTGAAATATTTTCACGACATGATCTTATGTTGAAGCAACTTATGATTGATTTTCCATTCAACAATCATTTCTTGTTCTTGCTTAAGATCGATTACTTCATTTGAAACAATTATTGGTTTGTTGCTTGTTTTCAATGCCTTCTTTAATTGTTCCATTGTTTGAAGTCTTTTATTTTCCTTAACGTGATGAGCATGAACCACATAATCGTGACCTTCTTTGGTTAATTGATATTGATTCTTTGTCCTGTAGAAGATTGTCTTACGATCATATAAATATGGACTACCTAAGATCATTCCACATTCTCTTAACGACACTACATCACATGTTACCTCATCCACATACTTAGATGAAATTTCAAATTTGATTGTGCACTGCTTTGTTATGTGCATTTGATGATGATTGCTTATCCTTTTAAGTGTGTAAGGCTTATGATGTATTTGTGTTTTTAACCCCAATTGCTTAACCAATTGTTATGAGATTAGATTACATTGAGATTCACTGTCGATTAATGTGTCTATCTTGGTGTGTCACATGATTACCCTTATATGAAACAAGTTACTTCTATAGTCAATGCCTTCACCAATTTTACCTATCATACCAACCAATGAGATCTTTGATTCATCACCTAAATCCGATCCCAAGTCTGTGGGTCTTGTTGTCGTTGCCATTGTTTGCATTCCATTCTTTTCCTTGAACCACTTTGGCCTCTTCTCGAGATGAAACTACCAACATCTGTCCTCATCATGTCCCTCTTTCTTGCAATGCTTGCAAGAGGGCTTCCCTTCCTTCCTCGTCACTGCATTTGAATTCTTGCCATGCCATTTTCTCTTGTCCTCTTTCCTTGAATGCGATTCCCCTTATAGACCTTCTTTCCCTGCTTCAATGTATGTATCTTGAACAAAAACTTCATCAAGGTTAGTGGGTCCAAACATGAATACAATGTTTCTAATATGCGCAGGTAAACCTCCTATATACTTCATAAGAGTTTCTTGTGTATGTAATGGGATACCTAACATCAATGCCATTTTACGAAAGCAATCTGTATACTCTTGCATTGTTTGTCCTTTTCTTAGTTTTAAATATTGTCATTCAATTAATGATTTTTATTTATAACCCAAAGGATAGAATTGTTTCCGAAGGGAAGAAATGAAGCTTTTCCATGATGGAAATACATTACCCACTTGTTGCTATTTTGCAACTTGCTTTGCAACCAGATGAGAGTTGTACCTGGAAGTCTCAAAGATGCCAACTTGATTTGTGTGGCCTCATCCTTTATCTATTGCACACTATAGTAAACCTCCATATGCCTGATCCAATTGTCAAGTTTCTCTGCATTTACTTCACCATCATATATGGGTAACTCAAATTTAACATCAAGTTTTAACAATGACATTTCATTCTTATGCTTATGATCATGTTTCTTTGCATTAGATTTAGGACTTGAAATTGAAGAAGAAGGAGAAGAATGAGGTGATGATGGAGGTGAAGGAGGAATATGAGGATGATCCTCTTCCTCTTCACTTTTTCCCTTTTAATATTCACCCAAAACTGGTCTCTTTCGTTCCAAGTAATCCTCATACAAAACATTCACCATCTCTAACATAGCAAGGAAATTTTTCCGGAACTCTTTCTCATTCTTAGAAAGCCCTTCTTTCGATGCCATATTCTTGCTGTGAGAAGCTCTCTTTCTCAATCCAATTAATGGATTCTCTACAACAATCTCACCTTCACCACGCTATATCTTTTCCCTGGTTAACATGAAAAACTCAAATCCAAACGTCAACTAACTCTGAGACCACTTGATCCAGAAATATCTTTTAATGACTGTGGTTGAGTTTTTAATTACATGCGTTAATTAACTATTTAAGAAGTTGAATGAAAGAGGATGAATTTAATGAAGGAACATAGCAGCCATAAAAAAATATACAGATCTTAACTAAAGCAATAATAATATCAAACCATAACAAGAGAAGTGATAACGTAGTTTGACACAAAATTGCCTACGTCTTCGGGCCTTTGTCTCAGTGGGGGAGGCTTTTTTATTTATGTTCAAATCTCAAAAAGTACATCTCAGCAGTGCCATTAGGCTACAAGACTGATCTGGTCATGTTCTTCCAAATCTCTATAACCCAGCAGAAGAAACAACACGCAAACCGGATGACCGGAGCTCCCAGAAATGGCCCGCAAGCGTTTTCTCCTCAACAACTTCCCTACATAAAAATGGCTTTGGCTTGGCTTCCCTTCAGCATAAATATGCTATGAATGTCCTTCATGGACTCAAATAGGCCTGGTTTTTATATATCTGAAGTTGGTTATCCATCCCCAACTTCTTCCCAAAATCTGGCCTCCAAAAATGCCCAATATCTCCCAAAAATGGGCCAAATCCACTATTACAGGGATAAAAATCAAATAAAAATCCATAAACTATATAATAAAACCCACTTTAGCTTTAATATGGGCATAATCCCATTATACTCAGTGCGCGCCCCGAAATGATTGGTCACATGTATTGATGTGGCCAAGCGCCAACCCATAGGGCTGTGCCCTGGCCCCTTATCTCGAACTATATGGTCACATGTTGTAATGGTATAGGACTGTGCCCCGTACCTTGCACTAACAACCCAATCAACAAGCCCCGGGTTACATGGAGCCACCTGAGACCATGCGCTGGAGGTTTTTCTAACGCCCGTTTACTGTGGTCATATGTGGTAGATATTAAACCGTACCCCTAGCCCCTCTTCCGCTCCAATATGTTTTATATTTAAACTTAAATACATTGATTATGAGTTGCTAATACAAGAACTACCCATTGGCGTATTGGTAAAGGGACCTTTCCCAAGTCGTTTCTCCTCCACAGGTCACGATTTCAAGACTCAGGGAAGTCATAACAACCTTTGCATGTGCTATCAGGCCAACCACAGGGTGCCACGACAGCCCATGACTAGGCCACGTGGCACCTCCTCATTCGAAAAACAAGGCCACTTGTCAACCGTTAACTGGTCTAGTGCCTACCATATGTCTGCCCTGTCAGCAAACCTACCCAGTCACCACCTACCACGTGTCTACTAACGTACCTGCTAGTGCCATGTCACCTTTTGACTTTGTTGACATTTGTTTTTTGACTTTTTAGCAAACTCTTCCCCCCTTTCTCTCTTTACCTCTTTGTCCTCGTTCACTCTCTTTATTCCCCTCCTCTCTCGCAGTCCCAATGGTCCGATGGCGAGATTTTTGGTCATAATTGTTGTTCTAACCGTTAAGGGCATCGGGCTAACGGTCAAAGTGCGATAAATTTTGCATACGGAGTCTGTTTTAGGAAGTAAATATGGTCGGAATATAGAGAACGAGACAGACGCAATGGTATTGGTTTTGGCAAATTATGAGCACTTTCATTTTTGAGCCTTTTTAAGCCCTGTCAGGCTCCTGGATCCGATTCTGGATCAATTGGCCTGAACCTATGAAGTGTATTTGGCATCCTTTGAGAGAAGGATTCAATGGCCCTCTTCAATTGCAAGTAATAGGTGTGGAACACCGCATTGAATTGTTATTTCTTTGCCATGTCGCTCGAATACCATAGGGTATTGAACCTCACGACTAGTGGTTCATACAACTCGACTTCAGGGAAGGTTTCTCCCTCAAGCATCTCCCAAGCGATGAAGGAAATGAGAATCAACAACCAGCTGAAGTGAAACTCATAGCCTTGGTCTTGCGCTTCATGACAATCTTGCTCCAACTGGTTAACGAGGTAGCTTTCCCAGTTCATCTGCATCCCTTTGACACACTTTCCTGCGAGGTCGACGACGAACCCCGTGACCTGGATTGGTTTGTTCTTCCTGACAAGCTTGCCTTCTGTCAATCAACAAGCTAGGAACACTGCGCCATTTTGGATGGAGGCCACCTTTTATCCCTACTTTCCTTTCTTCAGATCATCGTAGGTGTCCTTTATTCGCTGTGCCAGGGTGTGATCTACAACCTTCCCTTGATAAAAATCCTGAGGGTCTGATCCTTGCATGCTCAATCTAGTGATCCAGTGGATCAGCGCCAGATCTACAGTGATGCGCCTATCCAACCATAGGTAACCTCCATGGTAGCAGGACAGGAGGATTTTAATGCATGGGTTAACCTCCAGATGTTTGTTGAAGTGTGGTATCTTCATCACATTAAGAATTTTTTACCTTGCAATGTCCATGGTCCATGGTTGTGGGATTATATTCGACTTCTTACCCGTTGTATTTTTCAAGTACTTATGTGGTACGAGAATTCCATAATTCCCTAGGTCTTCCAAGTTGAAATCACTAATATTTAGCGTCAAAATTTGTCTGAACTGTGGTTCAACTGCGTGTATCCCCTTTGGTAGGTAACAAGTGATCAGTGTATAGTCGAAGTCCCTTGGGACATTGTCACGACTAATTTCACCAGCTAGAGGCAGGATATAGTTGAATAGGACCGACGAGATGACCTTCGCATTCGCCAAGTTGTCGTGATGCTTGCTTCATTTCTCTGTCGCAGTTTGGGATGGCCCAGATCGACATGCAGTCAATGGGGAGGGTTGCAATCCTCTCGTTGATGAGGCATGTGCTCCTACAAACATGATCTTCTCAGCCATGAGGTCAATCAAAAACTCTTCGACGGATTTCTCTATTGCGCTAAGGTCGCTCGACATGCACGCTCGTGATCAAATGTCTCGAATAGATGGATAAATTCTCAAGGTAAGCAGAATGAGTGGTGAGGTATCAATAAGAACTGTGTGAAAGAAATTAGTTCTCTATGAGCTTGGATAATCACAATTTGCAAAAGTGTCCTCGGTGCAACATTCAATGGGTTAAGTAGACAACATTGCAACAGACTCCTCCAACGGGTAGGAATGCCTCAATCAATACAATTCCATCCGTTATGGTGTGGTCCCAATGGTCTAATGGAGATACTTCCAACAATAACTGTGTTTCTAGCCATTCTGGAGCGTCGTTCTAACGGTCAAGACACCTCCAACGATCCACTGGATTGAGAAAGGATCTTGAATAGAAGAACAACATAGACGAGGTTCAATTTCTGCAAGGATTCCTTCTGCGAAGTCCTCTCTGGGACCTCTTGCAATTTTTCTAGCTTTGCTTTCTTCGTACTGAGATTTCTTTCTTTATTTCCTGTGATATGCATCTCTGGATTCCTCTTTCCATTCTTTTTCTTATCTTTTCTTATCATAGTAACTTTGCACTGTTGGGGGTATTTCATAGGGTTCGAGGGTAATACTTCTTCTCTCATTGTTTCTAGAGTGGGTTCTCTTCTCTTCTGCATGGATAAGTTCTTTAAGGCTTCTTGATTTCTTTCAACTTCAACAGCCAGGTCTCTGGCCCTCAGTTGCTTCAAGTTTTCCTCATGCTCTTATATTAAGTGCGTTATTCTCCTAGCCATGAAATCCTTTAATTATTTCTTTTTTTGTTCTATAGCTTCCTCTTCTTCTTTCCTTCAGATCTGATCTCTCTCAATCCAAGTCCTTCCTAACAAAAGTGCAATATGAGTGTTGTTCTCAACAAACTTAATGACCTTGAATTATTCTTTTGTTGATGTTCCATGAGCACTCATAGGTACCTGATTAAGTCTTTTGCATAGTGTTAACATCTTTCCTTTAAACAATCATATTCCTCCCAATGAAGGAATCATAGCAGGCTTTCCAAAAATTTCCCAAGTACTTTATGTTCACCTGTGTTTCTACATCCAATACACAGTCTATGTCGAAGTCTCCTATTCTTGTTTCTATGCACTGCTTCTCTTTTAAGATCTCTGGTAAAGTGATGCCTTTTTTATCATTCAATGTTTCTTTCATCTGCAATAATATAGCCTCTGATTCTTTCTGGTTCTCTAGTATATTCTTAGTCTCTTGACCTTCCTCGTGTTTTTCTTGTTTCATGTTCATTTTCTCAACTTTCGTAATCATTCTAGGGAAATCTAAAACTTCATGTCCAGTAGCTTTACAACAAAGTAAAATATGACCTCTACCAGGGCATTCCTTAGCAATATGTCCCGGTCTTCTGCAGCTATAACAAATATTCAATCCTCTCTTTCTCTTAAATGATCCCCAACCTTTCCTGTACTGCGCTCTGGGATCATAGTGATAGACCTGTAAATAATTCTTTCTAGGATCATACATCCACTTTTTAGTCCAAAAATTCTTTCTATGCATAGGAATAACATATATTTCACTATTTATATCAGATCTATTCATATCATATCTTCTTTCTTCGAGTTGTGCCCTAGTTTTCAGACTAGGACAAAATATATCAAACATACCTAGATTCATACTTTCGAAGAAAACATTTCCACTTATATTACCTTGATCAGAGCATGAAGCTTTAAGATCTTACATCTTTCTTCAGATTAGACTTCTCCCCTTAGCACAGAGTTTCAGAAGTCAAGTAGAGTATTGCGTACTAGAGCAACAGATCTACACACAGAGATTTCTCTTTTCCCTAGTTCCCAACAATCACAGTTTCAGGTCCCGACAACGAAACCATTTTTTGGCACAGGGAAAAACCCGGGGTTGAACGCTTCAACAACGCACCAACAAAACCCTAAATATAGACCCTTTTGGCGACACCTACGAAGCAGATAAAATCTCACCCGAGGTAGAGGCAGGGGGGTTGTAGGACTCAAGTGTCTACAACCTAGCTGGGACACAGATCTGTGATCACAATACTTAATAGAGCTACTAGCAATTAAAATTCATTAGTCTTTGACCCTTATTCACATTGCAGATAAAAACCCTAATTATAGAACAACACAGTATTCAACAAGATCTAAGCATATCTAACCATTTAGCACATAGCATCAAATAGATCTAACATTCATTCATGTTATTAAGCATTAAGATACTACATCAGATGCATCTAATATACATAAAGATTCAACACTAAGCATAAATCACATTAATAACATAAAGCAATCACAACACAGGATATACATGGTTCACCCCCACTGTGGGGCTATGCCCACCAACTCTTTGTCTTCTTTATTATCATCTTTCAATCTTCTTACATGCACAGAGCCTCAAAACTAACTCCGAATAGGACAAGAGACCTATGCGCACTTCGCCAGATCCTCCTTCCCCGATTTTGGCACAACATAGAGCCTTCTTACAATCACTTGCACATAACTCTACAAGTTCTCAACACATAGTATGAACGGATCCTTCACAACTAATCACATTTAGTAACCTTCACATATCTTGCACAAAGCCAACTTATATCTACTCTTATGCTTCTTACAATTCCTATCTACTTATTTATACATTTACAAATGGGGCCTAAGCATGGGTAAACCCATGGGCAAACATCCCATACCCGTTACATAAGCCCTGAACCCAGAAATCCCACAAAAAGGGGGAGATATCCCATGATCTCCACTTCGCCTAGGCGCTCCATCTTCGATGAGCCTATCGAAGTCCCAAAAGTGGCCAAACACAACCAAGGTTCTTCAAAACTTGGTCGAGGGCCAACAAAAACCTACACCTGTAAGACAACAAAATCCTTGGAAACAAAAACCTACTTGGAGCGAACAACCAGCTAGGGGGAAACAACTTGTTTAGGGACAAGAACCAGTTGGGGGGAAACAATCCAGAGGTCAACAACCAATTTGGGGACAATACCAAACTAGAAACTAACCTCAAAATTGGGGAATAATGTTACGACAAACCCTTTAGGTCTTTCCAGTAGTTTACCGTATCTGAGAGTGTCAAGTACTTCATGGGGTCAACCCAATCTAGTGGGAATCTCTCCACAAGGATATTTTCCCACTCAATTGATGAACCCCGTGTTCTTCACTCCCCAATCCCCTCAACCATATATTGGTTTACCATCAGGATTTAACATTCCATCTCAACTTGTGTATGGTTCTACTGGAACTTCGATGCCACGTCTATATTACCAGTATTCATAATCAAACTAACAACAAGATTTATTGGCTACCTTAGATCTTCCATATTTGTCACATTTGAGAAATTATCCCATACAACATGCCCCTTTATAACCCGCTATCATTTCCAAACTACCATCTGACATCATGAAGTTCGACAGGAAAGCTGGAGAAGATCTTAACAACCATGTCATGAACTTCCATTTTTGTTGTTATTCTAACTCCTTCATTGATGATTCAATTCGGCTGAGACTTTTCCAGGGAATGCTAAGAGGTTTGGTGGAAAAATTGTACATCAAGTTGCTGATAAAATCCTTTTCTGATTTTAATACTCTCACCATGGCATTTATGAATCACTTCCAAATGTCCATTCGGTATGAGATCGGTTCCGAGATTTTAAAATCGTTTCGACAATCCAACTACACTCATATTTCTAATCATATTCATGAATGGAGGTGACAATGACAATTGATTAAAGCTGCTATTCTGGAGAAACTCTTAACAGATTGTTTCACAAAGTGAATCCTACCACTCATTTCTAGATATGTCTCCATGGGAGGTGTTGTAATCGAGGAGAAATCCATTAGTTGTGCTCAATATTTAGACCTAGTTTACTCCCAGTTGGGCACACTATATGATCTTATCCCTCATGATCCTCATCTGTTGAATCATCCATCAAAAGCATCCCTAGGATACCATGTTGATGGCATAGTGGGTTGCGTAAAATCACAGTCTACGACACAATCACAGACTGGTACCAATACCAAGTCTCCTACATCTCCTTCACAAACCTCTGAGGTGAATGTAGTTAAATATTCTTCTTCTTAGAAATATGGAGAAAGAATAAAAACAAGGGTGAATATAAAAAATATTCTAACTTGAAGGAGAGTAAAAAGACCCAAGACCCCAATGTTGGGGGAAAACAAAAGGTGGAATATCCTTTCATAGTATGTAAGGAGGACCACTTGACCAAATTCTTCCCTCTCCTTGTTGAGGTTCATCAATACCTAGAGTGAGGGGGATATCATTCCCAACTAGTGGTATTAACCAATACTTTTCCCTAACAACAAAAAATGATCACACAAGTTTCTGCACCCCCACTGGTAGGCAATTTAAAGTCCTCATCTGTGAATATTATGATGGTTAAATTAACAGTGGCACTATCCACCTAAGTGAATAACTATGACTCCCAAGAAGGGGAACCTTCATCGAAGGATACTACATAAACTATACCACCCAATGGCCCTCTCACTTTAGAGAAACCAACTTTCAAACCTACAATCTTCCCTCCAAAAGGGGTACTTGGACAAATTACCCATAATCTGAATGCTCGGGCAACTCAACACTATAGCATAATTAAATATCTCTCCCAAGCACCAAATGTCATGTCAACACTTGAAGTATTGTAGAGTTGTCCTTCACAGGGGAAAGCCTTTCTATAATCCATGGGGGGGATCGACCCTTCAGACTCAAATATTATTAACTTTGACAAAAAACAGAGTGAGTCCCATCTCTCACACCAAGTTGCATTGCAAATCACAATTCATTGTTTGAACAATAATGTCTTTTGTACAGTGATCATTGAAGGAGAAACCACTTTCATTATGTCTTTGTCATGTTGTAAATCCCTTGGTTCTCCATAGATCACCACATCCCCAACCATCCTAAAATATTTTGATGGAAATTATTTCAAACCTCACAGAATTCTCACCTCCTTATTGATCGATCTCAAGGGAAAGACTATCTATGTAGAAGTTGAAGTGGTATACTCCACACTTGAATATAATCTGCTCTTGGGTTGCACTTGGTTCCATGGAATTAAGGTTGTCACATCCACTATATTTCATGTCATATTTTTTCCCCATCAAGGAAATATAGGGACGATCAACGAATTGGATTATTGCACACTTGACTTACAAGCTAGTCCTAGCACCAACATGCCCTTCATAGGTGAGTCTTATGGGGGTTATGAAAGCGTCAATGAAGGTATTTTTAAAGATCCAATTCTTATGGGGATATTACCCCTTCTTGCACCTGACACCACCCATAACACTCCTATCAACATGGTTTTCTCATCTATCAGTGGATCCCTTGGGTGGTACCTAATCCTGAGGATGTTGACTCACATGGAGCATCCATTCCATCAACATTTGTTGATACTGGTTAACAACTCCATATTTATGTGGAGTGTGATCAAATTTATTTTCCCATATGGGTTTTTGACTCTCTTAGTTCACATGATTTCCTACATACTAAGTTTCCTTAAGAAGAGGTCATCTTGAAAGTCGTGGATTCCATTGATAATCCTACAAAGGATAGGGATCATCAAACCTTCCTCCCTTATTTATAGCTGATGAGAATTAACATGATGAGTCTTGATTCAATACCTGGGGAATTGGCTGGGACCTCCAGGTGACCTCCCAATTTTGACCCATTTCCACCTTGGTTATCTTTTTTAGAACTTGCCATTAAATTATCTGGTATCCCTCCCATCGAAGATTTTTTTTTTGTACTTCTCTCATGTTTTGATGGATCCCATTAAGAAGCTTCCATATCTCACAAAACCACTCATGATGAGTATCTTCAGCCATAAATATTTGTTCCTATGTGGAACAGCCCCGATATGGCTCATTGTATGATGCCCATAATGGCTCATAAGTTCTTTCATTATGAAAAATATCCTTGACTTGAGCCTAGCAATGAGCTCTCCTTTGTATAAAAAAATAAGAGTCATAATTCCTTGTACATAGGTGTGTGGTGTGAGTGACTTTTGTTTTGTGTTCATCATATCCAAAAAATAAAAAATAAAAAATATTTTTAGGATTTCACTATGAGTGTTGACCTTGGAATCTAGTTTATGTGTGTTGACATGATTCTAGTGATGATTTTAAGATGTGGACATCAATTGAACTTGAGGTACGTGTCTCTTTTCATTATTAATTGTCCATATTGTTAGCACTATACCTTAGGTTCCCACCATTTTTGTTGTCTAAATGGTCTCTTTTTATTGTCGCTTCCATCTTTCTTCTCATTTGTACTACACCATTTTCTTCCATTTCTTATTTGATTGTAGCCATGCTTGAATGATAGCCACCTACATACTTCCATTTTCAAGACCCTTGGTTGAGAATTGCTATTACAAGTGGTCATTATTTTCCATGTCTTGTTGTAGTCCATTGCTTCAATCACGTTGCATGCACTGAGCTTACTATTACCCCTTTATCGCACTTGATAACCAACCATGATGAAGGTACACCCTGGAGTCTCCTTTAAGCTTTTTTCAGAGTCCCTAAACATGAAAAAATTGTTGAGTGAGGTTGTTTCCTTTCACACTCATTAAATGGATTTCGAAAGGACATATGTTCGACGTAAGTTTAACCCTTTTTCAGACCGGATGGACTAATTACAAAAAACAAATACTCTAGTAAACATTGGCTAGAAGAGTTCTCCCTTATATTGTTTTATACCTTTTCGAGCTCAGGGACTAAAATTACGAAAATTAATACCCTAGGAGTCTCATTTTCCCTTTCAGACTCTGTAAATATGAAATGATAACACGAGAACTATTCTCCTCCACAGGTTCGAAAATAAATCCATGAGTGATAACATCGAGCACACTTTTATTTTCTTTCGCGCTCATTTCAAACATGAAAAAAAGAAAAAGAGTGGGGGTTTTACATCTAGTCATATTCACAAATGGCATCTATCCATTAAGTCTCCCTTGAACAATGCACCTATTTTTGCATCCATGTACAATAGTTGGGTTCTCCATTATCTCTCGGTCATTACCATCTCCATGAGTTCTCGAAATCCACCGATTGGTTACTTTTCCAGTCCTCCATGGAGAGTATTTTGACTATTAATGAGTTAATCTTTCCAAGTAAAGTAATTTTTTTTGTTGATTTGTTCAAGGGAAGTTAGCTCATGTCCACCAGTTTCAGTCCATTAGCCAATTCATCCTGACCATCCCTACATAAGTTGTGATATACCATTATACTCTTCACACCATCTACCTTTATATATTTCATGTTGATTGATGGGGGATAAATCAAGGCCTTACTTGGATGAATTTCATCTTTTTGACTGCAAATCATCATCCGGGATTAAAATCTAGAAACTAGTTAGTACCCTCAGATTTGCAAACATTAGAAATAGATGTCCTTGCATTTCAATAGTGGGTTTAAACCATTGTCTCTTGTTAAATGAATCTACGAGTGTTCGACTTCAACTCATTTATTCACACCTACTATATTGTACTAGGTATCTTAGGGTTCATAATAATCATTGGTGGGATGATTATAATTGATAGTTACCTAGGACAGTTTGAGAATTTGAATAAGAATTCAATTGGTCAATTAGGTTATGCATGGAATTGTAATGGTGTGTAAGTTGAGGGAGAATTCAAGGAGTTTGTTATGTGACCTAGGAATCAAAGTGGAAAATGCCATCATTACTTGAAGTGAGTTTGTTTAACTTTAGTACTATATATAGATGGTATTATGGATCAATCTATCATGGTTTTTTTTGTATGTTCTTTGTGTTTCATATTTTATGTTGAGTTATGCTAACTTTTACTTAATGTGTTTTAATAGTGTCTTTAGACAACATCTCTTATTGGAATGTATAGCTTCTTGATCTGTTATTTTCATGGTTCTCCAACATTGTTTTAAATACATTGGTTTAACACCTATCATATTATCTACAATATTTTTGGATACTATTAGTTGTATGTAGTCCTAATGAGTTAGATTTATCTGGAAGATTGACTCAAGATTTTGACTTGAAGAGTGCATTAGGGATTAGATCTATAAATAAATATCATGAGTTCAAATAAAGAACCTATGTTTATGAATGGTAATAATTATGATACGTGGGAAAAAGATATGGAAATGTTATTTCAAAGAAAGGTTCATTGATAGTTCATGAAGACTATAGTATTATATTAGTAGGATGAACATCAAAAGTTTGTAATTGATAGGAAGAAGTAAATCTTGTACGATTTATAATGATCGACATGTCCAAGTATATTTTATTTCGTATAAGTGGGATAGACTATCCTAATAAAGTATGGAAGAAGCTAAATACATTATTTGATAAGACCAATGAAATTTAGGTTATGCAAATTGAGATAGAATCAATCTCTCTTTATCATCTCCCCTTTCAAAGAATTAAAAACTATTTCTGTAACATGAAGGAACTACAATTAAAATTGGGTGAATACAGAATAAGTTTACCAAATAAGAATGGTCATCTCATAGAAATCATCTTGATGAACCTAAAAAAACCATATGATGTATTCTAATTGATAATCCATGCTAGTCAAGGATTTAGAAAACAATATGGTAAGGATTTCTCATTTGAAAATTTTTGTGGTTTTCTAATTAGGGAACAAGAAAAATTACTTGATGAAGAAAAATTGAAACACAAGGAAAACTTCCATTTACTAAAGGGAAAAGGTAAAACAATATATAGATAGATAAGTCAAGTAGGAAATAAGGAGAAATAATGTTATTACATGACCCAAAATATTAATAAGAATCATAAAAATCAAGCATAAACTAAGAAAGGTAAGGGGAAGAAGACCTATAACTATTGTGGAAATTTGGGGCATATGGAGAAG
>ML799910.1:111568-158097 GCA_009831015.1 Picea engelmannii | reverse complement strand
TCTCTCTCTCTCTCAAATTCTCTTGCAAGTTTTATGTGATTTTCTCTAACTAGGTTCTTTATGAATGGTTTTAGGGTTTATACCCAAACTTCACAACATGTCCCTGGATCGAATCATGAAGTGAGTGATAATGTTGGTATTTCACATGGAATCGTTTCCCAAGAAAACAAGCTTGTGCTTAACCAGAGGTGAGACAAGAGCCATATGCCTCACCATCCTCCTGCTTTGAATCTATTTCTCCTTGGCATGTATCAAACTTGCATTGAACAAACCCATGATCCAAGTGGATATTGGTGGCCACCCACCTATTCCAACTAGCTCCTCTTGACAGTTTTTAGTTCAACACGTTCTTATGTACTTCTTTGTAATTGTGGGTTCTACACTTTTGGGGTTTCTAAATCCCTACACATCTTCTAGGTGGAGACTGGTGGCCACCCACCTAATCCAACTGGCTTATTTTGGAAGTTTTCCTGTCAGCACATCTTTCTGTACTTCCAGGTCTATTTTGGGGCCCTAAATAGTGTTTTTTTTGGCTTGCCATGGTCAAACTATAGGAAAATTAGAGTTTGATGGAATAATGTGTAGTTCTCGAAAATACCTTTCCAATGGGCTATCATGTGCCTAAAATGAAGGTCGTATGAAAAATTTACGACCCCGAGAAGCTGAGGTACCAACTTACCCAGTGGGGCCCACATAACGTTTGGCGTTTCACCACCTAGGGTTAGGTTTTTGGATGTATAGGGTTTTGGAATTCATGAGTAATGTTAAAAAGGCCTATGGAGCCTCATTGTAATAATTATGCTCAAACATATGCGTGTAACATCCACATCTCTTCTCAGAGATAGTTACCACCATTCGAGCAAGTTGTTTTCAGTTCTATAGTTTTACAGTTTCAATCTATTTCATTTATTCAATAGAAGTTATTGTTCACTGGATATCTATTGTTGTTCTTCGTATCTCTATGTTATTATATTCAGTTTGTTAGTCAGTTCGTTCCGCTCATAAATCTGGATCAGTGGTATGAGAGCAGTCTTCTGATCATTTATTTTTCTCCATGCATGTCCTCGACAAGATCTAGGTACAAGAAGTTGGGACTCAAACCAGTCGATCCTTTGCAAGATCAGTCACGCTTAGCCTAAAAAAAACCCATGGGGGACGAAAATAAAGATGATGGAGCAAGATATCCTTTTAAAATTTTGCTCGATAAATCCCTTGCGCAACAAAGGAACGAAATGATGGAAAACTTTGCACAGATCCTTCGACGACTGCCCACAGGAGAAGCATCTTCATCAAGCAGCCATGCAAGCCCCTTCAAGGTACAAGTAAATTTTTATATTCCATTATTTGAAGGACTGATAGATGCAGATGTTGTAGATAAATGGTTGAATCTGATTGAAGGGTATTTTTTGGTCCATAATTTTTTTGATAGGGAAAAGATTACTTTTGCACTCCACAAGGCTGTCCCCCATGTTAAGGACTGGTGGGATACTTACTCTGATAAAATGGCCATAGAGGAATATGCAATATTTGTGGTCACTCGCACATGAGATTCCTTCAAAGATGCCATTAAAGAACAGGACTACCCTGTTTGAAGCTACGAGGACCAGTACACAAGATGGACCACCCTTCGTCAGGACAGGGACCAGACAGTACCAGATTTCACCAATATTTTCCATACTCTGCACACCAAATTGGGTATCAAAGACTCTGAGTGACATATGGTGCTCAAATACCATGGTTGTTTTCATAGATACATTCAAATAGAAATGGATTTTTTGGACATCGCATCATTGGGTACGACTTATAGATATGTTGTCAAGATCGAGTAGAAATTTAAGCAGAAGAAGCAAGAGTTTGGATTTGCAAACTCCTCACAGCTAAAGCAGGGAAAAGGTGGCCCCAACCCATACAACAAGAGACATAGAAAAAATGGCCACTCTCAGGAAAACTAGTGCAAGCCGCAACACAAGAAGGGTAATGAGAAGTCGAAGAAGGGCATGAGAAAATGGTGTGAATACCATAAAATCCCTTGGCGCAACACCAAAGAATGCCACTCCAAGAAGTCACTCATGGCCGAGATGAAAGGTTTCGAGTCAAAGGTCGATTCTAACTCTGAATCAAATCCAGAAGCAGGGAAGTGGATTATCGATGTTGAACCTAGTGCCACTGTTGCTACCACCAAAGTTCAGGAAAGAGAACAAAATAAACAGAGGAAGTGGAATGCCTCTTTCACTCACAAATGTGAGTAAAGGGGGATCTGCTTCATTTCATTGTCGATAACAACAATCAAAAGAACCTAATCTTAGCAGAGGTCATCAAATGATTGGACCTGCCGACGACACCACACCCACAACCCTACACCATCGGTTGCTTCGCCAAGGAAGAGATCTATGTGTCAACCAACAATGTTGTGTGCCCTGTGACATCAAGCCTTTCAAAGATGAGGTATTGTGTGATATTACTCCCCTTGAAGTTTGTGATGTACTTTTAGGACAACCATATTCGTGGAAGCGACATGTTGTGTATGATTCTAGACCCCACAATGTTATTATTACTTTGGGTAGAAAAATGTACATGATATGAGAGGTAGTGCCACCTACCACTATTTATTTAATCTATGCTTAGCAATGCAGTAAGGTCATTTCATAGACCAGGAAGTTCGTCTTCTTTGTGATTCAGGCTCAAAGTAAGAAGAAGGTCACCGCCACATCTGTGGCCTCTACACAGAGCCTCTCATTACAATAGAAGAAAGTGGACGAGATCATGGAAGAGTACATAAACATCTTCCCCTCATCTACTGGGGTACCGATGCACTGCCAAGTCAAACATCCAATTGATCCAACCCTCGTTGCACCTATGCATAATGCACTGGTCTATCGTCGCTCGCTGATGGAAAATGACGAAATCAAGCATTGACGAAATTGAACATCAAATCTAAGAGCTTCTGCAAAAGGAGCACATCAGACCCAACTCCTCCCCTTACGGAAGCCCGATTGTATCGGTGCAGAAGAAAGATGAGACCTGACAGCTCTACATTGATTATAGAGCATTAAAAAAAATCACAATCAGGAACCAATACCCAATTCCCATAATTGATGACCTTCTTGACCAACTCAAGGGGGCAACTTTTTTCAATAATATTGACCTAAATTCTGGCTACGACCAGGTTCCCATTGAACCTAGTGATGTATAGAAGACAACTTTCAATTATAAATAAGGTATCTTCGAATGGTTGGTCATGCCCTTTGGATTAACAAATGCACCAACCAATTTCATGAGGTTGATGGATGATGTATTGAGACCCTTCACCAACTCTTTTGTGGTGGTATATTTGGATGATATCCTCATCTTCAACAGAACTTGGGAGGATCACATGCAACATATTCAATAGGTTTTGAACACTCTGCAGCAGCACAAGCTATATGCCAACTTGGATAATGCCCGTTTGGCATGAACATGGTCCAATACTCGGGCTACATTGTTGATGAGAATGGGGTACATGTTGATCCAGCTAACATCCAAGTCATCCGTGACTGGCCAGCCTCGACCACACTAACCGATCTTTGGATCTTCTTGGGACTGGTCAACTTCTACTGACGATTTGTGTTGGGATTATCCCATATTGCATGGGCCCTCATACAAGTTACCAAGGGCAGTGGTAGGGAAAAGTTTGCATGGGGGAAGGAGCAACAAAAAACATTTGATGATCTGAAGCATCGCTTGTGCTCAGCTCCAGTACTCTCCTTACCTGATCTACACCAATCGTTCGAGATTGAGACTAATGCTATATGCAAAGTTCTCACTCAACACAACCATCTAGTAGCATAGCAGAGTGAGACACTCTCAGATACTATCCGGAAATACCACACCTATGAAAAGGAAATGTATTCCAATGTGAAATCCTTTCGTTAATGGAAACATTACATTATGGGGAAGAAGAAAATCATCCACATTGATCACAAGCCTTTGCAGTTCATACAGACATAGGGAAAGTTGCAGAACAATCGCCATCAGAAGTGGTCCACCTACCTGCAACAGTTCCATCTCAACATCAAGTATAAGATAGGGAGCACAAATCTTGTCGTTGACTACCTTAGTCGACCTCCCATGGTTGCACTCACCACCGTGTTCCATTCCTGTGGACAAAAGGCCTCTGAGTGGCCACAACTTTATCAACAAGATCCAGACCTTGCCACCACCTATTAGCTCTTGGGAACAGGTGCGAATGTCACCGATTTTCACATTCAAGACAAACTATTATGCCATCTGTGCCATCTTTGTGTTCCTGCAAGAGAGCGTGAAAAGATGATTTGGGAGGCTCACTACAGTCAGATGGCAGGACATTTTGGTATGGAAAAAACCATGGTTGTTCTACAAAAACATTTTTATTGGCCAAACTTCGATAGGACATCAACAAGTATATCAGATCTTGCACTACCTATGCCATTGCCAAGCCATCCATCAGGAAGCAAGGCTTATACACCCCTCTTCCTACTCCTGAGAGGCCTTGGGAATCTGTCTTGATGGATTACATATCTGGCCTTCTATCCACCAAGCAAGGAAATGATTGTGTATTTGTGGTAGTTGATTAGTTTTCGAAGATGACCATCCTCACAGTCTGCAAGAAGAGCATCACAAAGACAAACATTGCCAAGCTCTTCTTCGAATGCGTGTGGGTCCATTTTGGGATACCACAGGCCATCATCTCCAATTGGGATAACAAGTTCCTCAGCACATTTTGGTCGAGTCTCTGGTCACTGTTGGACACCAAGCTCACTAAATCCACTACTTTCCACCCCCAAACCGACAGTCAAACAAAGGTCGTCAATCAAATGACTATGCACATTCTCTGCATGTACAAATCTAAGCATATGCGTACATGGGATGAGAGTCTTCCCTATGTTCAACACATCTACAACAGGGCTCTCCATAGCTCCATCGACCATAGACCATTTTAGGTGGGGCTAGGATTCCAACCCTTGGGTCCCATTGATGTTGCACTACCTCTTGCAACTAGATAGGTAGAATCTTCCCATGTTCAGTCTGAGGTTGACAAAGCCACCAGATTCATTGAGCGGATTCAACACATCCTCCAACAAGTCCATGCGATTTTGCAGAAAGCCAATGCTAAGTATAAGCAGCGCCATGATCAACACAGGGTACCACACCAGTTTTAGGTGGGAGACAAGGTCTGTCTACATTTGCAAAAAGAGCGCCTTACAAGGCTCCATCGAAAGCTCTTCCAACTGTGCTATGGGCCTTACACTATCACCAAAGCTGTGGGTAGCAATGCTTTTGAGCTCAACACTCACCAGGGGCCAAATTCAACATAAGTTTCCTCAATTGATGGGGGAACTAAACACAATGGAGACCATTGCTTCCTAAGGGGGGAGGACTGATCCAGGTGGATATTGGTGGCCACTCACCTATTCCAACTGGCTCCTCTTGACAGTTTTTAGTTCATCACGTTCTTCTGTACTTCTTAGTAATTGTGGGTTCTACACTTTTGAGGCTTTATGAATCCCTACACATATTTCAGGTGGAGACTGGTGGCCGCCCACCTAATCCAACTAGATTATTTTGGAAGTTTTCATGTCAACACATCTTTTTGTACTTCCAGGGCCGTTTTGGGGCCCTAAACAATGTTTTTTTGGCTTGCCATAGTCAAACTGTAGATAGAGTTAGAGTTTGGCAACATGATGTGTAGTTCTCGAAAAGACCTTTCTAATGGGCTATCACATGCCTAAAACGAATGTCATATGCAAAAGTTACGACCCCAGGAAGTTGAGGTACCAAATTACCCAACGAGGCCCACATAACTTTTGGTGTTTCACCTCCTAGTGTTAGGTTTTTGGATGTCTAGGGTTTTGGCATTCATGAGTAATGTTAAAAAGGCCTATGGAGCCTCATTGTAATCATTCTGCTCAAACAGATGCGCATAACAACCAGATCTCTTCTTAGATATATCTATCACCATTCGAGCAAGTTATTTTCAGTTTTGCAGTTTTACAGTTTCAGCCTATTTCATTTATTTAATAGAAATTATTGCTCACTGGATATTTGGTGTTGTTCTCCGTATCTTTGTGTTATTGTATTCATTATGTTAGTGAGTTCGTTCCCCTCATAAATCTGGATCAACCGAAGTCTTCAAGAAAGCCTTGCAGGAAGGTGTAGGCAAAGCTCTTCCATTTTGTTTGCTAATCTTCTTTGTTGTGACGGACGTGTGCACATACATCCACCAAAGAATATCAATGGGATTCAGCGTAGATAAATAAGCCCATTTGTTAAGAGCTTAATTTGACCACTCGTCTATAACTCCCTGACTCCTTAAATACGACGTCTTATCTCTCACACACTGTGGCAATCTGAAACCTTCTCTCCAATGAATGTATTGTTTCTCCTCACTATGGCTCTCATACCACTGGTTGAAAATGTGAGTCCACAAAAAATAAATTGCAGAACAAATTAAATGCGAAAAAATAACGGAAAAGAAAGAAAACATAAACACATTCAATAGGGCATAGATTTACATGGTAAAAATCTCACAATGTGCCAAGGAAACATCTACTAGATAATTCTTATTTTTCAAAGATAAAGATTACAACAACTATGCCTCTTCGAATTACATAGATATATAATGTCTTCAATATAACCTCACCATTACATAAACTACCACCAATTCAAGAACTACCATCATCATAAATGTGGAGATTTAGCTCCTACATGATTTGCAACTAGAGGAATCCCTATACTTAGAAGATCAATGATGAATATAAAACCACCGAAAATATTTCACTATTATCCCTTACTATCAAGTGAGAAATCAAAATCTATACTGGAAAGTGGTCAAGCAAAGCACTGAAAGAAAGATTGTTTATAATCTGCTTGGTAGAAATGTTAAAAATAGGCAATCATAAAATATATAGTTAATAAATGCAACTCGAAGCAACGAAAACGTTTATGCTGCTCGACACTCTTGGAGTTTCATATTATGCATTTTTTTTTATGTATCTATATATTGAGAGACAACCATAAAACATAACTAAATTCCGTATTTTTAGTGTGCTCAAAGTTCCATTTTTAACGTCGAGCGTGCGGCTGATCAATAGAGGCTTTAGTTCTGCAATTTTTTTCTTCTCGTGTCATCATCTATTTCCTTAACTACAAGTGCCCATTTCAACTAAGTTTTTCAAAGTACATGCTCACCTCACCCTCCTCGTGTTCCATCATTTATTGTTTTTTAAAAAGGATTTAGTTGTCGACTGTCCTCAGAAGTGGAGAATTCAACGGTCCAGAGTGGTTGTGTTCACTATTCTATACAGGCACGCTAGGGGTAGGGGAACCTTCTAATAAATTCGTGAAAACGTCTGAGCAAGGGGAGTGTGAACTACCAGTGGGTTAATATACTGGAAGGCTAGTTTTAGTGACGATGTTAAAAATTTAAAGCCAATGACAAAAATATTGGACCATAAATACTAGCAGCTCCCTGGTGCCTCTAGTGCAATCATACACACAGTTTGGGGAGATTCCCGAGAAAAGTCTTTGGAGCCAGCTCTTCTTATTTCTCAGAGCCCAATGGATGGCATGGTGTTGAGAAGAACAGGAAAATTTAGTTGAGAACTGGACTGTTGCAGCTTCAACAAGCTGGACGATTGCATTGATAGTTGTGCTTCTGCTAAGAAAATGAATAATGGTAATTGTAAGAATTCAATGGCATCGGCATCGGATGCTTTGCCACTGCTTGTGGGACTGATCAACAAGGTGTTCTTTGTCTTGTTTTTCACTTCCTCCTATTTTCTGATGAGGAGATGGGGGAAGAAGATCAAGACTTCAGTGCCCCTTCATGTACTCGGCTTTTGGGAGTTGGTGGCCATTGTGGTTCGGCTTGCTTCGTTCATATATTTGTTGGAATTCTTCGGCATTGATTATGTCCAGTATTTCATCAGCGGGAGCATTGATGATGATCATGTGAGGGGAAACGAGAAGCCGATCAGCCAAGTTCCCAAGGGAGAAGTGGCTGTTAAGCCCAGTCCCCCTCAAGTCTAGCTGAAGGGGATTTCGTTGGGGGATCACGAGGATGATGATATTGCAGCTGCTGTTTGCAATGGGACTATGGCTTCTTATTCTCTGGAGTCAGCTCTTGGGGACTGTAGAAGATCTGCTCGGGTGAGAAGAAGGGCCTTGGAGATGATGACTGGAAGATCCCTGGATGGGTTGCCCTTTGAAGGATTTGATGACGGTGGTCAATTCTGTGAACTGCCTGTTGGGTATGTGCAGATTCCTGCGGGAGTTGCAGGGCCTTTTCTGCTTGATGGACTTGAGTACATGGTACCCATGTCCACCACCGAGGGCTGCTTGGTTGCAAGCACCAACAGAGGTTGCAAGACCATTCATATGTCTGGTGGTGCTACCAGTGTCCTCCTCAGAGATGGGATGACCAAAGCTCCTGTTGTTAGATTCCCCACTGTCAAGAGAGCTGCACATCTCAAGTTTTACATTGAAGATCCCAATAACTCTGAGAATTTGTCTGTGATCTTCAACAGCTATCACCATAAGTTTCTCTTTTATTTTAACATTTTGTAGCATATAGAATATTTTATACCCCAAAGATCTGAATACTCTGAGTAATACCAATTTTATGGGTGTTGACTCTTTCTTGTTGATCTGATCTGCATAACAGCACCAGCAGATTTGCCAGGCTGCAAGGCATACGTTGTGCAATTGCAGGGAGGAATCTGTAGATGAGGTTTTCTTGCTTCACTGGTGATGCCATGAGCATGAATATGGTGTCCAACGGTGTGCAGAATGTTTTTGATTTCCTTCAGAATGAGTTTCCTGACATGGATGCTATCAGTGTTTCTGGTGAGTCTGTCTATGCAATTCTGTTGATATTTGGCGGTATTTGGCTTTTGGGTCATCCCTGTTTTGGATTTTGTGACTCTTGGTTCCCAAATCATTGGTTACTTACTTATTGCTTTTTGATGCGTTGGGCTTTTTGTTTATTACCAAAGTTTTGGCCTGTCGTCAGCAAATTTCTGTGCAGACAAGAAACCCACAGTTGTGAACTAAATTGAAAGGCGTGGGAAATCAGTAGTATGTGAGGCTATCATCACCGAGGCAGTTGTTGCCAAGGCCTTGAAGACTACTGTTCCAGCTTTGTTGGAACTGAACATGCTCAAGAACTTAACTGAGTCTGTACTAGCTGGTGCCATGGGGGCTTCAATGGCCATGCATCCAATATTTTCTCTGCTGTATTTATTGCAACCGACCAAGATCCTTCCCAAAACGTCGAGAGGTCTCATTGCATTACAATGATGGAGGCTTCCAATGGTGGCAAGGATTTGCATGTATCAGTCACAATGCCTTGTATTGAGGTAAGGAATCTCCATGATTACTTTTTAAAGACCTTGTCTAGGTAGCATGCGTAAAGAAAATCATTTGAGGTTTATTTGGGTGGTTGAGCAAATTGAAGAAGATCATAGAAAGAACTCTAGCTATAAAGAAAATCTTAATGCGTCTTGCTGGATTATGTTGAAGGCTGGATGTAATCCCTAGTGGTGATATTGAGCATGCATTAATTCAGAATTGTTATATGTATGACTTATGAGCTGTTTATCTCTGGGGAGGACTTTGTTTGGATAGCTAGGCCATCTTTAAGGGTGGGAGAGAAAATGATTACTCCCCCTCAACCTCCTTCCAAATTGTTCTGAATGTGGGCATATTTGTATCCATTTCTTGCAGGTGGGAACTGTAGGAGGAAGAACACAGTTTCCATCACAAGCTGCTTGCTTGAATTTGCTGGGAGTTGAAGGAGCAAATGTGCGATTCCCTGGAGCCCATTCTTAATGCTTGGACAGACTCGTTGCAAGAGAAGTTTGGCTAGAGAGTTGTCTCTCATGTCTGCTTTGGCTGCAGCGGTCCAGCTTGTCAAGAGCCATATGTAGTGCAACCGATCAAACAAGGATATCAAAGCGACCCGAACCCAAGATTGTATGTGAAAGAAGATTGTATATGAAGCATCAAAAGTCACGTGGGCCCCGTTTGGGTAAGTTAGTACATCAACTTCCCGGGGTTGTAACTTTTGCATACAATCTCTGTTTTAGGCGTATGATAGCCCGTTGGAAAGGTATCGTCAAGGAGATTCATTTCAGGGGATCAATAATACCTTTGATTATCATTGAGAAGATCGATCCTGAAAAAAACTTCATTTAGACCCTCAAAATGGCCTCGGAAGTTAAAACTGCTAAAAATAGTAAAATGCCAAAATTGTCAGAAAACTGTTTTGAGCTAGTTGGAAAAGGTGGGTGGCCACTGATATCCACTTGGATCAATCCTCCCTCATTAGGAAGAAATGTTCTACATTGCATTGAGTTCCCCCATAAAATGAGGAAATTTCTGTTGAATTTGGCCTCGGGTGAGCCACTTGCCTTGGTGCAGGAGCTACCCTACTTTGACGACTTGATAAAGTTGGATCCTTTGTTGTTGAGTGCTCTTGATCTGTGTGTGCACAATATGATCGTTGGATGTGTATTGTATATCCGGGGTTGAGCTCTATTGGTGTCAGTGGTTTTGCTACGTCTGAGGTGTCCAATAATGGTGGGAAATAAAGGCGACAAAGATCCACGTTGAACACTGAGTGCAGGCCAAGGAAAGGAGTAATGTTGAGCTCAAAATCATTATCCCCCATGGCCTTGGTGATGGTGTACGACCCATAATGGAGTGGGCGAAGATTTCGATGGGGTCTTGTAAGGCGTTCTTTGTGCAAGTGCAACCAAACTTTGTCGCCCACCTGAAACTTATGTGGCACCCGATGTTGATCATGGCGCTGCTTGTACTTGTCATTGGACTTCTATAGGATATCTTGAACTTGTTGGCGGATGTGTTGGATCCGCTTAATGAACCGGGTGGCTTTGTCAGCTTCAGTTGGAGCAGAGATGAATCGGTCGAGGTGACCGTAAGGGGAAGTGCAACATCTATGGGACCTAATGGTTGGAATCCCAACCCCATCTAAAAGGGGTTGTGTTTGCTTGAGCTATGCAGGGATCGGTTGTAGCTATGTTGGACATAAGGAAGGCTCTCATCCCATGTGCAAGGGTGCTTTAAATTATACATGTGAAGGATATGCACAATCATTCGATTTACGACCTCAGTTTGGCCATATGTTTTGGGGTGGAAGGTTGTGGATTTGGTGAGCTTGGTGTCCAGCAATGACCAGAGGCTCGACCAGAATGTGCTAAGAAATCGACTGTCCCGATCTGAGACAATGGTTTGTGGGATTCCAAACTGTACCCAGACTCGTTCAAAGAAGAGCTTGGCAGTGGCCTCTACTGTGATGTTCTTCTTGCAGGCAACCAGAATCGCCATCTTAGAAAAATGATCAACAACCACAAAAACACAGTCATTTCCCCGCTTGGTGGACGGGAGGGTCGACATGTAGTCCATTGAGATGGATTCCCATGGCCTGTCAGGAGTAGGAAGAGGGGTGTACAGGCCCTGTTTCTTAGTTGTCGGTTTGGCAATAGCACAGGTAGTGTAGGACCTGATATACTTGTTGACCTCTTGTCGAAGTTTCGGCCAGTAGAAATATTTTTGTAGCATCGCCACTGTCTTTTCGACGCCAAAGTGTCCTGCCACCCGACTGTAGTGGGATTCCTAGATCAACTTCATTCGCTCGCTTGATGGAACACAAATATGGCCTAGACGACACAACAACCCATCCTGAAGATGGAAATTATCGACAACTGCATTTTCACCCAACATTTGGTAGGTTGTGACGAAGTCCGGGTCTGTCTCATAGAGTTGGGGCCATCCAGAGGTCCCATGGTCGCGGGAGTCTAGCACCACGGTGAGTGTCGCGACTGGAGGTCTACTAAGGCAATCAACGACACAATTGGTGCTTCCTATTTTATACTTGATGTTGAGGTGGAATTGTGCAAGTATGTGGACCACTTTTGATGGTGATCATTCTGCAATTTTCCTTGTGTCTGCATGAATTGCAGTGGCTTATGATCAGTGTGGATGACTGTCTCCTTCCCAAGAATGTAATGTCTCCACTGGCGGCAGGATTGCATAATGGAGTACATTTCTTTTTCATAAGTAGGGTACTTACAGACAACATCTGATAGTGTCTCACTATGATAGGCCACGGGGTGGCTGTGTTGAGTGAGAACGATGCCCATAACATAGTGTGAAGCATCTGTCTTGATCTCAAAGGGCTTCTGCAGGTCCAGTAGTGAAAGTATTGGGGATGAGCACAAGCGCTACTTCAAATAATAGAATGCTTGTTGTTGGGACTGGCCCCACATAAATTTCACCTTACCACCACCCTTGTTTATATGGCTAAGGGCCCATGCAATATGGGATAATCCCAACACGAAACTGCGGTAGAAATTGGCAAGGCCCAAGAAGCTCCGAAGCTTAGTGAGTGTGGTTGGGGCTGGCCAGTCATGGATGACTTGGATCTTGGTTGGATCCACATGTATGCCATGTTGATCAATGATGTAGCCCAGGTAATGGACCCTGTCCATGCCGAAGAATAATTTTTCTAAGTTGGTGTATAGCTTGTGTTGTCGCAGGGTGTGCAGAACCTGCTGAATATGCTGCAAGTGTTCGGCCCAAGTCTTGTTGTAAATGAGAATGTCGTCCACATACACCACTACAAACGTATTGGTGATTGGTCATGGTATATCGTCCATCATCCTCATGAAAGTGGCTGGAGCATTTGTCAAACCAAAGGGCATGACCAACCATTCAAAAAGGCCTTCCTTTGACTTGAAGGCGGTCTTCCATACATCTGTTTGTTCTATCGGGACTTGGTGGTAGCCAGACTTCAGATCAATCTTACTGAAGTATTTGGCCCCTATGATTTGATCAAGGAGGTCGTCGATTCGGGGAATCGGGTATCGATTTCTGACTATGATTTTATTCAGAGCCCAGTAATCAATGCAGAGTTGCCAGGTTCCATCTTTCTTCTGTACCAGCATGATTGAGATCCCGCAAGGTGATGAGAAGGGATGGATCTACCCCTTGTGGAGCAGTTCTTGACCTCCTCATTCTCTAACAGAGAGCGACGATAGACTAGCCCATTGGGTAGTGGTGCGCCAGGGTTAGATCGATGGGGTGCTTGACCTGGCAGTGGAGAGGTACCCCTGAAGGTGAGGAGAATATATCTGAGTATTCTTCCACGACCTTATCTACTTGCTTCTGTTGTGTGGAGAGGTCGGCTGCAGAGACCCTAGATGTGGCTGTAATCATTCGCTTATTCTGAGAGTGAATCATGAAGAAGACAAACTTCCTCATCTAAGAGATGACCTTCCTACATTGCTTAGCAAAGATCAAGAAAATAACACTAGGCGGGACTGCCTCGGGTATCCTGTACAATTTCCTGTTCAAAGTAATAATAACACTACGGGGCCTAGACTCATATACAACATGATGTTTCCATAAATAAGGTTGGCGCAAAAGAACATCACAAACTTTGAAAGGAGCAACATCACACAATACCTCATCTTTGAAGTGCTTGATGTCGTACGACAGTCGACACTGTTGGCTGACGCGAAGATCGCTTCCTTGGTGGAGCCATCCAATGGTATAGGGTTGTGGGTGCGACGTTGTCGGCAGGGCCAACCACTTGACAACCTCTTCTGAGATGAGGTTCTTCTGGCAACCGCTATCAATGATGAAGTGCAGCGAGGTGCCTTTTACCCACATATGTGAATGGAAGAGGCATTCTCCCTCTTCTGGCTCGTCTGGTTCACCAGGCTGGAGCTTGGTGGTAGCAACGGTGGCACTAGGTTCCGCATCAATGATCCATCTTCCCCTTTCTATTTCTGGCTCAGAATCAGAATCCACATCTGATTCAGAGGCTTTCACTTCAGCCACCAACGACTTCTTTGAGTGGCAGTCAATAGTGTTATGCCAAGGGCTCTTATGGAAGTTGCACCACTTCCCGGTATCTTTCTTTGTCTTTCTGGTGTCCTTCTTTGCTTGCGGCTTGGACTGGTTGTCCTGATATTGCCCATATTTTCTCTTTCCTTTGGTCTGTGGGTTGGGACCGCCATTTCCTACCTTTTGTTGTGAGGGGTTCCCAGGCCCAAGTTGTTGCGTCTTTTGTTTGAGCTTCTACTCGATTTTGACGGCATATCGATAGGCCGCACCCAAGGATGAGATGTCCAGAAATTCCATTTCGATCTGGATGTATCTATGCAGAGCACCGCGATACTTGAGCACCAGATGTCACTCCAAATATTTGATACCCAACTTGGTGCACAAGGTATGGAAGATATCTGTGAAATTTGGCACTGCTTGGTCTCTTTCTTGCCACAGTGTGGTCCATTTGGTATGCAGGTCATCATAATTTTTGACAGGGTAGTGTTGTTCCTTAATAGCATCCCTGAAGGATTCCCAGGTGGTTGTGACTATAAATAATGAGGGTTCCTCTGTTTCCTTTTGCTCACAGAAAGTTTCCCACCAATCTTTGACATGGGGAACGGATTTGAGGAGCGCAAAAGTAATATTTTATCTATTCGAAAAGTTATGGACAGAAAAATACCCTTCTAGTAGATTCAACCACTTGTCTACGACATCTACGTTTATTTGACCTTCAAATATAAGAATATCGAAATTTATTTTTACCTTAAAGGGGGCGACGCCTCCGTTCTAAGAAGATGCGTCGCATGTTGGTAGCTGCCGAAGGATTTGCGCTAAACTATCCATCATATTGTTTCTCTGTTGCATGAGGGATTACTCAATCAACAATTTGAAAGGATCTCTTATCCCATCATCTATTTTTTTCTCCTCCCATGAGAGGTCACTTGGGCGTGCGAGAGATTTTGTCCTCAAGAGAAACAAGCTAGAGACCCAACTCTTTGTACTCCGACCTCGTTGGGGACATGCACTAAGACAACAAGGAGCAGACTGCTTTGATACGACTGATCTGAATTTTATGAGCAGAATGAAATGAATGCAGATTATTAACATGTGCTTAACACAAAATAACAGAGATACAGTAAAACTAATTTTCTATTCAATAACTAAATAAGCTGAAAACTATAAAATGCAGCGGAAACAAGCTTGTTGGAATGGTGGTGGCTTATCTCTAAGAAGAGATGTGATGGTTGCACTCATTCGCAAGAAGATGATTACAATGAGGCTTTGAAGGAATTTTTACAATAAGCAGGAATTTTAGAAAACCTAGACATCCAAAAACCTAACCCTAGGAGATGAAGTGCCAAAAGTCATGTCGGCCCCGTTTCAGTAAGTTAGTACATCAACTTCTTGGGGTCGTAACTTTTGCATACAATCTTCATTTTAGGTGTATGATAGCCCGTTGGAAAGGTATCATCGAGGAGATTCATTTTGTGGGATCAATCATGCATTTTGTTTTAACTAAGAATATCTATCCCAAAAAACCTTCATTTAGGCCCTCAAAATGGCCCCGAAAGTTAAAACTGTTAAAAATAGTAAATTGCCAAAATTGCCAAAAAACTGTTTTGAGCCAGTTGGAAAAGGTGGGTGGCCACCGATATTTGCCTCGATCAATCCTCCCTCCTTAGGAAGCAATGACCTCCATTGCATTGAGTTTCCCCATCAGATCAGGGAATTTTTGCTGAATTTTTCCCTGGCTGAGCCACTTGCCTTGGTGCAGGAGCTACCCTGCTTTGACGACTCGATAAAGTTGGATCATTTGTTGTCGAGTGCCCTTGATATTTGTGTCCACAATCTGATCATTGGATTCCTATTGTATGCATTCATGGTTGAGCTCTGTTGGTTTCAGTTGTTCTACTACGTCTGAGGTGTCCAATAATGGTGGGAAATAAGGGCGACATAGATCCACGTTGAACACTGGGTGCAGGCCAAGGAAAGGAGGAATGTTGAGCTCAAAATCATTATCCCCCATGGACTTGGTGATAATGTACGACCCATAACGGATTGGGTGAAGCTTTCGATGGGGTCCTGTAAAGCGTTCTTTCTGCAAGTGCAACCAAACTTTGTCGCCCTCCTGAAACTTATGTGGCACCCAATGTTGATCATGGCGCTGCTTGTATTTGTCATTGGACTTCTGTAGGATATCCTGAACTTGTTGGCGGATGTCCTGGATCCACTCAATGAACCGGGTGGCTTTGTCAGCTTCAGTTGGAGTAGGAGATGAGTCGATGGAGGTGACCACAAGGGGAAGTGCAACATCTATGGGACCCAATGGTTGGAATCCCAACCCCACCTGAAAGGGGTTGTGGTCGGTTGAGCTATGAAGGGCTCAGTTATAGCTATTTTGGACATAAGGAAGGCTCTTGTCTTATGTGTGAGGGTTCTTTGAATTATACATGCGAAGGATATGCATAGTCATTCGATTTACCACCTTGGTTTGGCCATCTGTTTGGTGGTGGAAGGCCATGGATTTTGTGAGCTTGGTGTCGAGCAATGACTAGAGGATCGACCAGAATGTGCTAAGAAATCGACTGTCCTGATCTGAGACAATGGTTTGTGGGATTCCAAAATGTACCCAGACTCGTTCAATGAAGAGCGTGGCAGTGGCCTCTACTGTGATGTTCTTCTTCCAGACAACCAGAATCATCATCTTAGAAAAGTGATCAACAACAAAAAAAACACAGTCATTTCCCTGCTTGGTGGATGGGAGGCTTGACATGTAGTCCATTGAGATGGATTCCCATGGCCTGTCAGGAGTAGGAAGAGGGGTGTACAGGCCCTATTTCTTAGTGGTCAGTTTGGCAATAGCATTGGCAGTGCAGGACCTGATATACTTGCAGACCTCCTGTCGAAGTTTCGGCCAATAGATATGTTTATGTAGCATCACCACTGTCTTTTCTACACTGAAGTGTCCTGCCACCCGACTGTATTGGGATTCCCAGATCAGCTTCACTTGCTCTCTTGATGGAACACAGATATGGCCCAGACAACACAACAACCCATCCTGAAGATGGAAATTATCGACAACTGTGTTTTCACCCAAAATTTGGTAGGTGGTGGCGAAGTCTAGGTCTGTCTCATAGAGTTGGGGCCATCCAGAGGTCTCATGGTCGCGAGAGTCTAGCACCGTGGTGAGTGTCGCGACTGGTGGTATGCTGAGGCAATCAACAACGCGATTTATGCTTCCTATTTTATACTTGATGTTGAGGTGGAATTTCTGCAAGTATGTGGACCAATTTTGATGGCAATCATTCTGTAATTTTCCTTGTGTCTACATGAACTGAAGTGGCTTATGATCAGTGTGGATGACTGTCTCCTTCCAAAAAATGTAATGTATCCACTAGCGGTAGGGTTTCACAATGGAGTACATTTATTTTTCCTAATTAGGGCACTTACAGATAGCATATGATACTGTCTCACTGTGATAAGACACGGGGTGGTCATGTTGAGTGAGAATGACGCCCACAACATAGTCTGAAGCATCTGTCTCGATCTCAAAGGGATGTTATAGGTCTAGTAGTGAAAGTACTAGGGATGAGCACAAGCGTTGCTTCAAATCATAGAATGCTTGTTGTTGGGACTGGCCCCATGCAAATTTTTCTTTACCACCACCCCTGTTTATTAGTTGAGGGCCCATGCAAAATGGGAGAATCCCAACACGAACCTCCGGTAGAAATTGGCAAGGCCCAAGAATCTCTAAAGCTCATTGAGTGTGGTTGGGGCTGGCCAGTCACTGATGACTATAATCTTGGCTGGATCCACATGTACGCCATGTTGATCAATGATGTAGCCTAGGTAATGGACCCTGTCCATGCCGAAGGAGCATTTTTCCAAGTTGGCATATAGTTTGTGTTGCCGCAAGGTGTGGAGAACCTGTTGAATATGATGCAAGTGTTCGACCGAAGTCTTGCTTTAAATGAGAATGTCATCCAGATACACCACTACAAAAGTATTGATGAATGGTCGCAGGATATCGTCCATTATCCTCATGAAAGTGGCTGGAAAATTTGTCAAACCAAAGGCCATGACCAACCATTCAAAAAGGCATTCCTTTGACTTGAAGGCGGTCTTCCATACATCTATTTGTTTTATCAGGACCTGGTGGTAGCCAGACTTCAGATCAATCTTACTGAAGTATTTGGCCCCCGTGAGTTGATCAAGGAGGTCATCGATTCAGAGAATCGAGTATTGGTTTCTGACTATGATTTTATTCAGAGCCTGATAATTAATACAGAGTTGTCAGGTTCCATCTTTATTTTGTACCAGCATGATTGGGCTTCCGCAAGGTGATGAGCTGGGACGGATGTGCCCCTTGTGGAGAAGTTCTTGGATCTATCGCTTGATCTCCTCATTCTCTAACAAAGAACGATGATAGACTGACCCATTGGGTTGTTGTGCGTTGGGGGTCAGATCGATGGGGTGCTTGACCTGGCATTGCAGAGGTACCCCTGTAGGTGAGGAGAAAATATCTGAGTATTCTTCCATGACCTTATCTACTTGCTTCTGCTGTGTGGAGAGGTTGGTTGTAGAGACCCTCAATGTGGCTACGATCTTTCACTTATTCTAAGAGTGAATCACGAAGAAGACAAAATTCCCCATCTGAGAAATGACCTTCCTGCATTGCTTAGCAGAGATCAAGGAAATAACACTAGGTGGGACTGCCTTGAGTATCCTGTACAATTTCCTGTTCAAAGTAATAATAAAACTACGAGGCCTAGAATCATATACAACATGACGTTTCCATAAATAAGGTTGGCCCAAAAGAACATCGCAAAATTTGAGAGGAGCAACATCACACAATACCACATCTTTGAAGGGCTTGATGTCGTACAACAGTCGACATTGTTGGCTGACGCGAAGATCGCTTCCTTGGCATAGTCATCCAATGGTGTAGGGTTGTGGGTGCGGTGTTGTCAGTAGGGCTAGCCACTTGTTGACCTCTGCTGAGATGATGTTCTTTTGAATACCGCTATCAATGATGAAGTGCAGCGGGGTGCCTTTTACCCACATCTGTGAATGGAAGAGGCACTCTCCCTCTTCTAGCTCATCTGGTTCACCAGGCTGGAGCTTGGTGGTAGCAATGATGGAACTGGCTTCCGCATCAATGATCCATATTCCCCTTTCTATTTCTGGCTCAGAGTCAGAATCTGCATCTGATTGAGAGGCTTTCACTTCGGTCACCAGCGACTGCTTTGAGCAGCAGTTAGCAGTGTTATGCCAAGGGCTGTTATGGAAGTCGCACCACTTCCCGGTATCTTTCTTTGTCTTTCTAGTGTATTTCTTTACTTGCGGCTTGGATTGGTTGTCCTGATACTGTCCATATTTTCTCTATCATTTGTTCTATGGGTTGGGGCCACCCTTTCCTAGATTTTGTTGTGAGGGGTTCCCAGGCCCAAATTGTCCCATCTTTTGTTTGAGATTTTGCTCGATTTTGACGGCGTATCAGTAGGCCGCACCCAAGGACGAAATATCCAAAAATTAAATTTAAGTCTATATGTATCTATGCAGAGCACCACGATACTTGAGCACCAAATGTCTCTCAAAATATTTGATACCCAACTTGGTGCGCAAGGTATGGAAGTTATTTGTGAAATCTGGCACTGCTTGGTCTCTTTCTTTCCGCAGTGTGATCCATTTGGTATATAGGTCGTCATAACTTCCGAAAGGGTAGTATTGTTCCTTAATAACATCCCTGAAGGATTCTCAGGTGGTTGTGACTGTAAATAATGAGGGTTCATTTGTTTCCTTTTGCTCACAGATAGTTTCCCAACAATCTTTGACATGGGGAACTTCTTTGAGGAGCGCAAAAGTAATATTTTCTCTATTCGAAAATTTATGGACAGAAAAATACCCTTCTAGTAGATTAAACCACTTGTCTACAATATCTGTGTCTATCTGACCTTCAAATATAGGAATATCGAAGTTTATTTGTACCTTTAAGGGGGCGATGCCTCCGTTCGAAGAAGATGTGTCGCATGTTGGTAGCCGTTGAAGGATTTGCGCGAAACTATGCATCATCTCATTCCTTTGTTGTGTGAGGGATTCTTCAATCAATAGTTTGAAAGGATCTCTTGTCCCTTCATATTTATTTTCTCCTACCATGAGAGGTCGCTTGGGCATGCGGGAGATTTTGTCCTCAAGAGAAACAAGTTCGAGACCCAGCTCTTTGTACTCTGACCTTGTTGGGGACATGCATTAATACGACAAGGAGCAGACCACTCTAATACCACTGATCCAGATTTTATGAGCAGAAAAAAATGAATACAAATTATTAATAGGTGCTTAACACAAAATAATAGAGATACAGTAAAACTCGTTTTCTATTCAATAACGAAATAAGCTAAAAACTGTAAAATGCAGCGGAAACAAGCTTGTTGGAATGGTGGCAGCTTATCTCTGAGAAGAGATGTGACAGCTGCGCTCATTCGCAAGAAGATACAATGAGGATTTGAAGGAATTTTTACAATAAGTAGGAATGTAAAAAACCCTAGACATCCAAAAACTTAACCCTAGGAGATGAAGTGCCAAAATTCATGTGGGTCCCGTTTGGGTAAGTTAGTACATCAACTTCCCGAGGTCGTAACATTTGCATACGATCTTCATTTTAGGCATATGATAGTCCGTTAGAAATGTATCAGAGAGGAGATTCATTTTGGGGGATTAATCATGCTTTTTCATGCAATTGAGAAGCTCGATCCTGAAAAACCTTCATTTAGGCCCTCAAAATGGCCCCGAAAGTTAAAACTGCTAAAAATAGTAAATTGCCAAAAAACTGTTTTGAGCTAGTTGAAAAAGGTGGGTGGCCACCGATATCCACCTAGATCAATCCTCCCTCGTTAGAAAGAAATGGTTTCCATTGTGTTGAGTTCCCTCATCATATGAGGAGATTTCCGTTGAATTTGGCCTCGGGTGAGCAACTTGCCTTGGTGCAAAAGCTTCCCTGCTTTGACGACTCGATAAAGTTGTATCCTTTGTTGTCGAGGGCCCTTGATCTGTGTGTCCAAAATCTGATCATTGGATACCTGTTGTATGTAGTCGGGGTTGAGCTCTGTTGGTGTTAGTTGTTCTACTATGTCTGAAGTGTCCAATAATTGTGGGAAATAAGGGCAACAAAGATCCACGTTGAACACTGGGTGCAGGCCAAGGAAAGGAGGAATGTTGAGCTCAAAAGAATTATCCCCCATGGCCTTGGTGATGGTGTATGACCCATAACAGAGTGGACGAAGCTTCTGATGGGGTCCTGTAGGGAATTCTTTCTGCAAGTGTAACCAAACTTTGTCGGCCACCTGAAACTTATGTGGCACCCGATGTTGATCATGGCACTGCATTTACTTGTCATTGGAATTATGTAGGCCATTCTGAACCTATTGGTGGATGTGTTGGATGCGCTCAATGAACTGGGTGGATTTGTCATGTTCAGTTGAAGCAGGTTATGAGTCCGTCGAGGTAACTGCAAGGGGAAGTGAAACATCTATGGGACCCAATGGTTAGAATCCCAACCCCACCTGAAAAGGGTTGTGGTCGGTTGAGCTATGCAAGGCTCGGTTGTAGCTATGTTGGACATAAGGAAGGATCTCATCCCATGTGAGAGGGTGCTTTGAATTATACATGCGAAGGATATGCATAATCATTCGATTTACGACTTCGGTTTGGCCATCTGTCTGGGGGTGGAAGGCCATGGATTTGGTGAGCTTGGTGTTGAGCAATGACCAAAGACTCGACCATAATGTGCTGAGAAATCAACTGTCCTGATCTAAGACAATGGTTTCTGGGATTCCAAAATGTATCCAGACTTGTTCAAAGAAGAGCTTGGTAGTGGCCTCTGCTGTGATGTTCTTCTTCCAGGCAACCAGAATCTCCATCTTAGAAAAGCGATCAACAACCACAAAAACAAAGTCATTTCCCCGCTTGGTGGATAGGAGGCCTGAAATGTAGTCCATTGAGACGGATTCCCATGGCCTGTCAGGAGTAGGAAGAGGGGTGTATAGGCCCTATTTTTTAGTGGTCATTTTGGCAATAGCGCAGGTAGTGCAAGACCTGATATATTTGCTAACCTCTTGTCGAAGTTTCGTCCAGTAGAAGTGTTTTTGTAGCATCGTCATTGTCTTTTCAATGCCGAAGTGTCCTTCCACCCGACTGTAGTGGGATTCCCAGATCATCTTCGCTTTCTCACTTGATGGAACACATATATGGCCCAGACGACACAGCAACCCATATTGAAGATGGAAATTATCGATAAATGCGTTTTCACCCAACATTTGCTAGGTGGTGGTGAAGTCTGGGTCTGTCTCATAGAGTTGGGACCATCCAAAGGTCTCATGGCCTCTAGAGTCTAGCACCATGGTGAGTGTCGCGACTGGCAGTCTGATGAGGTAATCAACGACGCGATTGGTTCTTCCTTTTTTATACTTGATGTTGAGGTGGAATTACTACAAGTATGTGGACCACTTTTGATGGAGATCATTCTACAATTTTCCTTGTGTTTGCATGAATTGCAGTGGATTATGATCAGTGTGGATGACTGTCTCCTCCCCAAGAATGTAATTTATCCACAACATATGATAGTGTCTCACTATGATAGGCCACGGGGTGGCCGTGCTGAGTGAGAACGATGCCCACAACATAGTCTAAAGCATCTGTCTCGATCTCAAAGGGTTTTTGCAGGTCTGGTAGTGAAAGTACTAGGGATGAGCACAAGCACTTCTTCAAATCATAGAATGCTTGTTGTTGGGACCAGACCCACACAAATTTTTCCTTACCACCACCCCTATTTATTTGGCTGAAGGCCCATGCAATATGGGAGAATCCCAACACGAACTTGAAGTAGAAATTGGACAGGCCCAAGAAGCTCCAAATCTCAGTGAGTGTGGTTAGGGCTGGACAATCATAGACGACTTGGATCTTGGCTAGATCCATATGTACACCATGTTGATCAATGATATAGCCCAGGCAATGGACCCTTTCCATGCCAAAGGAGAATTTTTCCAAGTTGGCGTATAGCTTGTACTACTGCAGGGTGTGCATAACCTGTTGAATATGCTGCAAGTGTTCAGCCCAAGTCTTGCCGTAAATGAGAATGTCATCCAGATACACCACTACAAAATTATTGGTGAATGGTCACAGGATATAGTCCATCATCATCATGAAAGTGGCTAGAGAATTTGTCAAAACAAAGGGCATGACCAACCATTCAAAAAGACCTTTTTTTGACTTGAAGGTGGTCTTCCATACATTTGTTTGTTCTATCTTAACCTAGTGGTAGCCAGACTTCAGATCAATCTTACTGAAGTATTTGTCCCCCGTGAGTTGAATAAGGAAGTCGTTGATTCGGGGAATCAGGTACCGGTTTCTGACTATGATTTTATTTAGAGCCCGGTAATCTATGCAGAGTCGTTAGGTTCCATCTTTCTTCTATACTAGCACGATTGGGCTCCCGCAAGGTGATGAGTTGGGACGGATGTGCCCCTTGTGGAGTAGTTCTTGGATCTGTCATTTTATCTCCTCATTATTTAATAGAGAGAGGCAATAGACTGGCCCATTTAGTAGTGGTGCGTCGGGGGTCAGATCGATGGGGTACTTGACCTAGCAGTGTAGAGGTACCCCTGTAGGTGAGGAGAAGATATCCAAGTATTCTTCCACGACCTTATCTACTTGCTTCTACTATGTGGAGAGGTCATCCGCAAAGATCCTTGATGTGGTTGTGATCTTTCTCTTATTCTTAGAGCGAATCAAAGAAGACAAACTTCCCCGTCTCAGAGATGACCTTCCTGCATTTCTTAGTAGAGATCAAGGAAATAGCACTAGGTGGGACTGCCTCGGGTAACCTGTACAATTTCCTGTTCAATGTAATAATAACACTACGAGACCTAGACTCATATACAACATGACATTTCCATAAATAAGGTTGGCCCAAAAGAACATCAAAAACTTCGAGAGGAGCAACATCATACGATACCTCGTCTTTGAAGGGATTGATGTCGTATGACAGTCGACACTGTTGGCTGACGCGAAGATCGCTTCCCTGGCGGAGCCATCCAATGGTGTAGGGTTGTGGGTGCGACGTTTTCGGCAGGGCCAGCCACTTGATGACATCTGTTGAGATGAGGTTCTTTTGGCTACCGCTATCAATGATGAAGTGCAGCAGGGTGCCTTTTACCCACATTTGTGAATGGAAGAGGCGCTCTCCCTCTTCTGGCTTGTCTGATTCACCAGGCTGGAGCTTGGTGGTAGCAACGGTGGCACTGGATTATGTGTCAATGATATGTCTTCCCCTTTCTAGTTTTGGCTCAGAGTCAGAACCTGCATCTAATTCAGAGGATTTCACTTCGAACACTAGCGACTACTTTGAGCGACAGTCAGTTGTGTTATGCCAAGGGCTCTTATGGAAGTCGCACCACTTCCTGGTATCTTTCTTTGTCTTTCCGGTGTCCTTCTTTGCTTGCATCTTGGAATGGTTGTCCTGATACTATCCATCTTTTCTCTGTCCTTTGTTCTGTGTGTTGGGGCTACCCTTTCCTAGCTTTTGTTGTGAGGGGTTCCCAGGCCCAAATTGCCGCATCTTTTGTTTGAGCTTCTGCTTGATTTTGACGACATATCGGTAGGCCGCACCCAAGGATGAGATGTTCAAAAATTCCATTTCGGTCTGGATGTATCTATGCAGAGCACCGTGATACTTAAGCACCAGATGTTGCTCTGAATCTTTGATACCCATCTTGGTGTGCAAGGTATGGAAGATATTTGTGAAATCTGGCACTGCTTTGTCTCTTTCTTGCCACAGTGTGGTCCATTTGGTATATATGTCGTCATAACTTTCGACAGGGTAGTATTGTTCCTTAATAGCATCCCTCAAGGATTCCCAGGTGGTCGTGACTATAAATAATGATGGTTCCTCTTTTTCCTTTTGCTCACAGAAAGTTTCCCACCAATCTTTGACATGAGGAACGACTTTGAGGAGCGCAAAAGTAATCTTTTCTCTATTTGAAAAGTTATGTACAAAACAATACCCTTCTAGTAGATTCAACCACTTGTCTACGACATCTGCATCTATCTGACCTTCAAATATAGGAATATTGAAGTTTATTTGTACCTTGAAGGGGGCGCCGCCTCCGTTCGAAGAAGATTTGTTGCATGTTGGTAGCTGCCGAAGGATTTTCACGAAACTATCCATTATATTGTTCCTCTGTTGCGTGAGGGCTTCCTCAATCAACAATTTGAAATGATATTTTGTCCCTTCATCTTTCTTTTCTCCTACCATGAGAGGTCGCTTGGGCGTGCAAGAGATTTTGTCCTCAAGAGAAACAAGCTCGAGACCCAACTCTTTGTACTCCAACCTCGTTGGGGACATGCATTAAGACGACAGGGAGCAGACTGCTCTGATACCATTGATCCGGATTTTATGAGCATAACAAAATAAATACAGATTATTAACAGGTTCTTAACACAAAATAACAGAGATACAGTAAAACTAGTTTTCTATTCAATAATGAAATAAGTTGAAAAATGTAAAATGCAACGGAAACAAGCTTGCTGGAATGGTGGCGACTTATCTCTGAGAAGAGATGTGACGGTTGTGCTCATTTGCAAGAAGATGATTACAATGAGGCTGTGAAGGTATTTTTACAATAATAAGGAATTTCAAAAACGCTAGCCTCCAAAAACCTAGCCCTAGGAGATGAAGCATTAAAAGTCATGTGGGCCCCATTTGGGTAAGTTAGTACATCAACTTCCCGGAGTTGTAACTTTTGCATACGATATTCGTTTTAGGCATATGATAGCCCGTTGGAAAGGTATCATCGAGGAAATTCATTTTGGGGTCTCAATCAAGCCTTAGGCAATCATTGAAAAGCTAGATCTTGAAAAAACTTCATTTGGGCCTTCAAAATGGCCCTGGAAATTAAAACTGCTAAAAATAGTAAATTGCCAAAATTGTCAGAAAACTGTTTTGAGCCAGTTGGAAAAGGTGGGTGGCCACCGATATCGACCTGGATCACATTCATTCTTAGTTTGAGACAATACATGATCGTTATATCGAGGTGAATTTAGAGGTTGGTAAGGATTAAATATCAATTGTTAGATTAGCATTATGGACTGTTGGATCAAGTAACAGACAAATCACTTCGCCACTTTGCCACTTCGACGATTATTGGAGACAAGGAAGGAGATTCATATGGTTTCCCAACCATTGGATCAAGATTCAATTTGGAATGGAAATGTTGAACCGTCATATCACACTAAAGGAAAGAAGGTGGTCAACTCTGACGTTGACCACTCTTGCGAAAAGGAGTCTAAAACATGTAAGTTTACCCAAAGTCCGAAGCCCCAAAGTCGCGAACTCTCATTGACCATTGGATTAGAGGAAGAATAGGAAATCTCGGCAACCACTGATATGGAGTGAAAATATTCAAACCATTATATCATGCAAAAAGGAAGAAGGTCGTCAACTCCGACATTGACCTACTCCGACGATAAGAATCTCAGATAAACCAAGAAATCTTGAACTCCGGAGCCCTAGATTTAACAGAAGCCTTTGATCAAGACAATAAAAGATCTACGATGAAAGATCTATTAGACACATTGGCAATGATCGAAGGATGGTATAAAAGTGCCAAAACTACCGAAGCCACGAAGTCCTGAAGAAACGACAACCGTCAGATCAATAAGAAACTTCAGATGAACCTACGACCGTTAGATCCAAGAGGGAGACATGTGACACATCAGTAGGCCCACGTTAGTAGGACCATGTCAACAATAGATGACACATGGCCTAACCATATGATGACAAGTGTCAAAATACATATGGCACATAAGGTCTATGAAAGTCACAAATCAAGGTGACATGTGGTAGCCACTCAACCAGTGCCACATCAACAGAGACGTTAGCAAGACACATTACTTCGGGAGTACATCCTTCGGGGATGTCCAGCTTCTCCTACCAACAAATATACATGAAGTGTCGAAGGTTGAAGTCACAAATTAATCTTTGGTCATTGATCTAAGATCCAACGAAATATTTCTTGACCGTCCGATCAAGTATAGTGGAAGGGTAGAGTAAGCGTGAATCACGAAGTAACTCTAACCATTGATCTACCTCGGGAGTGTTCCTAACCGTTGATCAAGCATAGTGGAAGGATAGAGTAAGAGGAGGTGTTAACCGACAAAAAGCGTTCACCACAACTTTATGACTTATTCGATAGGTAAAATCTCTGGAGGGATTGAACTACTTCAGATTTCGAGTAGCCCAGAGTTCCGGAGTCATGAATAGTTGAATACCCAGAGTGTGGGATCTCTTTTGTGCCTAAGTCTACGGTCCTAGCTCCTAGACATGTGAATGTTATCAAGTAGGGAGTGTTGATACACCCTTCGGTGGAATTTGCTTCGAAAGAGTCGGAAGAATGCAAAGGTCAGAGTCCCAAAACGTTGAAGTCCTGAAGTGAATGAGAATTGTCCAATCAACTGCAGATTAAGTCTCGATCATTTATTTATTTGAAGCCTCTAGATAAGCCAATATTGTCCATCCAATAGAAGATTAAATATTGACCGTATGATCTATTAGTAAATATAGTATACGCACTTCAACGAAATGTACTCCGGGAGGATTGAATGACTGCAAAGGTCGGAAGTCTCGAAGGCCAAAGTACTAGGGAACTTGGTTCCAACATCGGTCACGTGATAAGGTAAAGAAGCTAAGGGGCTAGAAGTAAATAAGACCTTGGACATTTGAATACGGTCCCATGTAGAATAATAAGGGCAAAAGGAGAAAAGAGCTAACATAATAACGTGTGAAGTGGTTGAAGGGAGTACCTATTGATTAAGACTCAAATTCACAACAATTTGAGATCTGTAGACTAATGAGTTGATACACAGTCATGATTAAAGAAGAGTTAAATTGTGAGCATTATGAATAAATAAATAAAAAGGAAAAATGATATTATTTAAAGTTGAATATTATCATTTAAATGAAGAGGTGCAATGGTTCAATGTTCAAATAAAGGAAGGCAATGCTTCAAAGCTCACACCGGTTGGAAGACTATATAAACAAGAAAGAATGGTGAGAAGAAAGTGTCTTTGAAGTCTAGATCAAAAGATCAAAAGCAGAAGCAGAGTCCAAGAAGAAGAACTGATGATACTTATGCAGTGAGGGTGGAAGGGAAGAGCAAGGAAGGATTTATATCCTTTACTAAGTAAAGTGTGAAAACGAGGGAGTTGGTGCTTCCTAGTGTTGATGCCCTAAAGATAAGGGAGTTGGTGCTTCCTAGGGCTGGTTCCCTAAAACAAGGGAGTTGGTGCTTCCTAGGGTTGGTGCCCTGAAGAAGGGGATTTGTGTCTCCAAGAGTTGGTTCTCTAAAGAGGATTGGTGTCCTTCACAAACACAAGATTATTCTTTATAAACTTTGTAATTCTTGTTGAAGTATACTTATACAATTAATTGTTTAAATTAAAATTACAATGGTGATCAATAGCGATGATACTTAGAATAACAAATTAATTACTAATTGTTTAAAAAGGTAATAGTGATTCACCCCCTCTCAGTATTTCCAACAATTTGCAGAAAAAAGGTGGTAAGATTGTTTAGATAAAGAGTGACTACCGTAATGTAATGATATACTTTGTTAAAAATTATATGAATTTTAGAAACTAATATAATAGGTAAGAAATAATTGGGATTAGACAACCATTATAATAGTTGAAGTTTTCAATTTAATTTTTAAATTGTTAATAATTTTAAATTAAAAAATAAAAGATAAAATATTTATTTAAGATTTAAAGATAAAATATTTTATATTACGAAATTTGAAAATCATTAATTAAAGTTTGTGGGAAATTTCAAGTTTTATTTTTTTTCCTAAGGAAAATTTAGTGGAAAAACTCAAGGAATGTGTTTCCACATTTTTGGATGACATCCCTAGTAAATTTGTCGGTGTAGACTTGTGCACCTAATCCAAGATGATTGTTTCTCCACATTTGTGGATGAAATCCTTAATAAATTCTTTAGTGTAGACTAGTGTGCCTAAGCCACGAGGATTCGAACAAGGTGATTGCTAATACAAAACTAGCCAAATGCCTAGCAATATTAGCAACAATTGATTGAGATAACCCCTTGGTCTTAGCATGTAATAGATTTCATGTGAAGATGAACCATAAAAGAGAGGACTAGAATTTAATGAGTGAGACAATAAAAAATCCAAATGTTCATAGTGGAGAATGCTAATGTTGAAATATAAACATTTATCATTTGTTTTACCTCTATTCACATGGCACTCGATATTGCTTCCCATCTTGTAGATGTTGATATGGTTCAAGGTTAGCCACAAAAAACCTTAGATACTCCAATTGGATCATAAGGGATCTTATGTCCAATGAACCATGTATCTGGAGCTTGGTGTTAATAAATTGGCAGTTACTATAATAACCTATAGATTACTATAAATGATAGATGATTATAAATATGAATACTATATAGATAATAGATGATTATAAATATGGATGATAGATGATTATGTTTTATAAGAACCCATTAATATGAAGGGAAAGTATATATGAAGTATAGGAGGTGATTCCACATGTAAAGAACCAAAGGGAAAGTATATATGAAGTATAGGAGGTGATTCCACATGTGAAGAACCACACTAAGCGAAGGTTACTATAAGCTTAAAAATATTTTATGTTTTGAAGTGATCATTTAATTTTGAGGCAGTATAATTTATAAACCCATATGGATTGTTAGTTATGTGTAACTATAAACTAAAGCCAACAAAAGTTGAGTTCATACTCCATTGTAAGCATCATAGAGAATGATCAACAAAAATTGAATTCATAATCCAGTGTAAGCATCATATTCATGCTCCACTATAAGCATCATAGGGGATTATCAATGTAGTGAAAGTCAATCATCCCAAGTTTAAAATAAAACAAGAGGTAGTGAAGTAATATGAAAATATAGTACACTCTAAGATGATACATGTCGCATGACTCAAATAAACTTTTTGTGTTGTAGTCAACAACTTGATGGTGTAAGTCCTAGCATATTAGAGCATGTAAGTGAGTGTCACGTTAAAATGTTGAGAACGTTCGAGTGCCATATCCAAGCATTAGAGAGAGCGTGCACCTATGTTAATAAATATGATTTATATCAATAAAATGAAAAACTTTTAATTCTGAAAATATTGAAGGGTGAAAATGATTTTAATAAATACGATTTAAACAATAAAATAAAAAACTTTTAATTATGAAGATATTGAAGGATTAAAATGATTTTGATTGTACTTTTTCCTTTCAAAATGAGGTGATTTTCTTTACAATTTTATAATTTTTTACATATTTTACATTTACAAAAATTTCAAGAATATTGTATCACATTATTTTATTACAACGAGTTTCATTTAAATGTGTTCTTTACCTAAAGGAAAAACTTTCACATTTATTTTGGTAATGATTAACGAACTTTTTTCACTCATCAATTATTACATTTCATTTGGGGTTATTAAAAACAAACCTTTACTTTTTCAAACACGAGTTTAGTTTCTTTTATAATTTTCAATTTCAAGGAGAGGGTTTGTAAATCAATATGAAACTTTCCATGTGTATGGTTTATTTATTGTTCTTATTTCTAAATTTTAATTATTAAAAGGCTATAATTGTGAATTCTCAATAAATTTTTAGTTAGGTTTTTCATTGAATGAATTATGTTCTATAGTAGAAGGGTATCAAAAGAAATTTACTCACTTTTGTAATTGATCTGTAAACTAGTGTGGATATTCCACTAAAATAGTTCATTATAACATATCTTGTGTTGTTTTGAAAACATTTTATTATGTATGTTTTTTTCACACATCTCAGATTTATTATTACTAGCTTATTGCTCAAATTTATGAAAATAACTCAAATATGAAAATGAAAGATCAAGCAAATGAACGCACAATCCACACAAATGAACACAAGATGTATTATGAGAAACCTAAAATGAGAGAAACCCTAGCTAGATGGTGAGGCATATGCTCTTCTCTCTTTTCTTCAGTTATGAAAATGCAAATACAAATAAAGAGACACTCACTATGGAGTTTCATTTGACAATATGGCTTGAATGACTACTACAAAATATTCTTCATCCTTTGTTATTCTCTCAAATCCCACTCCTAAATGCTCTTCTCAACTATGGAACAAGTACAATGTTAAGGAATATCCTCCTAGCATCCCAGTGTTTAACATAGACTGATAGCCATCTAGGGTTAGGGTTTTTGCATGACTCAACCCTCGATTAGTGTTAGGTATTGGAACTTCTAGAATATTCTTAAAATTACACACATGGCTAGCCCCCTCATGTGTGAGAAATAGGGGTTGATGTAGCATCCAATCAGTACCATGGTGGTCGACAAGGTAGGCCAACTTGTGGGAGACATAATTGCATACAAGCTCCGATTGAAGTGAATTTTCACATTGTAGGAAAGGTCTCACTGTGTAGAACAATGACAAAGGGACAAGATCTATGCTCACAATGGATTTACCCCCAAAAGTGCCATTTGATGCTTCAAAATGGCTCTGTAAGGTTTCAAACCCCAAATTTCCAAACTAGGACTTGCCACTAAAATGGGTCCTACAAGACATTTCCTTCCATTTTTTGACTTAGAAAGTACCAAGATAGATGAAACATTATATAATGATTATGGATAATACCTCCCCATTTAGGGGGTATTTTGGTCCTCAAAGTCTTTTACTGAATGAGGTGAGGACATTTTTCCTCTACCTTCTCTCAGAGTACCATTGTTCCTTACCTACAAGTTGTCCTTTCTACCCAATCTACCGAAGGTCATGCTATCCTTGTCTGGTAGTTATGGAATTCCTCTGCAAAGCTATATATTCTACCAACTCTACTTGAGATTCTAATGTTAATTCCTCTATGGTAGGTAGGACCTACTCCTCAGTTTCCTAATCCAACATGGAAGGCTTATAGAGTTTCAGATTCTCCCCATTCATTACTATGTAAATGCACATATATGGGGGTAGACTAATTCTATAGGCATTATCACCTACATTTTACAACACCTCAAAAGGACCATATTATAGATCATTGATCTTCTTAACATGACCCTATATCCTTTCTTTGTGAAGTTGTAACTGTTTGACAACACAAGTATTCCAACAGATGATGAACACCTTCAGTAACCACTCACACAACCAGATCAAAAATAAACACACCGATTTTTTCACGTGGTAAAACTCTTATGGGGAAACATCCACAGCCCCAAAAAACATGGCCACTTAGAGAAATTTATGAATGAAAAATAAAATATTACAGAGAGATTTACGAGAGTTTTTCACAATCAATCATTGACAAATGACCCTTCATGCTCTTTAAATAGAGATCATGGACCAATCGAGTGTCAAGCCAAGTATCAATATAGCCATTAATATTGAGGAGAATATGATCCATTAGATCACTCTATGTCAAGAACATATTGTGACTATTGGATTACCTAACTACAAATGCATACTAATGCGTACTAAAGAAACACATTTTTACCTAACAACACATTACACCAAGTTGATCTTAACTAACTCCTAAGTGTTTAAATATCCTAGCATCCCCCCTTAAGAACAACTTGGAATAGGATTGAAGGATTTACAAAGGAGGCATAATAGAAAAAGGAAGGAGGCATTAGAGTCTATCCCCCCCTTAATGACAACTTCAAGAACTCCTAACATAGATTGAAGTTTGGAAAACTTTGCTTCTATAAGAGACTTTGTGAAAGTCTCTACAACTTGATCTTCTATATGGAAAAAGAGCACTTCAATAACTCAATCATGAATGAGTTTTCTGATGAAGTGCGTGTGAAGCTTGGTGTGTTTTCTACGCTGATGTTGAAATGGATCTTTGGTGAGCTTGATGACACTCTGATTGTTGCACCAAAGGGTCTTCATATGTTGTTGTTGGAATACAAAATCTTAAAGGATCTGTTGGAGCCACAAGGCTTCCTGACTTGCATTAATGGTACTCTTCTTCTGTTAAATAAAGAGAGATATCTTGTTGTTTCTTACATGCCCAAGTGACAGGTCCTGAACCAAGGATGAAAACATAACTTGTAATATAATTTTGATCATCGGGGTCGTCGAACCAATATGAATCAGTGAAACCAACCAATAAAGGAGTCCCCCTTAAGCTATAATGTATCCTGAACTAAACTATACCCCATACATACCGAAGTATCCTTTTAGATGCTTTCAAATGGATTTCATGGGATGCTTACATATATCGGGAAACAATACCAAAAAAAAGGAAGATCAGAATGGGTATGAGTCAAGTATAAAAGGCTACCAACAAACTGACGATACAAAGTGGCATCAAATTTGGGAGAAGTATAGGTGGCAACAAGTTTGACTCAAGAATGGAAGGGCGTAGGGGATAGTTTATAATATTCTATGTGAAAGCGATGAATAAGGTCACAAGCATACTTAGATTGGGAAAGATAAATTCCTTCCTTCGTTTGCAAAACTTGGAGGCCAAGGAAATAGTGTAAATCGCCCAAGTTGGTCATTTAAAATTTCTTCTTAAGACCATTTTTCACATGGTTTAATTTTTTTGGGTCACTACCAATGAGGATAAGGTCATCAACATAAAGAAAAAGAATTATGATATGGCTTCCTTCTTTCTTGGTATAGACATTAGGATCATAATGGCATCTAGAAAATCCAGTGTCAAGAATAAAGTTGTCCATTTTGGCATACCAAGTTCGGGGAGCTTGCTTAAGACCATAAAGAGATTTCCTAATGAGACAAACAAGGCTAGAGTCATTTTGGACATAACTAGGAGGTTCTTCCATGTAGATGCATTCTTGAAAATCCCCATGCAAGAAGGTGGATTTGACATCCATCTGATGGACCTTCCATTTATGTAAGGATGCAAGGGCTAGAACAAGGTGGATGGAATTCATTTTGGATACAAGGGAAATATTTCATTACAGTCAATGCCTTCAACTTGAGAGATTCCTTTGGAAAATAATCGAGCCTTGTGTCTTTCAACACTTCCATTTGATGCATACTTATTTTTTTAGACCCATTTACATCTGAAAAATTTTCTTCCTTTCGTAAGAGGTACAAGATCCCAAGTATCGTTCCCCATCAAAGAGCGATACTATTCATTCATTGTTGTATCCTAATCTGGATGAATTGAAGTGTCTGAAATTTCTCTGGATCATTAGTCTCTAAACCTTTAGCCAAACGAGAAGACGCTTGCTGGAAATATGAACAAGTCTAACATTGATCTGAAGGATCATTGATAAGATCATCAGCTACATCTTGTGTTGAACAGACCCATCTAGGAAGTGATGATGATGGTGTAGGTTCATGTTCATGGGATTCAACTGGAGGAGGGTGAGAAGGCCGAAGTGGATTTTAATCCTCAATGTCATAATCTAAAGAAGAAAAAACCAGAATAGGAACAGAAGATGGCACAAATGTCCAAGATGGATTGTGAGTTTAAGTAGGCACAAATGTCGAATTAGGCTCACAATCCAAGAGATTTTTATCAAATTTAACATCTCTTTGAATAATAATTTCATTTGAATGAGTTTGAAGAAGTCTATAACCTTTGACATATTCAGAATAAACAACAAAAATACACTTCTCATTTTCAGGTTGGAAGGCTTTCCTTTTCTCATTAGTAATGTGAGCCCATGCTACACTGTCAAATAGACAAAAGTGGATTACATATGACTTAATGTTATTCCATGCTTCCTCCGGTGTTATATTTTTAAGAGACTTTGTAGGAGTGTGATTTAATATGTAATTTTCATAGTTAATGGCGTCCACCCAATAATTAAGACTTAATCCCTTAGATTGGATCATACGATTAGCCATTTCTTTTAGTGTGCAATTATTTCTCTCAACAACAACATTTTGTTGTGGTGTATATTGAACAATGTGTTGCATTTGGATGCCTTGTGTAGTGCAGTAACTTGTAAATTTATTCTTCACATATTCACCTCCATTATTTATTCTTGACCTTTGAAGCTAATGTCCAAATTTATTTTCTACAAGGACCTTGTAGGCCATAAACTTCATGTTAGAAAAATAGGATCATGAAGCAATAGCATAAAACAAATGCGGAAATAAAACACAGAAGATACATAATAAAATATAGACACAGATATGCATGGTTCACCCAATGTGGGCTACGTCCACCGGAGAAATTGTCAGGTCCTTCCCTTTTATTATCCAACAAATGAAGTGATACAACCTACAACACACCCACTGTAACTTACTCTTCTTTTTCTCACAATCTCCTCACTCAGAATACAATATTCACTATGATACATAGTCACAATACATTTCCCTCATAAAAGAGGGTTTCCTTCTAGGGGAAAAAACCCTAACATAACTTCTATCATAAGATCTATGACCTTATAATGAATGGTTCAGATTTACTATGAAATTAAAATATACATTTACAAGGCAGTGTTTCCTTCGGGGGCCCGCTTTCCCCCAGACCCCGTAGGGGGGGAAATCCCCTCCTGCACTCCCTTGCATGGAGAAGTTTACATTATTATGGGGTGTAAAGTCTTCATGGGGTATAAACACAACTAAAAACAAAGGCCTCTGAATCAAGAAGATAATCAGGCTCCACAACCAACAATCTCCCACTTGGAGACTAATCTTAACAACTCCATCATTGTTGTATTCGCTGGACTATGATCCTTCTTGGACCTAGAAAAATTCTCATATTCACCTTCATGCTTGAAGACCAACTGAAACTAAGCAGAAACTTTGTTTCTCCCTGGTTACTCCCTTTGTTAAGATGTCTACAAGATTCTGGATAGTGTGTATATTTTCCAACTTCAAATGTCCATCTTCTAAGATGAATCGTATGAAACGATACATGAGATGTATATGCTTAGTATTTGAATGGAAGGATGATTTATTTGCAAGACGAGTGGCACTCTCACTATCATAGTACAACCCTTTATTATCCTTCTTCCTTCCCAATTCCTCCATAAATCTCTATAACCAAATCATTTATTTACTAGCCTCTATAGCAACAACATACCTTGCTTCTGTTGTTGAAATTGTTGGACACATCGACTACAATGAGAGGGGGTGGGGTGAATAGTGTAGGGCTATTTTTCCTAAAACTCCTTAGTTAACAATCACCATTAATTCATTAATCATTGTTGTCATTTATAAATAGTTAAATGTCAACACATATCAGCAACATATATCAACAATATATCATCAACAAGTCATCACCACAAGGAACACAAAGAACACAAGATGTATGTACAATTTTCTTTTTTACGAACTACAATCCTTGGGGTTTTTCAGCAACAACTAAATAGAGTACAACTCTACAAGAGCACCAACTCTATAATGCAACACTCAATTTACACCCTCAGCACCAACTGAGATGAGGCAACAATCCTTGTTGGCCCTTGACCAAGTTTTGGGATAATCTTGGTCACGTTTGACCATTTTTGGGACTTCGACAGTCTGTCGAAGATGGAGCGCCAGACGAAGCGGAGATTGCGGAATCTCGGCCCACTTTTGGGTCCCTTCTAGGGTTTTGGGAATATGTAATGGGAAAGGGATGTTGGGCCATGGGTTTACCCACACTTAGGCCACTTTTGTATGTATAAATAGAAGGATAGGAAAGAAAGTAGTAGTAGTCGAATATTGTATCTATGTGATATAGGCTAAGTGCCAAGAAGGGATATGTGTGATCAAAGGTTTTTTGCATTCTTTATAGACTTGCAGAGCTTAGCGCAAGTCCCTGTGTGAAGATATAAAAGGATTTGTGTTGTAAGGAAAGGAAGAAGGATCTAGCGAGCTGCGCAAATCTTCTGTCCTATGCGGAGTAAGGGTTTCTAAGGCTTTGTGCTTGTAACCGATTGGCCGACGATAATAAATAAGAGTTGGTGGACGTAGCCCCAGGGTGGGGGTGAACCAAATAAATATGGTGTTTTCTGCTTTGTACCTTGTTCTGATGCATTGATGTGATTATTTGCTAAGTGCTTTGAGATGAGTAGATAGATCTGATATATATGATTATGCTCAGTGCTTATGGTGTGTAGAATGTTAGATATGATCCAAGTGTATATGCTAAGTGCTTGATCTATTAGATCTGAATAACATGTTGATGCTAAGTGCTTGAATATTCTAGTTCATAGTGAATGTTGTGAAGCTTTGTTATAACAACGAAGTGGTTATTGATTGCATAATAAAAACCAACAGTGCTAAGTGCTATATTAAGAGTTATAATCACATATTTGTGTCCCAGCTAAGGTTGCAAACACTTGATTCCTGCAACCACCCTGCCTCTACCTCGGGTGAGACTTCATCTACTTCGCAGGTGTTGCCGAAAGGGCTGGTAGTTAGGGCTTTGTTGGTGCGCTCTGTAGCATTGAACCCTGGGTCTGCCCCTGTGCCAACAAATGGTTCCATTATTGGGACCTGAAACTGTGATTGTTGGGAACTGAGAAAGAGGAATCTCTGCACAAAGATTCATCCTGAAACTGTGAAATCTTTGTGCATAGATCTGTGCCCTAGTGCGTAGTATTCTACTTGATATGTAAATATTTGTACTAAAGAAAGAAGGTTAGATCTGAGAGAAAGAAGCCTGATCTGAAGAGAGAAGGCCAGATCTGAAAGAAAGGAGGTCGGATATGTAGAAAAGAAGCAGCATCTGAAATCTTTGTGCTCCAAGAAAGGTAAAAGCGAGAAGTTATGATTGAAAGAGGTAAGATCTGTAACCTTTGTGCTCTGTTAAAGGTAAGAATAGTTAAAAGTTCTTATATATGAAAGATTTGTGCTCTGTAAAAGTAAGAAAGGTGTAATTGTTTATTTCTAGGGTATGGATCTAGGTATATCTGATAGGTTTTGTCCTAGTTTGAAATCTAGGGTGTTAATAGACGAAAGAAGATGTGATATAAATAGATCTGATAATAATAATGAAAGATATGTTATACCTATGCATAGAAAGAATGTTTAGACTAATAAATGGATGCATGATCCTAGAAATAATTTGTTACAAGTTACCTCCTATGATCCTAGTGCGCAGTACAGAAAAAGATGGGGATCATTTCGAAGAAAGAGAGGACTAACCCTCTGTTACAGTTGCAGAAGACTAGGACATCTTGCTAAGGAATGCCCTAGCAAAAGACCTAGTTGTCTTTGTTGTAAGGTTATGGACCATGAAGTGTTGGATTGCCCTAGAATGATCGCTAACCTTGAAGGAATGAATCGAAATCAAGGAAACCCTAAGGCAGATTCAGAAAAGGAAAAACCCCAACAAGAATCAAAGAACGTATTGATACAAGTGAAAGAGACCTTGAATGACCACTGACATGTCAGCTTATCAAAGATATTCAAAGAGAAGGAATGCATCGAAGCAAGAATAGGGGACTTCGACATTGACTGTGTCCTGGATCAAGAAACACAGATGAATATTATGCCAGAAAGAACCTGGGAAGATATAGGAAGGTCTACTGTGATCCCTTCCCTAGGAGGAATACGTTTATTCAGAGGAAAGCTAGTAAACCTATGTGGAAGGATCGCCCGGATACCTATGACTATCAATGGAGATTCGACATAAGAGGACTTTGAGATTATTAAATTTGTTGAAGACAGATCCCCGTTTAACATGCTAATAGGAAAACCTTGGATTGATAGAGATCAATCCAGACGAAAGGAGGAAGAAGAAGTTTTGGAACAGAAGAAGCAAGAGTTAAAATACTTTATGACCAAAAGGATTGTGCACTTGATTGAGGAACAAAAGAGCAGATAGTAGATAGTTGATACTAGAAAATCGGATGTCGAGGCTAAGAGAACACTAGAGGATCCCCAAAAGATTAAATTATGTATCCCAGACAAGGAAGAAGTATTACACAGGAACCCTAGGAAAAAATTTCAATAGTGCAAAGTAACTAAGACCAAAGAATAAAAGACTCTGAATGATAAAAGAATTACCGAGACGAAGCTCACTGGAAATAAGGCTAGAAAGTTAAGAAAGAAAAGGGATAATATTGAAAGGTTACAGGAGGCTCTAGAAGAGACCTCGCAGAAAGAAAAATTGCAGAATTGGAGCTTCGTCAAGATATCAGAACAACGACATAGAGTACTTTGCCATGACGAAGAAATATAGTCGTTGGACCGATATATCCATTCGAATTCCACTCCAAATGAGCAGAAAAGAAATAAAGAGGCATCATCAGACCGTTGGGCCGTGCCATAATAGATCGAACAGGAGTTAATGGAGGGTCATGATCGTTGTGAGCCAACCATTATCGACTCACCTATTTAGCTCGTCGTGCCATGCATGAAGAACACTTTTTCCAAATCGAGAATTTGAGCTCACAACCTTGATTAAGATTGTCCAGTGATCATTACACTCTTACTTTCCATATTATTGTCGTGTCTACATTACTTCGTGAACCTGATATTATTAACCCCGAGTGCGTATGTCCGAGGAGCTTAGCGCACTTGAAGAATCTGCGAAGGAAGTATTCATTGATCTCAGGACCGAGAAAGTCATGTTGGAAAGAAGGATGTCTGCAGGTGTGTAAGAATCATCGACAGGAGAAGTCCAATCTTCTCTATCGACTACTCACGGAGCAAGAACTTCCAGAATCGCGACAAAGGTAAGAACGAAGCATAGAGACGATCTCGCAAATGCCAAGTTGATTCTGAGCATCTTACCTACATATATAACTCCTCTGAGCGGTGCAATGAACAAAGACAACGTGCCTAGGGATTTTGAGTATGCTTTGGTCATTGTGTACCTCTCGAAAGGGGTACACATAGTTCATGTTGACAAGGATAAGCTCGCACCATTGAAGTTTAGCGACTTCAACCTCGATGACAGAAAGGCTTACAGCATGCTTTCCTCGCATAAGTACTTGACCAGAACCAAAGGCAAGAATTCAAAGATTATTTTGTTGTCATGGACCTAGAACCTCGCGTAGTCCACACTACTCAATGTGATGAAGATCCCACACTTCGGCAGACACCAAGAAGTGAACGCATGTGTTAAATTGTTGTTGTCCTGCTACCACAGAGGATACTTATGGTTGAACCACCGCATCACTGTGGATCCAACCTTGATCAATCGGATCACTGGGCCTAGTATGCAAGGCCCCGACCCACAAGAATTTTACCCTGGAAAGACCTTAGACCGAGCATTAGTGCAGAGGATCAAAGAGACTTATGGTGATGTCGAGAAGGGCATGCGAGGCTACAAGGTAGCCTCTATCTAGAGAGGCACAGTGCACCTTGCATGTCAACTGATCACAGGCAAGCTAGTTCACAAGAACCGGCCCACCCAAGTGACTGGATTCGTTGTTGACCTCGTAGGGAAGTGCGCAGAAGGACTTCAGATGAATTGGGTAAAATACCTAGTAAACCAGTTGGAACTGGACTGCAGGGAAGCACAAGACCAAGGATATGAGTTCCACTTCAGCTGGCTCCTCATACTGATCACATTCATTGCATGGGAGATGTCGGAAGGTGCGACCTTCCTGGACATCGAGCCCTTTGAACCATTAGCCACGAAGTTCAGTACCCTGTGGTACTTGAAAGATATGAACAAGCAATGGCATTCAAATGTCATCTTCCACACTTACTACAACTAGTTGAAAGTAGCCATCCAGTTTTAGCCTCGTATGACCCCGAATACCCTCCATAGGTTTCGGACCCTATTGAATTTCAGCACGGACTGCCACTTAATTTATATAACATCACGCGAAGAGGGCCATAAGAAGAAGTTGCAGTCCTATTACAAGCTTACGGAGGAATATTTAGAGGAACTCACCAAGGAATGGTCGGCGAACCTCCTTATCCCAGCCAACCCTGCGGAGTTGTTTGATGTAGACAGTCCAGGATCTGCGCAGGATACACCCGAACCTAGTAAAACAAAGAATCCTAAAGAAGTTTAGGATATAGATAGCACATCCATGAAGACTGCGTCTATGTCACCAGAGAAAGGAGGTGTTGGTGAAAAGATCGGCGAGGAAACATCACATAAGGATGAGGAGGACCCCTCGAAGAAAATAAAGGTGTCTCCCCAGAATCCTTCATCCAGAAAGAAAACGAAATAAACCAAGACCAAGTTCGAGACTGTCCTCACCTTGGATGACTTTAACTTCATCATCATTGCATTAAACGACGCTTCGCTAGATATTGTAGAGAAGCAGGAAACCAGGCAGAAGGCGATGTACAGTTGGATCGAGATAGAGCTCCAAGGAGTGCATCAGGAACTTCAGTCGAGATGTGCAATCTCCACTGTGCCCCTGTCATTTGGAACACCAAAAGAAGGAGATGAGCCAGTTCAACTCCACCGAATCGTGGATTCAGTCGAGGCTCGACTTCGAAAAGCACAAGATGAAGCAGAGCAAGCCATCCAGGCTTTGACACAAGTACAGGAAGTACTTTTAGAAAAACGCAGTGCTACAGAACAACAAAAGAGTTCCCTCCAAGCAAAATGGAATGATGAGAAAGCACATCTACAACAAGAAAAGGAACAGTTGTTGGCAGAGCAACTGAAGGTAAAGGAAGCGGTCAACAAAGCACTTCGCTCTGTGATAGTCATTGAGGTACAGACCGAAGAAAGAATCCCACAACAGGTGGCACAACTCGAGGACGTGATCCAGAAGCTACAATAGCGCATCATAGATCTAGAGCTCTGTGTTGTACCCAAAACTCCACAAAAGGTAAGAGACCTAAGGAAAGAAAATGTCTGCAACGCAGTTGGTATATTAAAAGATCTTTCCTTGGAATGCAAGTAGCTGAGTAACCAGAGTGTCCAAACTTACAAGAACCTCATGGAGAATCCAGAGTTACAGGCATTGGAGTCGCAACTCCAAGAATCAAAGCAGCATGTCGATACGTTACAGGCACAACTGAAGGCCTTAACACCAGTTGAAAGAATGAAGAGGTTTCAATAACAAGGCATGATGCAACAACAGATCCACATGATTCAAATTAAAGTAATGGAAGTCTCTCAATGACTTCAACCAGTGCAAGAAAAGGCATGCCAACTTTTCACTGAAGTTGAAAGCCAAGGAGTCGAACTAGAATAGATCGTCGTCACTACAGAATAATGCTTAGAAGGGCCAGTGAACGACGCAGTGATACAGGAGTTCACGGAGCAAGAGGTCGTAGCACTACAGCAGATCGAAGCATCTCTATCCAATCTCAAAGCATTCGAGGCCGAATTTATCATACTAGAGTGACTTGGGACGAGTCACAAGTGAGTGTTGGGGGCATGTTTGCCCTTGACCAAGTTTTGGGACTTCGACAGCCTATCAAAGATGGAGCGCTAGATGAAGCAGAGATTGCGGAATCTCGACCCACTTTTGGGTCCCTTTTAGGGTTTTGGGAATATGTAATGGGAAAGGGATGTTTTCCTGTGGGTTTACCCATGCTTAGGCCACTTTTTTATGTATAAATAGAAGGATAGGCATGAAAGTATTAATAGTCAAATATTGTATCTATGTGATATAGGCTAAGTGCCAAGAAGGGATCTATGTGATCAAAGGTTTTGTGCATTCTGTATAGACTAGCAGATCTTAGCACAAGTCCCTGTGTGAAGATATAGAAGGCTTTGTGTTGTAAGGCAAGGAAGAAGGATCTAGCGAGCTACGCAGATCTTCTGTCCTGTGCGGAGTAAGGGTTTCTAAGGCTCTGTGCTTGTAACCGATTGGCCGACGATAATAAAGAAGATTTGGTGGGCGTAGCCCCAGGGTGGGGGTGAACCACGTAAATACGGTGTTGTCTGCTTTCTTCCTTGTTCTGATGCATTGATGTGATTATTTGCTAAGTGCTTTGAGATGAGTAGATAGATATGATATATATATGCTTATGCTAAGTGCTTATGGTTTGTAGAATGTTAGATATGATCCATGTGTATATGCTAAGTGCTTGATCTGTTAGATCTGAATAATATGTTCATGCTAAGTGCTTGAATATTCTAGTTCATAGTGAATGTTGCGAAGCTCTGTTATACCAGCGAAGTGGTTATTGATTGCATAATAAATAATCAACAGTGCTAAGTGCTATATTAAGAGTTATAATCACAGATCTGTGTCCCAGCTAAGGTTGCAGACACTTAAGTTCTGCAACCACCCCTGCCTCTACCTCAGGTGAAACTTCATTTTCTTCGCAGGTGTTGCCGAAAGGGCTAGCAGTTAGGGATTTGTTGGTGATATCTGTAGCATTGAACCCTGGGTCTACCCCTGTGCCAACAATCCTCAACAGATATCAATATGTACCATAAACAAGTGCATCAACCATGCACCAACCTGTGCCAAACAACCTGTAATCAACATGTACCATAAACAAATGCATCCAACCATGTACCAAGTATATACCAATCATGTGTCAACTACTCGTCAACAATGACTCATCAATATGTACCAACATCATCAACTATACACCTCATGTATGTGCCAACTCATCAACTGTTTGTCTCAACCATGACTAGTTTTGGATTAGTCAACAACCCTAACTTGAAATAATAATAACTTTGTACCTGTATTGAATGAAGATATGAAACTAATACACAATTTTCTTCAGTGTGTTTTATGCATTTCTTCCAAGTTTCACTACTCGGAACCTCTCATAAAAGGAGTTATAGCAAAAATGGCATACCTTGCTGAATTTTGTCTTATTCTAGAGAGCGACCTTGTAGAGCGTTCCCCACACGTAATATTTTTTGAAATGATATGAAAATTTTACACATAATACTAAAGACTGTAATATAACCAACACAATTTGTCTCACTAAATTTGGATCTCTTATGAAGAAGTTATAATGTTTTTACCCGAAACACCTGTTTTAGACTAGTTTCAGGACTAGCCACACACCCTATTTTCCACGGAGTGTATATCCAATCATACAACGACCCACAATATGATTTTTTTACCATGGATACTTGGATATGTTTCCTCAATGTCATATCAATCTCACAGTCGGAATCAATATAGACAAAAAGTTATTGCGAAAATGGTGAGATGACCTGTAAATAACATACCTTAGAAAGCATCATCAAAAGAATTTATCCTCCCTTGAACTCCGACCGTATTTTCTTCACCTTCCCTCTACAATTAGGCTTAGATATCCTTTGGTTACCTCAGTGACCTATAAATCTTCAATATTCTCAAGTGTTCCACACCAAAAATTCTCAAGAAGCTCTCTATTGATCCACAAAAAGGATGATCTACAAGAGACTATTGCTATCTTATTTATACTTTCATACTCTAGGTAACTTAACCCATTTCTAGGTCAATTAACCTATTTTCCTTATTTTATGGTTAATCACTTTCCATAAATAGAAAGTTCTCCAATACTTTATCATTTAAATATTCCTTCTTGATTTTGTCACCTTACTTTATCATTTCTTAATTTTGTCACTTATCTTTATAATTAAATAATCCATCTTGACTTTGTCACTTTATCATTTAAATAATATTAACCCATTTCTAGGTCACTTAACCTATTTTCCTTATTTTAGGGTTAACCACTTTCCAAAAATAGAAAGTTCTCCAATACTTTATCATTTAAATATTCCTTCTTGATTTTGTCACCTTACTTTATCATTTCTTGATTTTGTCACTTCTCTTTATTATTTAAATAATCCACCTTGACTTTGTCACTTTACNTTATCATTTAAATAATGATTTCTTCTTTTAGGTCACTTTGACTTCTTTGACCTTGGGGGCTTCAAGCCTTCATGTGGGGGTCCTTCATCTTTGTAAGGCCATAACTCTCAAACCATGAGGAGTTATGTGACATTCCACATACCACCGGAAATGGCGTGACAAGAACTATCCATCTAGGATAGTTTCACCAACAATTTCCTTGATCTTCATCTAATTATTCCACATACAAGCATGGGTCCTCCAACCATTCTTCTATGGTAACTCAATCCACAAACCGTCTTCCCATAAGGGATTTCACCATAAGGGGACCACTTTGGAGTTCACCCACTTGTGCACCTTATCAATCATGATAGGAAAATAATGAGAGCATGGGTCCTCCAACCATTCTTCTAGGATAACTCAATCCGCAAAGCGTCTTCTCGTGAGGGATTTCACCATAAGGCGAACACTTTGGAGTTCATCCATTTGTGCACCTTATCAATCATGATAAGACAACAATGAGTCATCTATACATTTTTCCAACAATGCATCATATACCAATGAAACCACATCAATCCATATTCATCATGTATCAATGACAACTCATCGATCCATCTTCATCATATCAATGACAACTCATTGATCCATCTTCATCTATGCATTCTCATCAAGGACAATACATATTAGATTACACCAATCATCAATCAATCAATCCTTTGGCATCAATCAATCACTTGACATCAATCAATCAAACCATTGGCATCAATGACAACATGATCCAACAATCTCCCCCTTTGGCATTGATGTCAACAACAATTACCAATTATTGATGTCAACATGTAGATAAGGCATGCTCTACATCAATAGTCAATGTGACTATCTCTCCCAAATGTGACTATCTCTCCCAATCAATAATCATCAATCACATCAATGTGACTATCTCTCCCCCTTTGACATCAATGACAAAGGGCCATTTTCCTCTTGGGGCGGCTCTCCCTGCTTGAACTTTCCTTGGGGTTGCTCCCCCTATCTAAGTGCCTTTGATATTCCTATGAATAATCTCTCCCATTTTGAACAAGGGATATCACTCTGATGCAATGCTGAAAACAAATCAAACATACTCCCCCTATGACCATCACTCCTCCTGGAATTATGCCTGTGTGTTCTTTCTTCAAATATAGGGCTCTTTTCTAGGTATGCATGTGATAAATATCTCCTCCTAGAATCATGGGAAGAAGAATGACTTCCCCTATGGGTATGTCTCCCCTGTCTTTTCTGCGATATGAACAATGTGCTACCATATAACAATCCTTGGACTTGTTCATGCATCAAGCTCATGCTATACCAATCATCATGAAGAAAAAGATATGTCAACAATGAAATAAAGAATTGTGAGAAAAATATCAACCAAGCACATCCTATACAAAAATGTGTGCTCATAATGCACAACACCTATGTACATCAACCATGTACATTAACATCATGCAATGTGCCAAAAGATATCATCCATGGAATGTATCAATCATATGCCTCTATCAATATGCCAACATGTGAATTTACCAATATGCCAACCATGTGCATCCACCAATATGCCAACCATGTACATCTACCGATATGCCAACCATGTGCATCTACCCATATGTAAACCATGTGAATCTACCCATATGCCAACCATGTGCATCTACCAATATGCGAACCATTTGTTACATCACTCATGATATGTCTCCATCATTGATCTGGATTATTTTCGGCACGAAATGAGAGCAGAGATATAATAAAGAAATGCACAGAGATATCACATATATCCAATAACATAATAGAAATATATCAGAGATGCAACCATAAACATAGAGATACAGTAATATGTGATTTCTATTAATGAAAGAAATGTACAGAGACTGTAAAAATACAGAGTGAAAGACTCGCTAGAATGGTGGCAGCTTATCTCTGAGAAGAGATGTGATGGCTACTCGCATTCGCAAGAAG